>OU015493.1:158991949-159591949 GCA_907164885.2 Dolomedes plantarius | reverse complement strand
AACACACTCTACCAGATTTCCCCCCACAAAATTTAAATTTTAAAATATTATTTGCATTTTTTTAACTAAAAATGATCCAAGGTGTAAAATTTATTTCTCTATTACAGAGAGCAATTTTTTTTTCTTAAATCCATGTCGGAAGTGAATCCGATAGGGTTAGTACACAACAGCTTTAAACGTTAAATTTGTAATACAGGGTGTTTCAAAAAGAATCATCCGATTTAAAACAATCATAACTATTCATCTTTTCATCCGTTTTGATCGAAAAATGTATAGGCAAAAAGAGGGAAATCTCGAGTTTCACGCAGTTGCCGACAAGTAAGTCAAACGCTCTTCCTTCGTCCACCACTTCAATGTTGAAAAGATAGCGACTGTACAATAGAAATCAAAGAATCATCCGATTTTAAAAAATAACTTTTTCATCTTTTTATCCGATTTGATCGAAAAATGTATAGGCAGAAAGAGGGAAATCTCGAGTTTCACGCAGTTGCCGACAAGTAGCGCTAACGCTCTTCCTTCGTCCGCCACTTCAGTGTTTGCAAAGATGGCGACTGCACAACAGAAATCACTTTGTGTTCTACGCTTTGCGAAGTGCGAGTCCGTAACAACTGTTCAGCGTGATTTTCGTCGACAAAACCCTGGTAGATTGAAATTCCTACATCCCAGAACATTAGGCGATGGTATAGACAATTCCAAGAAACGGTTGTCTGTGTACGCATAACAGCCGTGGAAGCAATGTATGCAAACATGCTCGCAAAAGTTTGGGACGAATTTGCCTACCGTATAGACATATGTCGTGCATCCAAAGGTGGGCATATAGAGTATCTTTTATTTGGTTTGCAAAAAAAACTTTGATTAGCCATGTAATATAAAATTAATTTTAAGTTTCTATGTTCAATATTTTTCATAATATACTCTTTTCAAATCGGGTGATTCTTTTCGAAATACCCTGTATTTTGGATACTTCGTATATTTAACATTTAGGATTTTTTTTTTTTCGATTTTGTAGTTGAGCATAGCAATTCCAAATTCTTTGTTGTGGTAGACACAGCCTGCGAATATTTTTTTTAATACTAGTATCGAATAATATGATGATTACAGTAATATTTATTAATACGTTACTTTATTTGAATAAAGGTGGAACAGTACAAATACGAGAAGCGAAATCGTGGACGAATTTAATTGATACCAGATACTATTACTTTTATCTTCGTGTTAAAATATCACTCTTCGTGTGTGTGTTCTTTAATTTAAAATTTCATCATTAATTCTTTCATTTAATGACTATTAATAGCAAAAGATTAACAATGTAGTTAGTATCTGGTACACTATTAAATGCATTTAAAATATTGATAATCAGAAAATAACGGAGATATGAACATCAAAATTTTTAGAATATTTTATATTAAAAGTGTGTTTTTGAAATTTTTAAATTTTAATAAAATTGATGGTTTTTATGAAAAAGTTGTAAGCATAACATTGAACATTTTAAAATTTTAAACAGCGACATATTTTAATTTTATTAACTATATTTTCTAATAACTGATTAGTAAAATAATTTTAAAATTTTACTTTTTACATCTGAAGACTTTATGTGCAGGAAATTTTGCAAAAAAGACCATTTAAGTCCCTTCATCCTCCCCCTATTTCCTACAACCTATTTTTACTATATATGACAACAAGTTGACAGTAAAAATACTTTAAAAGGAGAATTACGTTTCAGGAGTTAACATTTTATTTTAGACAATTGATTAAATACGTGTTGAATAGCATTTTTTTTTTTGAAAATCTATCTCTCCCGACAATATCGTAGCGGCCAAATATTTTTTCGCGATACATTCCAGCGCTACTTCCATATCCATCAATTTCAAAAATGTGCACCAACTATCACTGTTTCATAACTCGAAGAAATGCAAAAACCATAAAAACATACTTACGGAAATGTCTAGCACAAATATCGGAATGTATATCTCCGGAACATGCATCTTTTCTAACGATCCATTGGAGACTGATGGCGGAACTTATTTTTGCTTTTATTTTTTTGCTTTACGAGAAGAGAGACTTATACACCTCGCATGTTTTTCCGCATTAAATATCGAGGAACTTGGAGCGGAGTTTTCTGAAGTAGGATTAACACGAGCGAGAAATGGGAGTAATTTAGGTGAGGTAAAATTTCAACAGTGAGCTGTACTTTCAATTTTATCAAGATCAATGAAATACCCCTTGGCTTCTAAGAGGCATAATCTTGTGCAAAAAAGAGAGACAGAAAGATAGATAAAATAAACATTCATTTTTTTTACGGATGTCTTGTAGATATTTATAATTTTCTGTAATATATAACGTAAAGAATATTAACTTCTAAATTAATCTGTACTTTTAGATGGACTTAAGTGATTGGTAGTATTAATTTCAGTTAAAAATGAGTGCAAAAAAAATTTACTTTGGACATTACTCCTTCAGTGCACATTTTTTTAATTATATATATATATATATATATATATATATATATATATATATATACACTCATGGACAAAAAAATTAGCGCACCAAGAAATAATTGCGGGATCGTAACGAAACTTGCAATGAAGGTACATGTCGGGGAGATATGCAAATGATTAGAAATGCAGCGTGATTGCGCATTACGTATAGCCGGTAGAGGGCGTTGAACATCGTACTCTGTGCAGTATAAAACAGGTAACCAAAGCTTATTTCAGTGTGCTGAATCATTTACAAAGGGAGAGCTGAGATAGACATGCCATTACGCCGTGTTCGAAGACAATGTAAGCAGTTGTCGCAGTTTGAGAGGGGGAGAATCGTCGGGATGATGGAAGCTGGGTGGTCAGCTAGGCGAGTAGCTCGTCAATTAGGCCTCTCTTATTGTGTTGTGAGGAGGTGTTGGGACCAGTGGACCCGAGAGATGTCATGTACACGAAGACCAGGCTCAGGACGCCCTCGACAGACCAGTCGTCGAGAAGACCGCCACATCGTAAGAAATGCACGCGTACAGCCAACTGCTTCATCGGCCGCCATCCAGGCACAGGTAGCACCTTCACTAGGGGCCTCTGAGTCTTCTCGAACCATACGAAGGCACCTGGCTGAAGGACAGTTGGTATCGCGGCGCACATTATGTGTGCTGCCCTTGACGCCCACCCATCGACGCCTCCGTTTGGAGTTTTGCCGCGCACGAGGAAACTGGACTGCAGCGGAATGGAACCAGGTCGTCTTTAGCGACGAATCCAGATTCAATCTCGGCAGTGATGACAATCGTGTTCGTGTGTGGTGAGGCCATGGTGAACGCTTCAATCCTGCCTCTGCTGTACAGCGACATATGGCTCGAACAGCTGGTGTGATGGTATGGGGTGCCATTGCCTACAATACACGGTCACCCCTAGTATTGTTCCGTGGCACCATGACAGCCCAGCGGTATCTTCATGAAATCCTGCAACCACATGTGTTGCCACTCATGCAACGGCTCCCAGGAGCCATTTTTCAACAAGACAATGCTCGGCCTCATACGGCAAGGGTGTCACAAGACTGTCTCCGCACTGTTACTACCCTTCCTTGGCAGGCCCGATCCCCAGATTTGTCTCCAATCGAGCATATCTGGGATCATTTGGGATGACGAGTTGGGCATCCCACGAGTTTGAACGAACTAGAGGCAAGGTTACAGCAAATATGGAACGAAATGTCTCAAGACATCATACAGAACTTGTATGACTCAATGCCCGATCGTATCGCATCGTGCATTCGCGCTAGAGGGGGTCCAACGGAGTATTAACTCCTCCGTTCTTTTGCCTTTTTCTCTGAAATAAATTATCCTTTTTCTTTGATTTTCTTATCATTTACTTATATCAAAGTAGTCATTACGTATGTAAAATTTCGTTTCATTTTGACGACTCCTTCTTGGTGCGCTAATTTTTTTGTCCATGAGTGTATATATATATATATATATATGTGTGTGTGTGTGTGTGTGTGTGTGTGTGTGTGTAATGAAAACTGTAATTCTTGTAACAAAAAACTGAGCGGTGAAGTCGTAGCATTTCGGACAGTCTGGGGAGTAGTCGTGGTCGGCTTCAGCAAATCGAGTGGCTGGCACGAAGAATAATAATTTAAAGTCCACCACCAGAAAGGAAGAGGCGTTTTCAGTTAGATTTATATTTAATTTTCAGAAATTTCCGGGGAGCGTCATACAGTTTCCTTTTCATTGAGTTACACACCATCGTTGCTGGGCATTAATCCGTACATTATGGTCTATTCCGGCCTCTGTCGGGATCGGCATTTACAGGACAAAGGGGACGCAGCGCGCCCAAGATTTACATCTTATATAGACCGTGGCAAACACACAAAGTGCCCGCGAAACTCAAGGTTTACGCGCTGAGGTACAGCCGTGCTGAACTTTTGATTGGTTAGAATTGACACCTGACTTTAACGCGTCATATGGGGTGATGATTTCGAATGTTCTACGAGGTTCGAAATTATATAATTATTGGCCGCACTTGGCTGTTAGGGGAAAAACTAATAGCTTACTTTTGGAATATCTAGATCAAAATCACATTGAGGGATAATAATGCTCTGTTGCGGTATGACCAAGTTTTGAAGGGAATAGTTATTGTTTCATTCATTCATATATATATATATATATATATATATATATATATATATATATATATATATATATATAGAATGGCCCAAAAGTCACCAGACCATTCTAGAATATAATAGATTTTTAACAGCATTTTTTAAAAACATTTTGTTTCCGATTATTTATCTGTAATCCTTGGAAAATAATTATGGGGGAATTTTCGACAGAGAAACGTGTAAAAATAATGGAATTTAAAACAGAAATAAACGATGAATTGTGCTAGGCCAAAAAAAAAAAAAGAGCTTGCATTCGTTATTCAAAAAACCACCATCTAAACAAACTATACTCAACTTATTACGGTGGTTTCAAGATCAGAGAGCTGTGAGTAATTTACCTCGTGCTGGAATGCCACGTTCTGGGAAATCTCGGGACAATATTGAGCGAGTACGAAAGAGCATCAGTATTGAGCGTTCAACATCAACCAGACGATCGTCTCAGCAGCTAGGTACAATCCGAAGTTTACTTCAGGGGTTTCATAGGATGCCGAATTTATTCTTTTATAAGATTCAGCTAGTGCAAGAGCTGAAGCCATCAGATCTTGGGAGGGAGGATATTTTCGTGATACTCAGAATTGAATTGGCCTTCACGCTCCCTGGACTTAAACAGCTCTAGACTTTTACCCGTGGGAAAGACAGATTACATCGTAACAAACCCCGAATCATCCGAAATTAATTTAAGGAAATGGATTCTAAAACCTGAAATTAAAGAATTCTCTGTGACGATTTATGTTTATATTTTCTATTTTCTTCTAGATTAGGAATTCGGAGACAAGATTGCATAATTTTAAATAATATAAAATTTAATCTTAATGGCGGCTGGTGCACGTAAACTCTGTCGTGGTTACAATGGTCTCCAAGTCCTCATATTTACCTCTGGAGGTGCGGGGTAAAGTTTCTGATCTCGTCACTTGACTCTGTTATAAATTACGGGATTGGTTTGTAGGGGGTAAAGCTGGCCACCTATACAGTGTCCCCTTAAATGAATGGCCAGCAGTGTCGGCAGTGTATAAATTGTATGGATTAAGTTCCAAAAATAATTGCTATATGTAACAACAATAACATACAATACAATCTATTTTTGTTATCTGTAACTGCAATAAGTAAAATTTCTTTTGGAAGTTTTCTACGAAATAATTTTTTTTAACTGACACTCAATGGCATATCTTTTGACAGCAGGAGGGTATTGACTTCTGAGATGATTTAAGGGGATCTAGTAGTTAATACTGTGGTTGCGCTTAAAACAAAGGGTTCCAAAGACATAGATGGTGATAAATTGTGAAGTATGGTAAAACATTTTCTCACCATTAAAATGTTATTTTTTTTTTATCTTAAGATTTGCTACTTTCGAATACCCGGATCTACAACCACTTTTCGTTTCCAATAATTTCCCCCAGATACTCGGATCTGCAATCCCTAGACAGGGACGACCTACAATCACAGGCAAGTCTGGGTCTCTAGATATGTGTAGTGCTCCAAAGTATAAATTTAAAAGGCTTCAACATTTCTTTATCTAAAAATTGAGAGGTATTTCTTGCAATTTATTTTTCTCTCCTAGTTTCAGAATGAACATACGATGAACACTAAGGCCATCTGCACACGGAGCAACTCAAAAGAAACTGATAACTGACTCCAATCACAAATCAGTCCGTGATGAGTCGTAACCTATGTAATTGAATGGAGCGACGCACACGGTGCAACTGGTTACAAACCCGTCCGACAGGTTCCAGTTGCGTGGCTCCATTCAATTACATAGGTTGCGACTCATCACTGACTGATTTGTGATTGGAGTCAGTTATCAGTTTCTTTAGAGTTGCCCTGTGTGCAGACGGCCTTAATGTCATAGTGTTTTACAGATGTACTTGGCGTCCCTCTGAACGTGTGACACAGAGAAAATTCCGAACTGCAGCCCCACTGGCGCAGGCACAAAACCTCTGACCTTCCCAGATAGCTAAGTGTTCATTTTTTCTATTTTTTAATGGACACAATAGAAGTGAAATTTTTTCAATTAATGTTTGCCGAAACAGATCTTAAACCTTTCATAATAACTAAATATGATATTGCATTTTTTTAGATAAATTCGGTTTAATCTGAATGCATATTTCTCCATAAATAATTGTATGTTTTATAGCTCTTGAAAAACATGAGTCTCATTTATTTTGACAGTAGAGAAAATGATGGAGCTTTAAAAGACCCTTAAAATTTATAACACATTTAATCGTTACTCGCGTAAAATATCTCAGAGTTGTTTTGAAAAGTTTCTTGCGTATTTAAAATGGAATATTTTACGCTCGTAAAAGAATCGGATACTAATGTGCAATGCACTAACTCTTTTAATGTTAAAATGTTTTACATTTTTCGTCGTTACTGAGTAATTTAGAATTCTCAGTTCTTATTCTAAAAATAAAACAAATAAAAATTATTGTTTAAGACTACATTAAACAAAATATGCAGTGGTCAAAAATGTAAAGTGCCCAAGATATAGATTTTTCACTTTTTACGCATTTGTAAAAAGATCTTCCTCAGATATTTTCATACGAATATTCTTCAATTTTTTCTGTTATAATACGGGCTTGCTCTGACGGGAATCGATACTGGACCTTCGGCTTCCTGGTTTTGTTCGATAAATTGACTATTGTGAGCCATGACATTAGCAAAATTACACGATCATTAAATTATCTTTGCTTAATATTTCAAGTATATGCCTTTGTGTAACGTAATGAAGCATATACACCTTTAAACTGTTGACTTCAAAGATATTGCCTTTACCGCATTAACATGAATGCTTTGCAGCCATGTTGTTGTTGTTGTTGTTGTTGTTGTTGTCCATTCCCCCTGCCTGGAACACTCAGACCAGGTCCATTGAAGGCTTGTGGGACTACGAAAGTGGCTCCTGTTCCATGGTACCACAAGAATCGGATTCCGATTTAGCCAGGTGCCACCACAATTTTGATCAGGCATCGACAGGTACGGCACTGGTGAGCTCGTAACCTGCTCCAAAAACTTGCCCCCGCAAGGAGGGACTTTCCGGCCTTCATATTTGACGTGCCCATACCCGGCATCGATATTAAAGTATTCAGTAGCGCTTGTCAGGAATTTAGCCGATCACCTTTGGTTCCATAAGCCGACGTGCTAACCACTATGAATGTTTCGGGATTGTAAATATTTAGAAGTCAAAGATTCTACCTTTTCTTAAACACAAACATACTATTTGGACACTTCATGAATGATAACATGGTAGCATGGGGGGTGTAAGTCATTGAATATAACATCTCCTTATATTTCCAGGACTGTTCAGTTTCGTGAAGTCTGACCTCAAAGCCAGGTGACGCAGGTTAAAATCTCAGTTGAAGCAAACGGTTGCTGCATTGACGCCCGGCCGCAGGAAGAAAATGAATGGTAACGGACAGTTATTATGAAGCAACCGACAAAAATGTTTCGGAGAAAAAAAGTATTCAACATCCTCTGATCTTTGTCCTCAAAAAGCATTGTTCAAGGAAATCGTTGAATCTGATGCTTCCTCAGATAGGGATATTTCAAACGGAGGAAAACAATCAATTAAGAGACTTGTATTCAAAGATTCCTCCAAAAAGACGTTTGTTACAAGCTTTTTAAATAACGCCCCCATTGTTGTTACTACTATCTCTTGTCCTTTTGTCACTGAATACTACTATAATGGTATTTTATTAATATAAAAGTAAAAAAAATTAATTTCTTATAAATAACATTTAGCTTTTCATCAAATTGGCAGCTATGAAAACGTGCCTTATGCCTTTGGTTTTGAGCGATATGGTCAATTTTTTGCTACACGAGGGCTAACTAGACCGGGATTTACTGCTTAAAGCCGATTTCGAAAGAATAGAAACGTCCATACCAAGAGTGGGACTCGAACCCACAGACTTTGGTATCAAGAGCCAGCGCCCTAGCCCTTCGACCATCGTTCGGTTCCTTATGCATTTGTATATCAATAGCAAGAGGTGTGATAGGAAAGGATTTTCACATAAATTTCAAATAAAATCTATGGCAGTAGTTAAAACCTGAAACTGGGCTCTAACAAATTTGTTGCTTTAACCGCATATGATGTTTTCCTTGAGACAACTTCAAAATATAATCTATGAATCTTGTGTGACTTTTGTCGTGGATTACGACATATAAAAAAAGAAAATAGAAAAGGTGCAGAAAAGCCAATTAACAAACGGGACGGAAAATGAAACAGTGAAATGACGCCAGACGATACAAGAAGAATGTCGTGGGGATACGGTATGTTAGAAGTTCGAAAAGGGCAGACAACCCAATTAAATCGAACAATCGGGGGTAAAATGAGAAAATTGAAATGGCGCTTGCCTATACAAAGGACCGGTGAAGAAGAAGAAATTGAAAAGCAACAGTTAAGAGACGAAACAGCGAGAGGGCTATATAGAGGGGACATCGAGATGAAAAGAGAATTGTTGGCGAAGAGAAGATAACCCCACACATAGATGTTCTGGGAAAACATGATCCCTAGAAAGGCAGGGATGAGTCGAAGGTGAAATTGTTCTAATATGAAACGCCCCTCACTCTGAATGGTTTAGAGAAATAATTAGGTGATAAAAATTAGCGAATCGAAGTGGAAGTGAAAAAAAAAGGTTGAACATGAGAGACGAATGAAAATATAAAAGGCGGGGCGTTGAGAAGATAAAAAATAGAGAGAGTGAGAATATAAAAAAGCATATGATAGATTTTTGACTCTCAGCACACGAATATAGAGAGCCTCGTAAGGGAGAAGTTTATATGGGAGATTGTGCCCCGACTTAGAGCATCGCTGTAAGCCTGCAACCCAACAATGAGAGGAGATTGGATGAATAGTGGAGCCGACCCCCGCAAGCTAGCGATGAGAGGAGCATAGAGGAGCGTCGGAGCCAAGATAGATTGCCTGACCCCTGCAAGCTACCGATGAGAGTAGAATAGTTGAGATATGGAACCAAGACAGATTGCCTGACCTCCACAAGCCAAAGATGGAGAACCGATCCTGCCGTTAAAGTCCGCCTCTTCCCGCGACATATAGCGATTCTGATGACTGCGTTCACCAGCGAAAGTGATTCCTGATGAAAGATATCCCAATCGATGCACGTGAATATGCCGGCGAATGTTTCCCTTCTGCAGTCTGCAAAAATGGTGGTAACCTTCCATTACCTATTGCCAAAAAGTCTATAAACCTTCTTATAATATAGGCGGATATAGTCTTATAATATAGGCGGAAGTTAAGAAATAATATATATTGCGTACTGAAATGAAATCAATTTAAATAAGTGAAATATTACAGTCAAATAATACCTTGATATAATGAGTGTTTCTTTAGGTTCATAATTATTAATAATATAATTGAATGTGTACTAATATATGTGTTATGTTAATAAATTAATGTATTGTTTAGAATTCAGAGTAATGGTATCATTGCCTACTACTATACTAAATCCCGACCCACCCAATTAACTCTACCACAACTTTGAGGATAAAAAATTTAGGAGTTTTAATCATGAAATAATCATAGAAATACTCCATATAATCAGTACTGGATATTGGGAGTTACATTTTTTCCCCGTTCCATCCTCCTTGTTTGTCATAAGATTGTGAGATGATCAATCAGTTTTTTTTTTCTAAAGTTGGCCTTTTTAGTCGCAATTCTGGTATACGGAGAATGTGAGATAGTCTAATTTCTTCTGTCACCTTATGTACACACACCTTTGACGTCGAAATATATCTCCTCAGCCATCTGTCCCACGTATTTAGTTCACTTTAGGGTGGTCTTAAGGTACGTTTTAATTAAAATTTGATCACAAATAAGCCACTTATTTGTTAACTCAACTTTAAATTTTAACCATGCAACTGTATTGAATGCAATATGTTTTAGTTAGGTCTACCTCGTCTCAAGATTTGCTTTAAATTTTATAGGGTCATCTGGTTCATGGATATGTCGTCCCTTTTGAGTCCTCATTCTACCAGTCATATAACCACTAGTACATGTGTTAGCAATGTAATCGCAGGCGAAATCATCTGATCTCCAGTTCTTTCCTTTCTCTCTGAGCAGTGGCGGCTCGTTGCTAAAATTAGTGGGGTTGCTGCTTCATAAAAATTTTAGCCATTGTTTTATTATTGTATAAAACGAAGCAAGCATGAAAATATTTATACATTAAACTTTATAAAATACTAAACGAAAAAATTACTGCTTATTTACTTATAAATTGCCACAGTTTAACCTTGATCTACTCATTTAAAAATGAAATACATTCTTTTTGTTTTACTTAAGCGAAAAGGTTAATAATTTTCTCTTTGATCCATGGATGACTGTTGAGGAAATTGTTCTCCATTGAAAGCACTGAAAGTGCACTTAATCTTTCAGGGTTCATAGTGCTCCTTAGAAAAGTTTTTATTCTTTTCAGTGTTGAAAAGCAGCGTCCTGGCTGTGATGTAGTCATTGGAATTGTCAAGAGTGTTTTTATCAGTTTCGTAATTTCACGAAAAACACCATCTAGATTATTTTCCAAGATTAATTTCAGCAGTTCAGTTAATTTTCAATATTCAAGCATATCGGATCTGCAATAGAATACTTTTAGTTCAGTTTCAAGCTTTTCTTTGTCAATCATGAGATATGCTTCAGTGCTCAGTATTATCTGTTCTGTAGGTAGTTCATTCTTATAACTAGCGAAGCTTTTCTTGTTGAACAATTTAGAAGCTACTAAGTGTTTGGTGGAAGAATATCTGTCCATTATATCAACACATATGCAATCACACACTTCCTTCGCTTCTATCATTTGCGCCTTTGAAGGATTTTCACAGCACTTTCTTATTTCTAAAATAGCAGTTTTGAAATCTGTTTTATATTCATTGACTTTAAACACACTATTTTCTCGAGATTGCATTTGGTTGTAAATTACTTCAGCATGAGACATAATCTGCTGAAAAAGCTCTAACCAAAACATGAAATTATTATCCTGCAGGTATTTTAAAATTCTCGTTGCTTCTGAAATGGTTTGGTCTGCATTTGATGTTGACCGAGTTTCAGTAAGGCAGCATTTTAAAGATTGCAAATTTAATTGTTAAAGTTTTCTGTTCAAGAAAACAACCAAAAAGAAACCCACTGGATTAAAATGAATAGTTGATAGTTGTCTATAGTTTATGACATTCAAGAATATGGTACGTGGTTTTTAAGCATAAAACATGCTGAGTCAAAAACAAACACTACCACACAGTCAGGCAGCAGTGTCGACACTGCGTGGGCGACAGTGCCGACGCTGCTCTAGCCCGCGCGACAGAGCTCTAGTGCCTCGGGCATGTGCGCATGCGCACAATAACCAAACATTGCATTACTGGAACTGTGAAGCGCACAGTTCCATACAAAGTTTTTTTTTGTCATTTTTCATGAACGAGGGGATGGCTACTAGTCCAGTCAAATTGTATTTTTAGGGGGAACATTTTGTGGTAGTTTTGATTTCTTTGATTTTATATGTTTTTTGGGGAGCTGATTCCGAATCTGAGGTTTGTTAACAAAATTTCGTGACGCAACATTGAAGAAAATGCAAAAAAAGGTAACATTTTTCATTTTTTGGCGGTTTTTTGCTTATAACTCGGAAACTATAAACTTTTTCGTATATAACCCCATTATTCAAAATCAAAGTACATAAAATTTCCTACAAATTTCACTATTTAGGTTTTTCTCCGACGGACCATTTGGGCTCAAGCGCTATTTGAAAATTGGCGTATTTCGGCTGTCTCCGCAAAAACCCACTTTTTCCACTCCAAAATTCTAATTTATTATTAATGGCTGTCAATTAGTGAATTCCTCCCAGTTCTTTGCACATACCTTATTTAGATCATATATGTAGAGGTACAAGTATTTTTTTCAAAAATAAAATAATGTTCATGTTATTTAATGAAGTCCGAAATTGTACAAATTCAGTTACAAAAAAGTTGAAATTCCAACGAAAAATCTTGAAAAATAATTACATTTTATTATATTGTATTACAATACATATGATTATATATTACATTATTATATGAGCCGTTGTCGTTTAGAGAGTCCTGGCTGAGGTTCTTCGAAGACGGTGAGTTCTGGCACAGGTTCGGGTTGTAGTCAGCGTCGGGGCTGGTTGGAAAATGAAAGAGGCGGTGAGAAAACAACAACTTGTGATCATATCTTAAGGATAGATGAATGATTACGAAATAGTTTGTGAGATTAGACATACCTTCCGCATCATGTAAGCGTATTTCTTAGTCTCTTTCTTCGGTCTCTTCTTCGTCAATGCTGTCTTCCGGGAGCTCGACGTTCTCACACAGCCCTTCGCACGATGTGTAGATCGGGGAGTAATGGAGGCCAGCCTTACTGCATCCAGAATTGCGTTGGCAGCCTTTTTTACATTTACAAGAAATGTGCCGAAGTATCGAGTCAGGTGAAGGGTTCAAAGTGGTTGGCAATGGCACGAGACCTTTCCTTGTTTTTTTCCAACCCCACTCGTTCGGGTTTCTTTGTTGCTCGTCGAGTGTGGTTTGACCAGATAACCACCGCTGCATCTGAAAGTAAACTCTCTGTGAATGTTGTCGTCCAGCAGCTTTGGTGGGGGGTAGTGAGGCAATGTTGGTTTTACTTTTGTATGATGAACATACGTATTGCCTGTATCTCAAATCGTTCAGGCAAGTATCATGTCCTTTCCCATACAGAGCCACGAGAAACACGTTTCCTGCTTCGGCAATCTCGTCCTGGTATGCCTGAGGGTCTTTGAAAGGATCAATGACTGGTTGCAAGTCATTGTTCCTCTGCAGGACTTTAAGAAATTTCAGTTTCCCCTGATTAAACAAAGCAGAAGTGGTGTCACAACCACTCATCGCGTGCAGGAACAATATATGGTCTGATGGGATTTTGTCAGCGGCAAGATGGGGATTGTAGAGGGTTTGAGACATCTTTCCTTTTCCTGGTTTCAAGAAGACGTTCTTTATATCAGGGCTATACAGGCCAATCAAAATTACCAAAAGGTCGATATCTTCCCCCACCACTGTCACATATTCATTTGACGGGGCTAACATAAAAGGTGCGGTGATAATTAGGATATCAGCGTCCTCCATACCTTGCTGTGAATCAATTTTTGCATCTTCAAATTTTTCCATTAGCATAAATATCAAGCGGCTCTTGTTTTTGGAGTTTGCAAGGAAACTCTCCTGCGAGACAGTGGGCACCAACGATTCTGTAAATGATATTGCAGCATATTGTTTTCTTTGCTCTCTTCTCAATTGTTCTATGCGCTTGGTGCTTTCACAAGCTTCGTCAGGGTAGCCATCAAAAATGACAACGGCATTTGATTTGTAGTTCTACTTGACATATGATACATAACTGCTGCAAATTTATACATATGTCTGGTCGTGGTGCTATTTGACCCGGTGTAACAAAAACCCTCCGTCAATGACATATTTTGAATCGCTCAAGTTCCCCTGTTCAGTTGGAGTCGGTGTAAAAGCCCTGTACAAGCTCGATTTTGTTCATTTCCTCATCCCATACTCATCGAAAAGAGAGCGAGGGTAGGGGCTAAGTTCGTAACGCAAAAATTCTCGCAGCTCTTCATATGAATGTTTCACGATGGTCATTCGTTGGAAAAGTGTGCTTGGATTGATGACTACATCCCTGTCTTGTATCAGAATAGAGCTATTCATGATCGCAAGAGGCTGCACTCTTTCGCCTCGTGTGAATTTTACAGCTTGAAAATCACCACCAACAATACGCTGTATACCTATCATGCCCATCTCCTTGGACAAGTGGCAGTTGATCCTCTCATCTGCGACAACACCTGTACTTAGTGACATTAGTTCAGTGGTCTCTGGATTTTTAAAATGCTACATTTTATTGGAAGGAGGAATTAAATGACAGCCTTTAATAATAAATTAAAGTTTTGGAGTGGAAAAAGTGGGTTTTTGAGGAGACAGCAGAAATACGAAAATTTTCAAATAGCGCTCGAGTCCAAACGGTCCGTCGGAGAAAAAAACCTAAATAGTGAAATTTGTAGGAAATTTTATCTACTTTCATTTTTAGTAATTGGGGTTATATGAAAAGTTGATAGTTTCCGAGTTATAAGCAAAAAACCGCCAAAAAAGGAAATTTTTTACCTTTTTTTTCATTTTCTTCAATGTTGCGTCACGAAATTTTGTTAACAAACCTCAGATTCGGATTCAGCACCCCAAAAACATATAAAATGGAAGAAATCAAAACTACCCCAAAATTTTCCCTCTAGGGCCCCTTTTGAGAACAAATTGACTGGACTATACTGACATTAAGCTTAAGGATTATATAATGTACAAGTATAGAGAAAATATTTATAAAGAAAAGACTCATTATACCTACTGGTTGTTATCGATAATATCGAGTGAAAATAGGGGGTGCTGCAGTTCCGCAGTGCCTATACACGAGCCACCACTGTCTCTGATTTGTCCTCTTATCAAATATTTCTATTGGCTGTCTTATTAAAAGTAACTATTGGTCTTTCTGAGATCCTGCATACGTTTATAAATACATGTTATGTTCATTTTTTTTAGTCAGTCAGTCACTCAGCAGTCTGTCTGTGTCCATTTCTGCTGTAGTTTGTATGTGTTTGACCTACTGTAAATAAATGTCTATTTTCCAGTTCCACGGAATTCTTTAACTTAACACAGTTGCCTCTCTTATTCTATCAACATGTGTGTTCAAGAACTGAAGTACGTAAGAACAAATGCAGTGAAAACAAATCAAAGTTACAATATTACAAAATTATTTGAGAAAAACTTGAATTTTACCAAATGCAAAAAAGATGCTAACCGTCAGTTAGCATCAGATAGATAATAAAATGGAGGAAAAATTTGCGATTTTAATTTGATGAACATAAAAAGGAAAATAATTTTGGTGATTTTTCGTTATATTTCAATTTCTGTATAAGGATATCTCAAACTACTTCTTCAGTGAAATATTTGTGTTGCTCTTAAAAATAGTTTGTGTGTAGATTGACTTTAAGATTTAATTTTCCCATATAAAAATCTGTACATTCCTGTATATTTTAAAATCCGAGTTTCGAATTCTGGGACAAAACTCCTGAAAACCTCGGTTTTTAATAAGTAAAAAGCTAACAACATTGTGTTCATCATTCACGAGAGAAATAATATAAATTTATTAAATGCAGCAGTCGGAAAATTACAATATGCAATACGGATATATAAAATATATTTATCGCCCTCATTTAAGAAACCATTAATAATTTTCATTTTAAAAAAAATGTATATATATATATATATATATATATATATATATATATATATATATATATATATATATATATATTCCTTGGAAAGATAGATAAACATCACAAAGTTTAAGCCACATATAAAGTCATTAATTGAACTCCAAGTTTTGTTGATCCTTTAATTTCCCCGAGAGCTACTTTGACCCAAATTTTCCTGTCCATAAATCGCCTTTTAACGTGGAATATCAACTGTCAAAGAGTTTGAAAATTTTGAGAACTTTTTGATCGATATCAATATATGAATTCTGAGAATAATGAGGTAATCCTATAAACCTATCAAACATCCGATGATATCTCTCTCTCTCTCTCTGACGGGCGGCCTTGATAAATTTTTTTAAACCCAGCTTGTTTTAATAAAAGGGCGTCAAGATGGCAGCCACATGTTTTGGCACACGGCCTACAGTTTTGCAGCAAAATACTACTAGTTTATAACCCTTCCCAAACTGACGCTGAAAAGATTAAAAATTCCAAAATGCATAAATTATCTGTTTTTATGGAGCTAATAGCCTTCGCAGTTGAGTTATCCGTGTGGGAGCATTTTTCACTAAATTTGTTTCTCGAACGTTTATATCTCTAACGCTTCTCTCGGTTATTTTAAGGGTAAAACTGCTTAAACATGTTTACAGAGACTTACAAGGATAGGTGACCAAAATTTAGTGGTAGGAAATAAAAACTGTAATATTTTCTTGTAGTCATTTCTCTCTGTTTATAAGTACTGGTTAAAAGTACATTAAAATAAAAGTAATTCTCTTAATAATCTGTGCCTACTGCATATTAAAAAATAATCCGATTCAATTTTTCCTTGTTAAAAGTTCACGATTTTTTCCGGACATGTATCTACTGACCATATCTTTGTTTGGTAAAAAAATAAACAACCTCCTGTAACTATCAGTTACTTATAGCTAAACCTTTATTTATTTAAACATATCTACTGACTTAACAGAGAAAATTACAAGGTTCCGTATTACAAGAAAATGATTCGAAAGAATTTTGTGATAAGAGTGCAAACGTAACTCAAAACTTATTATGAACCAGAAAATAATTTGTTATTCCTTTTACACTTCTTATACCCATTGATTATGATTGTGGTAGCTAATCTGTGTCCAGTAATATATTATGTTACAATATATGACATGGATATAGCAAATTGTTCATGATTTACTATGCATATTTTTTAATTTACTTGCTAGTCTTATGCACCCTTAAAGCTAAAAAATAGACCTAATTTCTATAATATTACCAAGCTAAGTATTTTATAACTAAACTAAGTATTATTTAAAACCAATACAAGGTGATTTTAACTTAATCTAGATACACCAGAAAAACTGAATCCAAACTTCTAAAAAAAATGTATCATCTCTTCCTTGGATAGCTAACTAATTATTCTCACCTCTGGAACTCATACGACTTCCGGAAGTTCCAGAAGTACATGGTTAAAGCTCTCTTCATCTCGAAAGAAACATCTTCCGTAGATAGTCAAGGCATAACATTCCATATTTCCAGGGGTTTTCTAAATTTGTTTAAAACGTTTCCTTTTTATCTCCAGGTAGTTTCTTACATCATCGGAACCTGGAACTAATTTTTACAAATGCTGGTTTTCTCCTTGTCGTAACGTTTGTACCGACCTTTAAAACTATCTTTGTCGTATGGGATTTTTCCCCTTAGGGCTGCGCGTATCACTTAAATATTGTTATGAGTTAGGGGCCAACTTGGCGTGTTATCGCCAGCGTGCGATGATTTGGAGTTCGAATTTAAAACTGTGGTTTAGCACGTTCACGGGTCTACATGGAGTAAGAAATAAGTTCTGCTATAGGGTATATTGTTGGAAAATGGTTTGGTTGAGCGGTGTGGCATCTCGGGTTTTGTTTCCCAGATGATTAAGAGGGTGGAATAAAAATTTGAGTTGAAGCGTTGTTCTTATAGCGCTAGGTGACAATTACCAAACGGGAGTTTTTATCGTCGAGATTGACGGGAGACCTTGTTACAAAAGGATTTAAAGGTCGTTATTATTTGATAACTGTTATATGTGTTTATAATAATATTTGTATTTAAATTCCTGAATGTGCAGCCGAATTATAGGTGCTGGAATTTGTTGACTTCCAGCGAAGATTTGTAATATTATTTCTGCCTATTGCTGCAAGAAATAAAAAAAACTGTTTTTAAAATATCTATTTTTCATTTGCGGAAACTGGCATATTTATTTTTGTTTTTTTTTTTAATTCACTTGTAAAATTATCTCTCTGTACCACGGATTTGGTACAATTTTGGTGTCAGAAGTGGGATTATTTTAAGTGAATGCCAGTTACCCGAAAAATGGAGGAACAGCTAAAACTGATTTTAGATTCGATGGTGAAGGGTTTCAATAAAGTTGGCGAGAGCCAGAATCAATTAAAAGAGGAAATTGGAGAGAGCCAAAAATTGCTCGCCATTCAATTAGAAATAAAAATTGGTGAATGTCAGAATTTGCTCGCCAACCAATTAGAATTAAAAATTGGCGAAAGCCAGAAGAAGTTGGAATCGGGTCTTATTATCGGGCGAAATTAGCGAGAGCCAAGAACAGTTGAAGATGACTGTGAAAAATTTAATGAAATGGAAGAACGCGTCAGCACTATAGAGTCAAAGCTCAAGGCTACGGTTGAGACCGTTGAACAGAAAATTAGAGAGGCCGTCAGTAAACAAATAATCGGCTTAGAGAAAAAGTTCGCGGAAGAGTCAGCGCCAGTTACTGTACCTTGCTACTCTGACACTAGTGTCGAGGAAGCGTACCCGGTGTCGAAATCGTCCCGCCCCGCCGTAAAAGTGTCTACCTACGACGGCAAAACGTCTTGGCAGGTGTTTAAAACACAGTTTAATATGGCGTTGACTGCAAATGGCTGGGATATCGCAATGCAAGCTTGCCAATTGGCTACTTCACTCCGTGGTGAGGCTGCCGATATGCTGCAAACCATCGCAGTAGAAAAACAATTAAATTTTGAGGCCTTGTTGAGTGCTCTCGAAATGCGTTTTGGCGAGAAATGCCGTAAAGAGTATAGCCACTTACAGCTGAAGTCCCGCCAACAGAAAACAACAGAGACACTTCAAGAACTCGCCTCGGCTATTGAGGGTTTAGCTATATTAGCTTTCCCGGAATGTCCGACGGAGGTGAGGGATAACTTAGCTTTGGAGGACTTCCTTGACGCCATATGCGATCCGGAGAGTCAATGGGCTCTTAGAATGGTGGATGTCAAAGATTTGAAGTCAGCTTTGGTGTACGCGATGAAGTTCGAGGCTGCTCAGAGGGTGACACGCTGTGACCGTCAACTAGTGAGAAGGGTGACCGCCGCCGAAAACGACCCAATAGCCGCCCATTTAGAAGAAATAGAAAAACGAATCGGCGCCTTGGCAGGGTTGAATTCGAATATGCCGCCAAGAAGAAATCTATTAAAGTGCTGGACCTGCGGGCGTGAGGGGCATTTAAAAAGGAATTGCCTAGAGCGCCAAACTGACGAATCAAGACGCCAAGGACCAGGGAAATTAGTTCTCGGTCACCGGAATTGGCGAAGGCAGCCGGATGAGGATAATCCCTCTTGCAATACACTGAATGTCTCGTCGATGCATCACGAAGAGAACAGGCCGTTTGTTGAAGGTTTTGTAAACGGTCAACCGTGTAGCATGTTGGTTGACACATGTGCTAACGTTACCATCGTCAGGACAGACATAGCCCAAGAGCTTGGCGAGAAGCTACTTTTCACGCCACCAAACATCACTTTGCGGACCGTGGCCGGGGATAAAATTATGATGAATGGAAAAGTTACTCTCCATATAAGTATCGGGAATAATAGTTATCAGCATACGGCGTATGTTGCCGATATTGTTGACCCGATGATTCTCGGGTTTGACTTTTTAACCAGAAATAATTTCGTAATAAATTTCAATTCTAACCAAATTATAGCCACTCAAGATAGCACCATATCCTCCATGCCGGACAATAGTAGAAGAGGTCTTTTTGCTGCCGCAACTCTTGTGGACCAGTCGAAAGGTACGGTCCCCGTCAAGATTGCCGATGTCAGCAATAAAGACAAGAAAATTCAGAAAAATGAAATGTTGCAACTTATACCCCGGTCACCAGAAAAAGTAGAACGTGACCTGCCAGTCGTCGAGCGCTCCAATTTGACCGCAGATGTATTGAAGAGTGTGGAATTTATTGATCAACGAAGAATGAAAGCAGAGAAATTCCTCAATGAATTCTAGTCCGTGCTTGCCCGTGCAACAGATGTGGGCCACACGAACTTAACGCAACACCGAATTATCACGAAGAACTACACCCCGGTCAAGCAGCATCCCAGAAGGCGTCCTTTGACGAAGCAAGGTCAGTGAGGCCAGCAACAGAATGAGGAGGCGTTACGACGCGACAGCGACAGACCATCAGTTCCAGGAAGGAACCAAAGTTCGGCTGTGGAGTCCCGTATGCCGGGAGAGTCTATCTCCCAAGCTACAGTTCCGCTGGAGAGGTCCAATCATCGCCGTCAAAAGAATCAACGACGTCGTTGTGTGAACTCGAGTGTCTGCAATCAGCAAAGCGAAGGTCGTACATTACGACCGGCTCGCTCCTTACCATGGGACGTGAGTGAGTCCTGAAGTATTTGAGGATACCCGAGCCACGGCTCGTAGGCTGCTGCCAAATAGGTACAGGCTACCCATTTTTATATTCTTTTATTAATGGTGCAAATGTTATTTTTATATGTTTATTTATTTAGTTTATAATTATATATGTTTTATGTTTATTTATGTAAAGTTGTATATAGTAGTAGCATTTAAGCACCGTTGTTGTTAGTGTAAGGACTGTCCGGGACGTTCAGTCTTTTAGAGAAGGGGCCAATGTTACGAGTTAGGGGCCAACTTGGCGTGTTACGCCAGCGTGCGATGTTTTGGAGTTCGCGTTATTTAAAACTGTGGTTTAGCACGGGTCTACCATGGAGTAAGAAATAAGTTCTGCTATAGGGTATATTGTTGTAAAATGGTTTGGTTGAGCGGTGTGGCATCTCGGGTTTTGTTTCCCAGGTATTTAAGAGGATGGAATAATAATTTGAGTTGAAGCGTTGTTCTTGTAGCGCTAGGTGACAATTACCGAACGGGAGTTTTTATCGTCGAGATTGACGGGAGACCTTGTTACAAAAGGATTTAAAGGTCGTATGTTATTATTTGATAACTGTTATATGTGTTTTTAATAATATTTGTATTTAAATTCCTGTCTGTGCAGCCGAATTATAGGTGCTGGAATTTGTTGACTTCCAGCGAAGATTTGTAATATTATTTCTGCCTATTGCTGCAAGAAATAAAAAGAACTGTTTTTAAAATCTCTATTCTTCATTTTTGGTAACTGGCATATTTATTTCTGTTTTTTTTTTAAATTCACTTGTAAAATTATCTCTCCGTACCACGGATTTGGTACAATATGGATACAGCCCCTTGACTGCCCAGTTTTATTCAACCAAAACCTAAATTTTAGCGCTAAGAACGCACCCCGCTTGGGAAGAGTTCCGTATCCTGTGCCGCTTGGCGCTATTTGGCGCGGTTTCGGATTTTTCCGCGTTTGGCGGAAAACTCAGATTATTGCAACCTATCTAATCGACGCCATCTTTTTAGCGTCACTTAGGCTTAAAACAGAACAAATAGAAACAAAAAGAATTTTATAACTTACCAGAAAGCCACTGTTAGAAGAAATAATAACTGTAGAAGGAGCTTTGGGTAGTCTTTTTGGATTTGCCATTAAAAAACAAAAAAAAAGAGAGAGATCCCCCAAAAATGCAATAAATTTCCAAAAAAAATTACGAATTTTTCCAATAAGAACTATCTAATTCATTTAAATAATCACATTAGTGTCAAAAAGTAATGGTTTAAAAAGTAGTTATAGTGCCGTCTGACTGAAAAAAATTATGTGAATTAAAATAAAAAAGACTAAAATTACAAAAAGTTCAAATTTTTCAAATAAAAGAAATAAAACTAAAATAAAAATGATAAAATTTCAAACAAAATCCACGGTAAGAATGTATTATATGATAAAATTTCGTAAGATCTCATAATTATTTACAATTTTATAAAAGTTAAAACCAATGTATTAAACATAATTTTTTAAAAATACTACAAATTTTCCCAATCGGGACCATCTAGATCATTTTCTAGGTATTTCGTCAACAAACACAAACAAGAAAGCCCCATTTAAAAATACACCATATTGAAATATTTATCGCCCCAAAAAAATCGCCAAATTTTCCGGCACAGGATATGGGACTTCTCCCCCCCCGCTTTCTTATCAGTGAAATTCCAATGTGCGGGGAAGAAAGGGTTGGTATATCACGCTCCCAGTTTGGCTACTTTTCACCTCCCGAAGATACACATTCATAGTCGCTTCTCTTTGTGTCGCTTTGTTTTCGCAGTTTTTCTCGGCGCTTGACGAGCGCTATTCGCCACATTTGGCGGACTGCTGGACAGATGCAAAACTCATCAGCCACCTGCAAGAGGGGATCTCTCCCGACCCGTTGGGCAGGACTGAGAGCAGAGAGGGTGACTTGAGGATGCCGAAGATGAACAAAGGCAGTTGGAGAAGAGTTCTGTCCGTATGGGAACACAAGAAGCATCCACCGGTCTTCATAGTCGCATAGAATGCCAAACATTCTGCATTTTGGGGGCCTTAAGCCATTTTCTTCAGATTCCCTCAAAATAAATACGTTCCATGGTTCATAAATTTTGGTCGTCATTCCTCGTTTATCGTTTATTGATGTCATTTTTCTATTCCATGTGATGAATTCCCCATCACTATACTGAAATATGCATCTCAACCAATTTTTAATGCGACACCTTTCTTTTGACAGTTGATGTGAAGGTTGTTGTTGATGGTTTGTGTGAAGATTTTGTAAGAACTTCGAAAGGAAAGGAAATAAAAATTAAAAGCAGTTCATAACAGAACAATAAGGCAATATCTTAAAAGTTGGTTGAATTTTTTTTGTCTAATGCGAAGGCACTTTGTTGTGAGACATTTACATTTTCTTATTCACTGCAATTTACCCGTTACTTTATTGTGGGAGCACCATATAGGTAAGCCAGCGTTGCTCCCTATGAAGGCGGTGACACAGAAACGACTAAAATTTATTCGGGATTTGAACCCAAGCCCACTGCGTGGCAGCTGAGATCGGTAACCACTATACCATGGGGGCGGCTGGTTAGCTCAATAATATAAACAGAGGAAATTTTAAGATGCTGGACGCAAAATTAATAAATCTAAGTAGTTTTAAATGACATTAAATACGACCTCATTAAGGAGAAGTGATTTTAAAATACTCTGTCATATACAAAAGTCTTTCTAAAAAGAGATAAGAAATGTCTGACTTTCAATTATTCAAAAATAAAACTTTGATTTGTGTTCCTGTGATTGGATTCAGCTTAATATAGGCAAACAATAATAAGCAGCCATTCCAGACAGAATGCTCATGTATCCTTTTGTGCCGTTGTACTAATGATGCCCCATGCTTCCGGATTTCGGTATTTCAAGATGTTCCTTAGTGAGTTAGTTATCCAAGCAACTCCTGTAAGGAACTGTCTTTGGAAACCCAAGTGATCCTGATTGATAGCTTTAAATCATAGTATATTTAAAGCAAAAGTCAAACAGGAAATAAGGGAATGCATAAAAAAATTTCTATTGCAGTACATAGAAATGAAACTAACTTTTGAATACATTTCTTGGTAGATTTAAATTTATATTGTAGTAATTTTTTAATATTTGTCATTTAATTCAACTCAACCTCGTTTACATAGTCACTTAAAAACGTATTTTGTTTATCGAGTGTACATTAATCTGCTTTACAAGGAGAAGAAATGTCTGCATTTAAAATAATATAAGATAAATAACTTTGGATAGTGGGGAAAACAAAAAAGAGAATGGCTGCAAAATGTAGTGAAAATAATCTTTTTTTTTTTAGCATCGAGTTAAGCACTAATATAAGACTTTGGTTTTAATCTATTTATCTTTTCTTTACATGTTTAAGAGAATGAAATTAATGACTTATTAATATCGCTTACAAAAAACTAATGGCAACATAATTATAAATAATAGAGCATTTTTACCACACTGATAATTTTATCACTGAAATTTTTGCATGCGGCCAATTAGTATCATCTATGTGATTGATAGTACCCTTAATATCTTCTTTTCCCTACCTTCTTATTTTTCCTCTTACGTAATAAAAGTGGTCATAAGTCTCGCGATACAAAATTATATGTTTACACTGCTGTTTTATAATAATTTTATTCTGGTTTGGGGGAATTTTATCCTTTAACATTATAACGTAATTTGATATCAAAGAAGAGAATATAAAGCAATATCAATTGCGGTAATTTTTTTGAAAACTTCCAAGATTTTGCTTAACAAATTTTTCTTGCCAAGCTTTTAAATTGCAAGGTTGCGAATTTTTCCATTTTTTTTTTATTTTGCTGCTCTCTTTGTGAAAACATTCGATTTTTTTCATTATAAAAGAAATTTAAATAGTCAAATTTCCCCCATGAAGCCGCCTATCATATTGTTGTTAGCGTCACGAGCTTCCGCGGAGTGGGATGGGGTTCAAATCCTAACTAAGGCTTAGACGTTCCTGTGCTGTCCCTTCAAAGGTACCAGTGTTGGTTCACCTCTATAGTAATCCCCTAATGCAGTAGCTGACAAAATTCCGCTGTGTCGATGGGAGCTATGTCGTCAAGACAAGTACCTACTGCGTTAGAAAAAATATATACTAGCTCTCGAAACAACTGAAGAAGGCAAACATAATTTGATACATATTAAGTTAGACACAATATCTAGTCATTGTTGGTTTGGTAAATAATATACAAATTTCTCATTTGGAGATTTTTGAAAATGAAACATGGGTTTATCCAAAAGAGATGGATTTTTTAAAAACGTTTACAATTTTCTTAGTTTAGACAGTAGTTGTGGTTTTCTAACCTTCCATATTGATATTTTAGGAGAGAAAAAAGTCTCAAGTTATCATGTATACGATGCAACATAATTAAGCTGTACGAAGCTTTCAAAGAATTTTGTCTGTAGTGTTGCTTATTTTAATCTTTCACCCCTAATGTCACATACAGATTATTAAAGAGTGTAAAATTTCACTTCAAACTGATATGTAGCCCCCTAACCTATATTGAACTGACACTTGAAATTTCTATAATACTATTTCCCTATTTTTAATAGTTTCTGTTAATATTCACGATAATAAATTCTCTGGTTCATTTGTACGTACCAAACATAGATATTGTAAATACACTGCTGGCCACTGTAAATGCAACACCCTGAAGGAAACATGCAAATAACATGAAATTTACAACATGCATTAGCGGAGGTGAGATATGCAAATGATTAGAATTTCAGCGCAGACGCACATTACGTGCGCCTGTGGCGCCACTTGAAAGCGCTATTTAAGGCTTGGAGATTTCGACGATTTCAAGTTCGGCAATTGTGTTTTTCTTGTGGTTTTTTCAATAAAAACGATCAATTATGCCTTGTCGAAAACAACGATCATCTATTGATCAAGTATCCGAGTTCGACAGAGGAAGGATAGTGGCCTACCGAGATTGTGGATTATCTTTCAGGGAAATCTGTAGTCGTGTTGGACGAAACCAAACAACTGTAATGCGGATATGTGATCGTTGGATGCAGGAGGGTACGACGGACCGGCGTGTTCGATCGCATCCACCTCAGCGCACCACTTCACGTGATGGCAGGCAAATTGTGCGCATGGCAGTGACGTATCGCTCAGTCACATCACGAACCATAGCACGGCACATGCAGTCTGTAACGCAGCATCCAGTGCTTGCGCGTACCATTCGACGCTGTTTACAGCAGAGTGATCTGTCCGCAAGACGTTCATTGCTTTGTCTACCCTTGACCCAGAACCACAGACGTCTCCGCCGCCAATGGTGCAATGACAGAAGGATGTGGACGGCAGAATGGAATGAAATTGTCTTTACTGACGAGTCACGCTTCTGTCTGCAACACCACGATGGTCGCATTCGAGTCTGGAGACATCGTGAAGAGAGGATGCTGAACAGCTGCGTTATGCACCGCCACACTGGTCCTGCACCGGGTATTATGGTATGGGGCGGTATTGGATATCACTCTCGCATACCTCTAGTACGCATTGCCGGTACTTTAAACAGCCAGCGCTACATCTCCGAGGTGTTGGAGCCAGTTGTCCTTCCTTACCTTCAGGGCTTGCCCACAGCCATATTTCAACAGGATAATGCGCGACCACACGTGGCACGCATTGTCCAACGGTTCTTCGTCAATCGCCAGATTGAATTGCTTCCCTGGCCGCCTCGCTCTCCGGATCTTTCGCCGATAGAAAACATGTGGTCCATGGTTGCTCTACGATTGACCCAGATTCCATCCCCAGCTGCCACAGCAGATCAACTTTGGCAACGTGTGGAAGTTGCTTGGTCTGCTGTACCCCAAGAACTCATCCAAAGTCTCTTTGAATCAATGCCGAGGCGTGTGGCAGCGGTGATCTCCAACAATGGCGGCTACTCCGGCTACTGATTTTGGCAGGAACCACACTTCACAGAAGTCTATAAATTTAATCATTTGATACTTGGTCAACATGTTATCTACAAAATAAATTTTGTTGTGATATCTCTTGTCTTTCTTGGTGTTGCAATTTGGGTGGCCAGCAGTATATATTTGTCTTTTACTTCCATTTCAGTTACTTTAAGATTTCCGTAAACTACTTTTATGTTGTTTTAATTTGGCATTCCACTTCTATTTCAGTTACTCTTAGAATTAAGCAAACTGATTTTATATGGTTAACAAACCTAGTCTCAACATGTATTTCAAATTTATAAATAGATTTATGTAAAATGGTCTTATATTGTTAGCAATATAACCTCATATTTCAGCTCAAGTTACTTGTAAATTAACGTCAGTTTGTATTTTTTATAAGTAAAAGGGTTTAATTGCTAGGAATTAATAGAGATTACCCCTTCGGAAACACACTGTTAATCATAAAGCAGAGAAAAAAATCTCCCATAATTTAAAATAAAAAGAATCAGATACATTCGTTCCTCATATTTACAAATTCAAAGCTTAATTTCAATGTAATCTCAAACACGAATACATTTTTAGAAGATAGTCCAGCAGATAACAAAGCTTTTCTAACAAATATTGAATTACGCAGCTTCGCACACGTGTAGAATATTTTGTCCAAAACTAAGTGGAATACCGCTCTAGGCGGGGAAATGGAAGTTAAATGAGAACTTGCATAATAACGGTTCTGTATCTGATAATCTAAATGTTCTTCCCGTTGCCATTTGCAATAACGAAATTCAAATGATTCTGTTATCTATTAGCTGCACATTCTTTGATTGGACATTTAATGTGTGTTAAAAGCTGAGAACTACTGAAAACGCGAACTATCTGCATTTTATTGGTAACACCTTTCAGCGAGCTCGATTTCGAAAATATTTTACCTTAATGTGTTGCCTGGTACAGATTTAAGATTACTGTGATCTGGAATTCTTAATTACGAGAACTCTGTGGTAAAACTATTTTAAATCTTTTGAAAATATATCAAATTTGTGGGTGCTCTTGCGTTGTTCAGCATAATCCCACTTTTAATATAAAATTGCAAACTCTGTGTCAAACCGTTTGAGGATATTTTTCTAAAATTTAATCACTTAAGCTTCGAGTTTGTTCCTTCATTTTTTTACAGTTTTAGTAGATTCAAAGGTTATTAAATTATTCTCTATACGCATAAGGAAATGAAAGGGAGGTTTTCTTCTGTAGTTGTGGCTTTAATAATTTTTCACTGATATATTCAGAAATAAGACCTTAATAATGAAATTTATAACTAGAAATAATTGAATAAGTATAGTAAGTTATGTGTGGGTTAAAAGTTAAACTAGTGAAAGTAATTTTACTTTGTTTTCTCAGATATAAATAATGGCGATGGTTAGTTCAAAACATAAATTTTAGGTAGTTCAAAATATAAATTCTCTTACTACTAACGAAGCAAAGTAATTCCATTTATGAAAGTGTTGTTTCACCGTCTATATCATACTAAAAATTCTCTTAGATAAGAATATGTTCTGTATTGTTGGTGTATAAACAAAAGAAAGGGTACTTGAAATTTTTATTTATAGTGCACCGTTTATGTAGACGAGTCTGATGCACGAAAACCCAGTTTATGTAACATAGAATCTAATGAAAATTTTGTAAAATGTAAGCTCTTTCATATCACAGAAATAAAACAACAATGCCAAATATACATTATAATTAAATTTCGTTCCCTATTATCCTCTGATTGGCAACATTAGTATTCGAGAAATAAAATTTGATTTTGGAAGAGTAGAAACATCTACAAACAAACATTATTTATGGTTCTGAATCCATTCACAGTTAACTTTATTAGGTTTCAGTTTACAATTAAGTATCTAAGCAAAATATTTTTAAAAGACACTTAACGTATTTACACAACTAAATCACTTAACGTATTTACAAAATTTAAAATTGAATACATGAAAAGCTTTCTTTTTTTCTTAGCATTTTAAGAGAAAGCAATTTTAAAATGAAATCTCAGATACCATCTGTTTCCATTGTTTGCAGTTTTACCGTGATACGAATCTTGTTACATTTACTCCCTTTATAGTTTTTTAAAACCTAATTAAGTTTAAAAATTGTTGTGTTTCAAACAAAAATGGTAGGCATATTTATTTTAAAATTTAAAAAGTTTCTCTTATTATCTTTAGAGATGTACTTTACGTATTCAAATTATACTTTTTTCTTTTAAAAGCAGGAGTTAATGCGTTTCATTCTAAAAATAAAATTAATTAGTAATTAAAGGGAATTATTAAGTAAGCAAATTTTTAAGTAAAATTCTCAGTTCTAATGAAAACGTTACAGCAATTGAAAGGGAAACATTATTTTGAACGCATATCTCACTACATACATGCAAAATTTCTGTTGTTTTGGGATCTTATATTTCCTGTTTTGTTTAATCAATAAAATACACTCGTAGTGTGTAAAAAAAAAAGGTACACAAGAGCAAATAATTGAAATCAGTAACTTCATTAATTCAATATTCCCGCCTACGATAAAGATCTATTTTGTAATTTTATGCACATAATTTTTTGTTACTTTTTTGTGTTTACGTGATTTTGAAAATTTGTAATTTTCGCTCTGATTTTGTCTCTTCGACATTTGTTCAGTATTAAAAAACTCATAGCGTGTATTTTGGGGTAAATGTTAATTAAAATATTTTATTTCTAATTTAATAATTCTTTAATATTTCTTTGTGTTTTTCTGTTTCTTTAAAAGTATATAATTTGATGAAAATATTTATGATTTGTTCTTTGAAACCTTATTACATCTTATCTATTGCGATTTTAAAAAAGCTACTACTGAGAAATAAGGTTTCTCTTATATCCGCTGACATAAGTTTTTAACTACTTGACTAATTATCATTACATACGGTACTTGGAGAACATTTCCTGAAATCATTTTAACTTTGTCTTCATATAAATGTTATGTAATGGTCCTAAATCATAGAAAAAGGGCATTAGCTACGTTTATGTTTCTTTTTTCTAAAAGAAAAAAAATTGACAAAAAAAGGTTCGAAACTGACTCTTTTGCATTACATGATATCTGGACCATAAACAATGTATTAAAATTTTGTGCATAAACTTGGGACGTTATCAAATCAATTTCTGTTATTTTCTTGTCAATGTTTTATATGTTAATGTTTTCTTAGCCTTCTATTTCAACATAGTTTCGGGTAGAAATGATATCACAGGTATAAATGAAATATCAAAAGGGAACCGTAGGCACCAATTCTAGCTGATCAGATTATGTGCTTCCTCAAACCCATAACTATCTTTGTACGGATCTTCACAGAATGGATATCTGTATTAGGGTCCAGAAGCTAGCACCAATGACCTCCCAGAATGGCTTTATTAACATGGGTAAAAAAGCTCACAGGAAACGACCCTGTGAGATTTGCCTAGTAGAGAAACAGTATATTATGCTCTGACGCAACGTTTCTCAACCTGGGAACCGAGACCCCCCGAGGGGGCACAAAATAATTACAACTCAACTCGTGAATAGTTTGAACTAGTCGCTCGTGCAGTTTTTATTAGTATTGTTAGACAATTTTGGCTTGATGTGTCACGAGATGGTAATTTTATTTTTTTTACCTGTTGGGGGGCTTGGGGCTAAAAAAGGTTGAGAACCGCTGGTCTAACGAATCAAGACTTTTCTTACAGGACAATAATGCATAAAGTTCGATGCATTATTGTCCTGTAGAATAATGCAGTGTAAGAAGATAAGAAGACCCAGTGTAACAATATATACTATTTTTGAACAAGGAGTGGTATCCAAAGTTGGTTAGTCCTGAATACTTTATGGCTGTCTCGGTGGTTTTGAATTAAGCCTACCAGTAGCAACTAAAACAATGGACAAGCACATTTACAAGTGTAGTTTGTACAACCAGTTGATTCCTTTTGAGCAACATCTACCAAACTAATAAATCCAGCATATCACTGTGATAACTACCTGATTAACGAATCTAAAGGAAAGACCTGGATTGATCCACAAACCATTGAACCCTATAGGTAAATTTATCGAATCTTCCTCGATCGAGAACGAAAAAGAATACTACGTGAACCCTTAAAACCCACCAATATAGGAGAAAATATTTTTTTCTTTCAAAAATTTGGTGACTTTTAAAATAAGTTATTAAATCTTTTTCAGTAAGAAATAATGCTATAATTTTTGAAAACTTTCATACTGGCCCAACCAAATATTAAAACACTAGCTGAAAACCCGCACTTCGCTACGGAGTACATTCAAATTAAATACAACGATCAATGTATGCAATTAATGCCAAAAAAAAAACAAATATATATATATATATATATATATATATATATATATATATATATATATACTGCTGGCCACTGTAAATGCAACACTCTGAAGGAAACATGCAAATACCATGAAATTTACAACATGCATTAGCGGAGGTGAGATATGCAAATGATTAGAATTTCAGCGCAGACGCACATCACCCGCGCCTGTGGTGCCACTTAAAAGCGCTATTTAAGGCTTGGAGATTTCGACGATTTCAAGTTCGGCAATTGTGTTTTTGTTGTGGTTTTTTCAAAAAAACGATCAATTATGCCTCGTCGAAAACAGCGATCATCTTTTGATCAAGTATCCGAGTTCGACAGAGGAAGGATAGTGGCCTACCGAGATTGTGGATTATCTTTCAGGGAAATCGGTAGTCGTGTTGGACGAAACCAAACAACTGTAATACGGATATGTGATCGTTGGATGTAGGAGGGTACGACGGACCGGCGTGTTCGATCGCATCCACCTCAGCGCACCACTTCACGTGATGACAGGCAAATTGTGCGCATGGCAGTGACGGATCGCTCAGTCACATCACGAACCATAGCACAGCACATGCAGTCTGTAACGCATCATCCAGTGTCTGCGCGTACCATTCAACGCCGTTTACAGCAGAGTGGTCTGTCCGCAAGACGTCCATTGCTTTGTCTACCGTTGACGCAGAACCAAAGACGTCTCCGCCGCCAATGGTGCGATGACAGAGGGATGTGGACGACAGAATGGAATGAAATTGTCTTTACTGACGAGTCACGCTTCTGTCTGCAACACCACGATGGTCGCATTCGAGTCTGGAGACACCGTGAAGAGAGGATGCTGAACAGCTGCGTTATGCACCGCCACACTGGTCCTGCACCGGGTATTATGGTATGGAGCGGTATTGGATATCACTCTCGCACACCTCTAGTACGCATTGCCGTTACTTTAAACAGCCAGCGCTACATCTCCGATGTGTTGGAGCCAGTTGTCCTTCCTTACCTTCAGGGCTTGCCCACAGCCATATTTCAACAGGATAATGCGCGACCACACGTGGCACGCATTGTCCAACGGTTCTTCGTCAATCGCCAGATTGAATTGTTTCCCTGGCCACCTCGCTCTCCGGATCTTTCGCCGATAGAAAACATGTGGTCCATGGTTGCTCTACGATTGACCCAGATTCCATCCCCAGCTGCCACAGCAGATCAACTTTGATAACGTGTGGAAGCTGCTTGGTCTGTTGTACCCCAAGAACTCATCCAAAGTCTCTTTGAATCAATGCCGAGGCGTGTGGCAGCGGTGATCTCCAACAATGGCGGCTACTCTGGCTACTGATTTTGGCAGGAACCACACTTCACAGAAGTCTATAAATTTAATCATTTGATACTTGGTCAACATGTTATCTACAAAATAAATTTTGTTGTGGTATCTCTTGTCTTTCTTGGTGTTGCAATTTGTGTGGCCAGCAGTGTATATATAATAAATACGACGATCAATATATACAATTGATGTACAAAAAATATATATATATTTATAAAAAAAATCGTAAGGGATATTTTTACAGACAAAATAATGTCCAATCGTCTGCCTTATTAGCAAGAAAAAAATATTTTTTTGTCTTTTTAGTTGTTATGCACGTGACGATAAATTTATTTAAAGTACCCCAAAAAAAATCACGTGATCAGCATTTAATAAATTAAATTCTAAAAATTAATCTTTAAAAATTCACCAAAAATCAGAAAATGGAGGTAAAGATTCGAAAAAGATCTCATTTTAAAGGAATTTTTATGATCTTTCTCGTGGTATAAATTTTATAACGCTCAATTTATTATTTTAATTGCAAACTTAAAAAAAGTTACTAAAACAGCTTAAAAATTTAATTTTAAAAAATGTAAGAAGAATTTTTCAAAAACCATTCTTAGTGCACCCCTACACTATAAGAAGAATCTCCATACAAAATTTCAGCCCTTTAGGTCCAGCGGTTTGGTCTGTGCGTTGTATGTCAGTCAGTGAATGAGTCAGTTACGGAACTGTTTTATATATATAGATTAACCACGGGTCACTTATCAGTGTGCTTATATTTAGCAACGCAACATTTATTTTTTAGTTTTCACTCTTGTTATGAGTTCATTCGCCATCCATAGCAGATATCTATTACACTAATTTAAAAATGTCTCGAGAACACTATAAAAATATTATATGGATCCCTCAAATAAAAACTCTTTCAAAATAAAACGTTCTGTTAAAAAACCTATATTATACTTCATAAATATTAAAAATGTATTTCTTGTAACATATGAAAAATAATTATTTCATATAGAACATAAATACCGTAAAATGTTAACTATAAGACGCACACGTGTATAATGCGCAAATTTGATTTTGCTCGAAATTTTCGGAAAAATTTAAAATTCAACTATAATACGCACACATAACTTTTCAATATTTTACTTAAAAATTGCACAAATACTTATTAACATAAATAAAATTTGTACTAAAAATAAACAAAAATGTCAAATTCAGTAGCAAAAAAAAAATTAAAATTTTTAATTCAAAACAAACAATACTGTTATCAGTCTTAATCACTTTCACTAAAATACAGCTCATCTATTGTTTGTCGTTTATTCAATGTTTAAAACTATATTTTTTGTACACGAGTATAATACGCACCCTCATTTTTGTGGACTAAAATGTGAAAAAAAAGTGCATATTATACTCAAGATTTTACGGTACATCCTTATATGTCCTCTAAATTACGTAGATTTTTCTTTGATTATATTTAAACTGTCATGTTTCCGCGATAATGAACCTTTAATGATTTTTCTACGAGTACACTGTAGCATAATAATGTAACTTATATGTCAGCTAAGTTTATAACATTCCTGTTCTACACGTTACTCAGCCATAATCTGAAACTCACTTCAAAGCAGTCAAACAGCGAATTTTGCTCGAATCACTGAAAACATACTTGCTTTCAATATTTAATAGGAAATCAATTCCAGCAAAAGGCATATCATGGAAATTTCATACAAATAACCACGGAATTAAATGTTTAAACTTAGCTTCCCCTGAAACCGCAGCGCGCTGTTTGGAGTCATTGTTATTGAACATTGTTCCATTCTCACACCTGATTATCGAAGAGAAGTTTCCAATATGCACTTAAACGAAAATAATTCGAGTTTTATTGCACGAGCATCGTGACTTCGCATTTACTGGGGCTGGGCTACGGAAAATTATTAACAGGAATCTGATGAGAAACCAAACAGCATTTCCATTTTACACAGACGTTGTTACACCAGTAAAATCTATGCAGCTCTTTCGTTGTCTTATAATCCGATAAATATGATGAGAATAAACTCCTGGATATTATAAAAGATCGTAGTGCACAAGAATTGCGAAAGATCACACACGCCCTTGTTGATTAGATGAGAAATATTTATCGATTATATTGAATCTAACAAGAAATTGTTATTTCAACAAAGGTGTACATTAAAAGCTCGCTTATTCGTTCATTCATTAAGTATTATTTAAGTTATTTTGGCGTTTTGAGTAACTTTTTATTTTAAATTTATTACAGTAAATAATTTTATTTTACGGAAACTTTCCAACTGATTTTTTTTAAATAAAGCTTAGTTTCTGTTTAAAAATTTACTTTTTAAAATCGAGTTGTGTTTTTCAGTTGGCTTGGAAATTGGTATTTATTCTAGTATTTATTCTAGTGCAGGGGTTCTTAACTGAGGGTAAGAGAGAAGGTTCTAAATTTGTAATGAAAATTACAGCCTAACCACTCATGAGAAACATGCCTTATTCTCTTCGAGTTGAAAATGGGAATTTAGCAAATTTTCTTTTTCTGGATTCAATAATTTTGGAAAATGATAAAACAACAATTATGCCCGAAATTAAATTACACCTCCACCAATAGAGTGAATCATTTTATGGATACTTTTCCACGGGAAATATAAACAAAATTAATAGATGGATACTCAATACATTTTTGTTTGACCTAAATTCAATGGACGAAAACATTTAATTAAAAGACTAGCTGAATACACGTCCTTCGCTACGGAGTACATTCAAATTAAATACAACGGTCAATGTATGCAATTAATGCCAAAAATATATATATTTATAAAAAAATCGTATCGGATATTTTTATAGACAAAATAATGTAGAAGAAAATATTCAAATTAAATCAAATAGAACATACTAAAGAATATAGTACACTTTGAGGAACATTTCGTTTACTGTTTTTTAATATTTTTTTGGATAATGTCCAATCGCCTGCCACATTAGAAAGCAAATATCATATTTTTTTGTCAATTTATTTCGGTGTTATGCACGTGACGTAAAATTAGTTTAAAGTATCACAAAATGAAAAGAAACCACGTGATCAGCATTTAATAAATTAAATGCTAAAAATTAATCTTTAAAAATTCCCCAAAAATCAGAAAATGAAGGTAAAGATTCGAAAAGGATTTCATTTTAAAGGAATTTTTATGATCTTTCTCGTGATATAAATTGTATAGCCTTCAGATTATTATTTTAAATGCAAACTTCAAAGAATGTTACAAAAACAGCTTAAAAATTTAATTTAAAAAATTCTAAGAAGAAATTTTCAAAAATCTTCCTCAGTGTACGCCTACACTATAACTATAAGAAGAATCGCCATGCAAAATTTCAACCCTTTAGATCCAGCTTTTTGGTCTGATGCTTTATCTGTCAGTCAGTCAGTCAGTTACGGAACTGTTTTCTATATATAGTATATGGACGAACTTATCGCAATACGAGCTAATGCAAGTATTGAAATGGAATTGGAAAAACTGGACTTAGAACAGTTCTGGTGAACAGTTAGAACTTTATCCAGAATTGGCAAAAGCGACATTAGAGACACTTTTACCATTTGCCACCACTTACCTCTGTGAAATGGGTTTTTCATCACTTTTGCACATCAAAACAAAAGCCAGAAATCGCTTAAAGGCATCTGATGACTTACGCGTGGTTCTTTCAAAAAAAGAGCCTCGTTTTAAAAGGATAATTATGAACAAACAAAAACAACGTTATCCATTAAAAATGTAGGTATTGTTTTATATGTAATAATATGGTATGTATTGTAAATCTATTAATTTTTTCCGCAATAAATAAATTATCTTACAATAAATGTCTTTTCCTAAATAAAAAATAGAAACACATTTTTCAAGGGGGTACGAGAGCTTATTTTCAGATTCAAAGGGGTGTTGACTATTAAAAAGGTTAAGAAACATTGTTCTAGTGCGTGGCACACAGAGAAAAAAAGTGGGTGAAACCCTGGAATAAGTAATTGTGGAACCATTTGAGTGCGTGTTATTGTGGTAAGTTGTTCAGTAACCCACATCCGTATTTTTGAACGTGGATTATAGTGAGCTAAAATACCGGCCACTGAGCTATTGAAACAGCAGTTTTCTGTAACTCATGCGGTGAGTATTAGTGTCGTGAAGAATCTACCTCCAGTATTAGAACATAAATATCATGTATCGCACCGCGATTCGCAGGTTTGCATTTTCATACATGACTCCTTAATTTTCTAATAGTTAGCTTTTAGTCAATAATGTACATTTTTCCTGCACACAAGTTATGGTATCTTGTTATCTCTTCTAACCTTACATGTTCTGTAATAAAGTTTCCATAAGTAAACGCACTGTTCTCCCGAAAGGCTGAACATTGACTTATTTTAAATCTTTAACTATTATTTTAGGCTGTGACAAACGCCAATATGAATGAATTCAGAAAGTGATAACTCTTATCAAAATTACAGTTCTTGCCATAGAAATTTGGCACTTCTACCCTAACTTGGGTGTATATAATTTGAAGTGGCACTCTAATGAATTAGATTCAAACACAGTTTTAACTTTAATAACACTGTTTATTCCAATATTTGCTTTTCAACATGAAGCATACGTACGGCTAGTACGAGCTATATAAACATTCATGCAAGGCATATTATTTCAGTATAGACACGTTGCAAAGAAATACAGTTTGAAATACTCACAATACTTCAAAGTCGACCAGCATGGCTGCCTCATAAACTTTTAGGTCACAGAACGCTGAATAACTTTCATCTAACACGAACTCGCGTAGGTTAGAATCAACCTAGCTAAAACACCAATAGCGGCTGCTCGTTAAACCCCTTTCACTTTCTTTCATCTCCTCTCACTTCATTTCTTTAATATAGCTGCTTGATATTTATACCAACCGCGTATGCCGCAATTAGCATATCTTAAGCGGCTTCTTTAACTTTATTCACATAAAAGTTCGATTATTGTGAATCGAATCTTATGCAAACCTTACAAACTTACAAATTAATTGTATAGCAACAAAATATTTTAGCTCAAACTCGGCAAATGAAAAAAAAACGTTAAAACAGTTCATTCTTTTTTTTCCAAAGCGTTTACCATTTACTACGTGTCTAATATAAATAATCCGAAAAATCGCCGACGCTAGAGATACAGTTATGAAGATAATCTCCAACGGCTACCTAATTACTTGAAATTAGGGTTTCTCATTTTGAATGCTTTATATATATCGGGATTCGAAGAAATCTAGGAATAAATAAATTAATATCTCAATATTATAAAATAGAACATTGTAGATAAGATGGGGATGTTAGGACTAGTAACAATTTTATAACTTAAGTCGCATTTACAAATGGAACTAGGAACTTTGTTTTGGCCATGACAGTCTTTAATTCGCTGTTTGTTTTCCACAGGAGGATTCCCTAGTCACTTTACCGAAAAAGAGAGCTATAATTTTGAAAGGGGGATAACATTCAAGCTGAAATTAGATTACAAAGGGCTTTATGTATTCACTATCACGTCTATATCACAGAAGATGCTGAAAATGTTCGATATTGACATTCAACCACAAGTAAATTCGAAGCTGCATTTTGTCAAATGTATGACGTTTCAGCATGTTGGTGTTTATTGCTTCAATTTCCCTCTTCAAAATTTTATTCCTTTTTGGGTAAAGTCTCGAATGAATTACCCAGTACAATCCTTACCTTAGTTAGGATTCTGTATAAGACCAACTCAAATATTTTTTCCTTTTCTTATTTTCATATACTTTGAATGAGAGATTCCTTTTAATATCCCGAAAAAAACGCATTTAATTCATTCAGTTCTTATACAAATTAGAAAAGGCCTTTCGGTCAGAGTAATTTCGATTTCCTTTTGTTAAGATCATTTCCTTCAAATTTTAAAGGCTGTAGCTCTTCAAAGATGTCCAAAATCTCTCGATATCGAGACTGTCTAATGAGAAAAATGTGAAGCGAAAATTCAGTATTCAAATTTATTTACGCTTTACATGTCCATGACATGCTGAGGCATTAGTAGGCACTGTTAAATATATAAACAGATAACTGTATTTTCTATATCTAATTATCACAAAAGCTTCCAGGCCTTGAATTACTGTTTCATTTTTCTTACATGTCATTCAAAAATTAAGAACATGTGCCCACTTAAATAAAAATAACAGCCATTTTAAAGATAAAAAAGTCCCATGTCTACAATATTTATGTATACTGTAATGCATGTTTAGATTTTCAGTATTATACAGACATGAGATTTATTTAATTCCATCTTAATTAATAAAATATGTTTCATCAGTTATCGAAATAATCCCAAATGATAAATTATTAATGAAAATACCTTAAATTATTTTCATTATGCTGTTTTCCTCTTTTTTCCTCAAAATACTGCATATCGACAGATGCCTTAAATCTTTATTGAGATAGCTAATTTATAGGAAATTTTAACTTAAAATTTTATTCTCATAACTACACAAACGTACATTATTTTCCCAGAATTTCCAAGATTTTATTTAAAACAAATATATAAAGATTCGACGATATTTTCATAAGGCAATACTTAATAAACTTAAATTTTTCTTTCGTCTCGTTTTACTTTTCATAATGATATAGCTACGGTAAGGAATTATGTTATGCTCCATTTAGAATTTTGAATTGTTTAGCCTTCATTCTTCTTTTCAAATTTCAACAACTTCAAAATGAAGAATCTCTTCATTTTTAAAAATAAAAAACTCGAAGACAAATTTGTCGTAAATCAACTTGCTAAAATTTAAATTTATATGTAATATTACTGACTTATTTTATTCTAAGGGAAAGTATGAAAGTACCCAAAGCCGGAGTTTATCTATCTAATAACACATGGAATTACTGTACAAGGAAATGAAAAATTTATAACGTCTGAGATTTATTTAATGATTAGTTTAGAATTTTAATAAAGGTAATCACACAACGAATTTTATTTACGAAAAACTCCATTCGAGATATTAAATACACACTAAGGTGTTATTTATTTAACTCACTATATTTTTTTTCTCTGATAAATATCCCCGATTCATTGCTATGCTGTACTACTAGTTTTATTGGAAATTTTAGAGAACTTGAAATAGACAGAAATCCAAATGTGCCAAAGCAAAATCAGTATCACCTGATAAATTTATTCATCTATTTTACCTTTTCCTTACGGTTTGGGATAACATATATCCCAAGAATACGGTCCCAAGAATGAATATATTTATATATATATATATATATATATATATATAGAGAGAGAGAGAGAGAGAGATAGATATAGATATATATATATATATATATATATATATATATATATATATATATATATATATATATATATATATGGTGCCTAGTATAAAGGGCTTAAGTTGTAAAAGTGATTTTTTAGATATTTGTTAGGACTGGTTTTAAAAAGATTCTTTTGACTTGTATAAAAGGCTTAAGTCTATCAATTTTGTATAGAAAGGTACATTTCTTTGTACAAAAGACTCAAGTCAAAATTATATTTCTGCGATTGGTATAAAAGCCAATAACTTGGTATACTTAAATCGCTGTTTTTGTCTTAAGCTCTTTATACCGGGCACCATCTCTCTCTCTCTCTCTCTCTCTCTCTCTCTCTCTCTCTCTCTCTATATATATATATATATATATATATATATATATATATATATATATATATATATATATATATATATATATATATATATATATATATATATATATATATATATATATATAAGATTAAAAAGAGACATACTGAAGACAAATACATTTCAGAACGTTCATTTTTAACAATTTAAAATAAAACTAGAGGGTTTTTAATAAAACTAAACACGTTAAGTCTCATCCACTATTCGTGAGTTGTGATGATTACAACCAAATTTCTACAAAGTTTTCTTCCGAGATAATTCAATAAAGTACAGCCATCCTGTTATTCCCTATTCATCAATTGAAGTTATTTGTTTTCCTCTGAGAAGAACTCTAGATTAATTATTCTTTCAGAGATTGGAGAGAGAATTAATTACTTTCAGATAATTACTTCTGTATGTTTATTAAGGAGTGCTTTTTGATAAGAACATTTTTGGCTCATTTCTGATCTTTCAAAACACACAAACACTTCCTTTTTATCTCAGCTTACATCCGTGTATACAGCCCCAGATATCTGTCTTCCACTTAAAGCAGTTTTTCTGGAAATAAAAATAAAATCTGTCGTTAACGGAAGATTCCTTCTTCTTCCGATAGATGGCAGCAATGGCATTTCAATTGACCTCGATTTCTGTGACGCAACTCAACAGTTAATGACACTTATGAAATAAAATAAAATAAAAAAAATACCTATACTTCGGTTATTCTAGATCCTAATTTAACAAAACCCGGTTTTAATCTCTCTGTGCTCATACACGGGTTAAAGTGAATCGTTACATATACCTAAGCAATTCTGCATCAGTAATTTGGATTACTGATATAAAATTAGATTATTCCTTTTTTTTTTCGACGTTCACCGTTCTTCGGTACTTCAAATGAGATGAAATACAATTCTCTAACGTGCCATTTCAGGCAACAGGTTAATCAATATTTCAATACTGATTTATTACGAGCTAAAACATTCATAATTAACCTCATCCAATATTTGCTAATTTTTAGCGAAATTATTCCTATCCACTTCAATAAATTATATTTCTAGATCAACGCATTTCTTACATTCCATGCTTAACATATGAATTCTTTAAACTAATAGGACTGTGGTTGCTCCTTAATGAATATGATCTTAAGAATATCATGTTTTATTTATTAAGGTCCACTATTTTCTTTTTCGATGCATAAGAAAAATTCAATTAACTCAATAATGCAAATTTCGAGAGATAATATGTATATAGTTCGCAAAAAAAAAACTACAGTATTTTAATTAATCATTTCCTTGATTGCAATTTAGTTAAGAGAACTACTATGAAATTTTAATGCATATTCATGTGCTGCTTTATCCAAAGGTGTTCGGAAAATTATCCCTTCAGTTTTAATGAGCATTTTTTCATTTGTATCTTGATTCCCGAAGTAAGTGCTTCGTAAAATAACAAAATATGATTTCTATGCGAACATATCAGTACATTTCAGTGAGACATTTATACTAAGATAACTCTGTTATGACGACGTTTCCTAGAATCTTTGCTAAGTTGTCACGGTTGCCTCTTGTCCTAAGGGTGACGCTGGTCGACATTTGCTACATAAACACACCACAGATGAAGTTCATAGCTACAAATTCTAATCTTATAAACATGCAAGAGCTCTGATTACACAAAATTCTCATTCGTGTTGATGAATACAGCAGTCTACAGTAGTGCGTTGTAAAGGAAGTATCTGTTAGTTTATTTTGCCTGTTCTAAAATATTTCAAATTCATCTATGGTGATGCTAGATATGCTAAGACGAGAGTAAGGAGCATTGTTAACTGAATTTATCTTAAAAACACAGATGCTGACAGACAGTCATATCTGAGTTCATTCAAATCAGGTAATAAAACATCCATTTATTTTCGTTAAACAAAATGAAAATTGAAATTGAAATCAATCAGGAACAGAATATTGCTATTAAGAGAATCAGGCTTGAAGATACATACAGGGTGACAATTATTGAGCTATATGAAATAAAATATCAAATTTTAAAAAACTACTGAGTTCAAAAATGTTATTCAAATTTGAAAAGTAACTACAGATAACTTGATTTAGTTTATGACATACTCGATATGCTTACCATCAATGGCTATGATGTGGCGCAGATGAAGAGCAAAATTCTGCAAAACTCGCTGAAGTGTCGAGACATCAGTGCTTTCAATGACCACCTGAATGGCTGTTTTGAGCTCCGCGATGGTTTCGGGGTTATTTACGTAAACTTTGTCTTTAATATTGCCCCACAAAATGAGTCACTAGGGTTGAGATCAGAAGAATATGGCGGCCAAGCGATTCCCATTCCAGTGACCTCTGGGTACCGCAAAGCCAGAATGCGCTCTCCAAAGTGCTCTTGAAAGATTCCAAACACTCTATTGGTCCGATGGGGTCGTGCTCCGTCCTGCATGAACCCCATCTTTTCGAAATCTGGGTCACTTTGGATAAAAGGGATAAGATCATTTTCTAAAATATTGACATAACGTTCAGCAATCACCGTGCCTTCTATGAATATTCCACCAATGATTTCCTTTGAGCTGCAATCGGGCTGCTATTGCTCGAATTGTAGTCCTTGACGATGGATATACGCTCAGAAACGCTGTATTTCGACATTTTCAACGAAAACTGAACAAGAACAACAACATCAATAAGAGTGTGCCTGCTCAAAAAAAAATACCAAATGCCCTGCATTCAACCATTAAGTTTTAACTGAATCTCGCCAATAGTTAAAAGTTATGAGGTTCTTTTTTTCATATAGCTCAATAATTGTCACACTGTAGATAGACATGTATTATAACATGTATATATAGACATGTTCGATAGACATTTATTATAACTTTCCTACTTATACAAGCAAACGTATTATTTCTTCTGTTTTCGTCGAGAAAGAAGTGAGTGCACTAAACGTTTCTAGTATTTTGTATGATATTTCTTTAAAAATAACATTGCATTAGCAGTTAAATTAACAACTAGTTTGGTGACTGTAAAGACGATTTTTCGTTGCAGTTTTTATTAATTAAACCTAACCTCTTTTTATTAACTTTTAATAATCCTAGACCAAATTTTATAATTTAGTTTACTTTCTTTCAATTAATATATGGTCCCTATTTGGACTATTCCTCGTGGTCTTTCCTGGATTCCCACGCTTCGTGTGTGTTCTGGTCCAGTAACGGTTTTATTAAAGATATTTGTATTTCTCGGAAATCCTAGTTCGACTCAGTCTAAGGTATCATTTCTTTCACGTCAGCCGGTGTATGCTTGAAAGCAGTGCGTTTGCATGTAAATTGCATTTGTATACAGTGTTACCATGTTCAATAGAATAGCTCGGACCTGTTCTATTATTCTTAACATCTGTACGGTGAGCTGGTTTGTTTTCAATTGCTATCCTCGCTTAGGGGTCCTGGCTTGGGTCACGCTATCCTCGCATCGGGGTCCAACTTGTCATTTTTCTTCGAAAAACGCGGTCTGCTGGCGTCACTGTATGCCGAGACCAATACGAGTTCTTGGCGGAACTTAAGTACTTAGCTTGGCGCGTTCTTCGCCGTTTTCTAGTGCGCACTCAAGGTTGTTGGCACATTATTTTTGGCTGCCCTCTTCCGCGCTTGGCGGTTTTCCATGCATAGCAACCTTACTTCCTTCGCCGCTCTGCCCAGATTTGAAAAAGTGGATATCATTACAGACTTGAGTTTTCACTTACTGAGTGTGTGTGAAATTTGTAGTTTCCCCCAGGCAATAGCTTCGGCTCTACCCTGTGGGAGAAGCCATTTCCTTTTGCTGAAATATTTGTCATTAGTGCAGTGCTAGCGTACCTGTTCGGTCGCTCATACTCGGGTCTACTACTTCTTGTTAGACCGGTAGGGTTCTTACTGTATGCAGTTTTGAGGAGATCTTCCTCATGTACGATGTTAGTGTTTTGTTAATCTAGAATTTCTTGGAAGAAATAAGCTAAAAATAAAAATTCTTTTTCCTTTAAATATAGTGCGCACTGGATGTTATAATAGTTTGAATGTTATTTCATCTCGTTGAATGCTGGTAGCGTAGTAATCAGTTTTTGCGGTGCTCAACGCATTAATTACTAATTCATCTGTAGCAACTTCATCTAAAATCCGGCCTGTGAAGGATCAGTTCCTGATCGTTGTCTCCCAAGTGTCCTCATTACTTCATCATACCAACTGTACAGAGGCTGTTCACACATTTTTTAGACGATGTATATTGTATTCACAAAACTAAATTACATAAAATTCTTGTGTTTTAAATGTTCTATTTGACATCCCTTATTCTTAACTATCTTTCGACACCGCAATTTTCAGGATAATAATGCCTTTTGAAGTGTCAGAAGAGGTATTCTATCCCATTCCTCCTGAACAGCTTTCCAGAGTCCTGTAAGGTTTTGGGGACGACGTTTGGATAATGCAGATTTAAAAGTCCGAAAGCACAAAAATCCATAGGTGACACATCGGGAGATTTAGTAGGGATATCAATGAAGGGTATGGCCTTGATACCAGTTTTTTGTTCCATTTCTTTTAGGAAATTTACAGTGGATTTTGATGTGTGACTGCTAGCTTTGTGCTGATGGAGTCTCACAGATTGATGGCACTGTGGGTAAGGCGATGGTATTTCATTCAGAAAAATTGGCGATAAAATATGTTCCTGATAGTATTTGGAGTTAATCTTGACATTTTTTCCACTCTCTTTATTTTTAACTTGCCATTAGAAGAAAAACCAGCAACAATCATGAATCCCTTAGAAAAACTTTCTTTCGATTCTTTGAACCATGTACTGAAATTTTTTTCTCCCCTTTTATGATAATAAATGGCTCTTTTTTTGTTGCAATCATTTAAATACACCCATGATTCATCTATTGTGACAATTGTTTTCCATTTTTCTTTGGATAAGTGTTTCTCATATAGAATTCTGCAGCGTGTCCTGCGTTCAGCGATATGATATGGAAGAAGACGATGCACATTGCGTTTTTTCGCTTTCTTAAGATTTAAATTACCGTTTATCATTTTGTTTACAGTGGACACAAAGCATTTTAATGATTTTGCAACTGTCCTTTAACTAGGGGATTTTCTTTTAACATTAAACAACGTGCATTTACAATAGTCGAAGATGTCCGTTTTTTCCTTGGATACTTGTTTGGAATTTTTGTCCCACTTGGGGCTCCAATTTGACGTTTTTTTCCTTTCTTGTTGACGATATTACCTATCGACGCTTTAGATATCACAAAACCATGACTCTCACATCGTTTTTGGATAACGGAGTATGCATATTTCTCTTCGGAAAGAGCATAAATGTAGCCTTCGAACCACTGCTTTGTTAAAAACGCCATTTTGAATAAAAACAAAACTTTCAAGCCGCAGACGATAATTTCGACTTTTAAAAACATAGTACAATTGCAATTATTTCTTTTGCAGCAAACGATTTTTTATTACCGCTTACCAAAATCGTCTAAAAAATGTGCGAACAGCCTCTGTACTTGGTAACAGCTTTAGGTGCAGCTTTCCAGGGTTGACAGACGGACATTTAAGTGGTACTACATAATCATCGACTTTCAATAAAGTGGCATTCTGCGTCATAGAATATGCGGACTATCTTCTCCAGCGATTCCTACACCTCCTGAACTCTCTTAACTTACGGCATAGGATACAGAACTGAATTCACTTGTACTGATATATGACACCGTCTGAAATCTTTCTTACAGTGACTTTATGATTCGGGATAATTCTTACAACTATCGTATATTTCAAACAGTAAAATCTTATTTTCTTGCATTGAACATTCGCTTTTCTAGTAATAATTACAATGACCATTCTTTGTCTAGATTTTTATTGATTTGAGCCTGCACAGAATTCCTTGATTACCTCCATCACCTGCGAAGGTTGCATATATTTTCTTTGCATATCACAAATATACGGCGTTATTTTCCTTGAAAATTTACCATATAAAAAATCATACTTTTAGGTAAATAGCTTCATGGAATATTATCGTTCAACACAGCACCAACTATTAGAGATATGATAAGTTTAATCATACGAGTATGCTCATGGGGAAGCCAAATTTTGCTACAGATAGTGCAAATGCTAATTTATTTTTCTCTGCGGACATATCTTATTTTATATAAGAAAATAATGCATTAAATCAAAATTAAAACACATTTATATAGCAGTCCCATGATATTTGTAATAGAGTAAAACTGGTTATTTACAAAATTCTTTAAATTTCTTCTGGAATTAGACGTATCCATAGGAGAATACTTGAAGGCCTTATATTAATAGTGGTCCAACTCCATTCTTGTTCATTTTGAGTTAAAGAGCCTTAAAGTGTAATGAGTGCTGAGAAATGACTGAAGAGATTCTGATTTGTGGTGCTCTCTGTTGGCAGCAGAAATAAGTTGGAGGTGTACTAGTTTAAAAATAAGATAGAAATAACTTGTATGAACATGAAAGTGAGGCTAACTCCATTTTTTTTTAAAGTGTAGTTTGACTACTATTCAAATAAGGCCTTTATTTATAGAATGTTAACGATCACAAGGTACATTTTTCCTTATTTCGTGTTCAAAGAGGTTTTAAAGAACATAGCATTATTTTCTGGTTGGGGTGAAGGTTGATATCTGTTTCCGAAAACAGCAAATGGAAATGCTCATAAAAGATTCAAACCGAGAACGGCTCATAAATGCTAACACAAATTAAGTGACTCTTAATCAAACTGCCAATCTCAGACCTTCATTATTATAGGCAGCAGATCAGTGCTTCCACCGTTGTATTGGGGTTTGTGACGCAAGTTGCACCGCATTAGGCCTTGTTCACACTGCAGCGTTCCTCCGTTGGCGCCGACATTGTTCACATGATTTGTGATTGGTTTGACGAACCACGCGGTCATTTCGGTGAGCTCTGTGATTGGCTGAAATTTTTAACGCTGACGATACGAAACCCTCCAAATGCAAAGGGAACAAGGCCTTAGCCTGGGATCAAATCGTGGGTAATGCACGGATATTTTTGTATCGTCTCTCATAGGCGGTAACGGTTAAAGCTACTGAGTATATCGATGATGAAGTAGCCTACAGAGAATTAGGAGTGGGGTCAAATACGCATCTGTCGCATAGAGAAATAAAACAGCATTAGAGCTAGTCGTTTCTTAAAAGATATATACCTAAGAAAACATCTATTTTCATAATTTTGAAGAAAACGATACTATTTTTTTCGTTTTTTTAGATTTTTTTTTCGTTTTAAAAATATTGCATACTGTAAAGTTCTACTCCTACGGGAGTAAAGTCGAACCCCGTTATAGTGAACGTGGTATATAACGAACTCACGACTATAGCGAACGAAAATTTTGGTCCCGCAGTTTTCCTGTTGTACGTAATTTAATTAGTATTGTGTCAGTTTACTGTAATCGATTTTAGTCGATTTAATTCATTAATGATCATTTTTAATAGATTTTATAGTTTTTAATACATCATTATTGAATATATATTGCAACTAATGAGTTATACATTTTGGGAACTCTTTTTCTTAACGGTTCGGATATAATGAACCACCGGATAAAGCGAAAAAAAACCTTTGGTCCCTTGAAGTTCGTTATAACGGGGTTCGACTGTATTTTGTTTATATCAGTATTAAATGTACGATGATACCCTCTTTGCTTTAAACTGATTAGATTGCGTATTAAGTCTGCAGTGTGCGTCGTAGTCGAGTAGGCGTTGTTCATTTTCTTACTCAACTTGATAATGAAGCATATTTGACAGATAAACCTTTACTGAAACTTGGCAAACACATAGACATAAAACAATCTACACGGGCACGAGGTGGCCTTGTAGTAACGTGCTGGCTTTTGGTTCTGAGGAGGCTCCGATCGAATCCCAGCGCGTGCTGGTAAATACCGCCGTGTCTAGGACGGATATGGGCACGTTAAATTCGTGGACTGAAAAGTAACTCTATGAAGGTCTGAGGGTGAGAGAGGGTACGATCCCTCCAGATGTCGTCCTGTGGGGGGGGGGAGGTTGCTCGGTGAAAATTGAGGTGACAACTAGCTAAGTCGGCCTCCGACCCTTGTGGTGCTACTTAAACCGGAGCCGCACACTTCAGCCTGAAGCCTATATGCACCTGGTCTGGAACTGGAGGCATAAGAAACAACAATAACACAATCTACACACAGAGGATACGCTGCGATTGCCCAGCCACTTAGCTGCAATCGCTTCCTTTCCCCGTGATAGTGCTCGAGCAGAGGACTCGCTTGGAGCCGTCCAATCTTCGTTCTGGGGCTGCTTCCTCTTGCCCTGCCAATATTCCCAGTTCTCAACTGACGATCTACGCCTAGCCTTTCAGTTGGGGGTCGCTTTCTGTCAAATGTGAAGAATTCCCATGCAAACAACACACCGCGAGCCCTGCAGCCTATATGCTGAGGCACTTCCTCTCTTTTCTAAAAATCGCACAGAGGTCTCACCTCGAGCCCTCCACGTCTACGCTGGACGCTCTTTCTCCCTTTTGTCCTCCGGGGTGACAATCCGTCACCCTTCTTGTTGTTCAGCTGTTTATAGACCTTAGTATCAGGTACTCCATCTGGCTGAAAGTGCCTAGTACAACAAAGTCGTAACTACTGCAATGTCCTCCAATTTCTCAAATTTACCTTTGGAGGTGCGGGGTCAAGTGTTTCGGTCGCATCACTTGAATAGGTTCAAAATTACGGAACCGGCCCAAAGGGGGGTAATGCTGGTCCAGCAAAAGTGGACCAGCATTACCCGCCCAGCCTCGGTGTCATATGGCGGTCAAGTGTTTCGGTCTCGGCCCTTGACTCGGTTCAAAATTACTGACCGGCCCATAGGGGGGTAATTCTGGTTCATCAAAAGTGGCCAGCAAAACCGCGGTGTCATATGGTGGTCAAGTTTCGGTCTCGTCACTTGACTCGGTTCAAAATTACGGGTCCGCCCCATAGGTGGGTAATGCTGGTCCAACTATCGGTTCTCCCATAATAGTGGCCAGCAAAACCGCGGTATCATATGGCGGTAAGGATAATCTCCAAGAAATCATCTGGCGCATTGGTAAAAAAAAAGTCATAACGGCTTCTCACTAGTACCGATTTTCGAACTCGAGTGTCATCGACTCGAAACCGATATTGTTCCAACTGAAAGAAACACAGAGATGTGAGGAAATGTTGTCTGACAAAAACTGAAACTCTTTTTATTAGCGTCTTACATTTTTAGGCCAACGACGTAGAATGCTCTCCTGTAAATTTTAATTACTCCTTTATTTGTCTAATAAATCGTTGGATGATGCTCAATTTATTTCCTTACCTCCTAACGACTAGGGTCTGATAGATGGTACTGGGCTTCGAAACAAGGTCTTTTGACCTAGAGAAATGTATTCTTCAACTTGAACTATCCTGGCGATGTGAAGAAGAGTTATTTCCAATAACTACCTTTATAATGTGTCAATTGAGAAATTTAGAAACAGTTACTACACTACCATATTTTGAGGTAAGTTTTAAAGGATGATAAATTTTGGTCGATGAATTTAACAAAAAAATAGGTTTAGTTAGGTGAGGGCATTTTTAGATCGAAATTCTTATTTAATATTTGACATTACACTTCTCAAACTATTTTCAAAAGCTAAGAAACTTTCATACAACGGAATTTCATACGAACACACATTTTATCTTTTTACTTAAACAAGTAATATTTGATCCTGTCTTCCAAAGTCTGCCTGCTTTTTCGGTAATCCGAACAAATTATTATCGTATTACAAGTACACTTCTGAATTTGAATTTAAAATAAAGTTTTAGACATCTTGAAAACCCTTCTTTAAAGACGCAATCAAAACTTAAATTTTTTTTTTAAAATCCGTACGATGTCTTAGCTTGCTGCATTTACAAATCTGAAATGCCTGACCTATAACATTTTAACTTGGATTCGAATTCTCTAACTTCTTATTTTACTTACACGTGGAATAAAACAGTCCATGTAAAAAAGTATAAATGCTACATATCATATGCAATGCTCTGCTCTGAGGATTTAGAAATTGGTCTCTGAAGGCTCGTTAAATGGGCAGGTTTTCGAGTATGTATTGATTTCCTATATATATATATGTTTTTTTTCAAAAAGGCAGTTTTATGGGGTTTCATTTATTTTTTTTATTCGGAGTATGTTATGTACTCCTGGAATCATCGACTAAGATGACTTCGCAGTAAGTAGACGATTAGAGAACCGCTTTGTCGTGGATTTAAAGAAATATTTTTGAGCTGTGGAAAATTTATCTAGCATTTTTACTGATTTTAATTGCTTCGAACATTAATCATTGTTATTTACTTTTTATCTTTCTGAAGTGTTGTTTAAAAAGTGACTTTATCTAAATTCCATCATTTTCATTTCTTGTTTTTTAAACTTTAGGGCATTTTTACGACAGTTTTTGTAACTTTTAATTGCAACCGAAAAAAGATTTTTAAATATTGCTTATTAAGCGTCTTGCTGCGTGTGTGTTGTGGCTTATGCCCCTTGACCGACAGTATGTCGGATCAAGTACATATAGAGTATTGGGCAGAATGGTGCGGCTCCGATTTTGAATAGCACCACAAGGGTCGGAGTCCGACTTGGCTAAAGGACCGGTCCCGTAATTTTGAGCCAAGTCAAGTGATGGGACCCCACACCTCCAGAGGTGAATTTTGAGAACTTGGAGGACATTGCAGCCACGATATATTTTTCGTGCACCAGCCGCCATTAGTGTACACGTCGGTGGATTTCTCAGCGACCGGCATCGAACCAGAGACGTTTAGATCACTGGCTCGCTGCCTTTGCCAACTGAGCCACCGCGCCCATATTGAGCGTCTTTGTGACTTCTAATGGTTGTATGGAATGAAATTAAGCTATATTTCAAGGAGGTTTTATTCCATTGCGGTAGGCACTTGTTTCTACAACATTGGACGATCAACACCGTCGGGCCTTCTGCTACTTTATTTTGGGAGCACCATTTAGTGAGTCAACATTGCTCCGTATGGCGGGATAAAACAGTAACGTCCAAGTCTTACTCGGGATTTGAACCAAAGCCCCCTGCGTCGAAGCTCACGAAGCTAACCACTAAAGCTATATTTCAAATAAGAAATAAAAAATGTTGGACACTCTACTTGAACGTGCAACTAAAGACGATATGACAAAATATCTGTCTTACAAAAGTTGGGTTTGCTTAGTTTGTTTGGTTTGGTTTAAAGCGCTACAATCAATTTTTTAGTACACCAGGGCTAATTAAACCGGGTCTTACTGTTTAAAGCTGATTCCGAACTGCTACAAACGTCCATGCCAAGAGTGGAACTCGAACTCACAGACTCCGGTACCGAAGGCATCTACAATGTCTTGCAAAAGAAAACTGTTCAAGGTTTTTGACTGGAAATCATGCAAACCAAAATAACCAAACATTAACTAAGGATTACTCTATTCATCTCATCCCCTTTCGATAGATTCTTTTCCAAAAACAGCATTAAACAATTTAAATTAAATCTTTCTTCCGGGTGTGGTGGCCCAGTTTGGCAAAGGTAGCGGGCCAGTGATCTGAACGTCTCTGGTTCGATGCCGGTCACTGACAAATCCACCGCCGTGTACGCTAATGGCGGCTGGTGCATGGAAAATCTGACGTGGCTGCAATGTCCTTCAAGTTCTCAAAATTTACCTGGAGGTGCGGGGTTAAGTGTACTGGTCTTGTCACCTGACTCGGTTGAAAATTACGAGACCGGTCCTTTAGCCAAGTCGGAGTCCAACCCTTGTGGTGCTATTCAAAACCGGAGCCGCACCATTCTGCCGGATAGCCTTTGTGGACTTGACATGATATACTATCTGTCAAGGGGCCACAACAACAACAACAACAAATCTTTCTTCCTTACTGAATTCTTTGTAGCCGAAACAAATTCAAGGATATTCGGCTTTCTATGATTTCACTCTCGCCTATGTGTTAGTTGACAGAGTACGTTTACCCTGACTCAGAGCTCTTGAAAAGTTTGGCCATTTGATTCCATCATACTACCTAGTCAGTAAGAAAAATTATTTCCTTGGTTCAAGTACCTAAGAAAGGGCTGTTCTAATTTTTTACAAAAAAAAATTGTCTTGAATGACGATTGGTAACTTGAGCTTTAAGGAAAAAATGGAAACTATAACAATGAAAAAAGGGTTGAATGGTTATGGGTTGAAAACATCAGCAACAGGATATATTGCTATTGTTTTCAACCATAGAACTACATCCTATTGCTATTGTTTTTATATTATATTATAATCTATAATGTAATGTAATCTATAATGTAATGTATAATGTAATGTAATGTAATCTATAATGTATGTTTAATGTCTATAATGAAATCTATAATGTAATCTATAATATCTATAATGTAATGTAATGTATTCTATAATGTATGTCTATAATCTATAATGTATTGTAATCTGTTAATAAATTTAGGATATATTTTGTAAACATAGTCACGAATACATTGGTATATCGAAAGAAAGTTGCGAGTTATTTTATAAAAGTTCTAGAGAGGTAACAACCAGTTGACTGTAGTTCTTGAAACAAAAACTGCAGTCTTTTCGAACTCCTGAGGAGGGAAAATTCATTTTTATTGAAGATATTGACACTGACGAATAAATGGCTTTGCGTTCTAAATCGGAAGGGCGGCTTATACAAAATGGCATCGCCCTTAGCAGTTTGCACTGTAGAGGAACAGTGAGCAGTTATCTGGTTAACATTGAGCTCAACGAATCCAACAACAGCTATTAAACAGGAGCCTCAGTTAGCATGGCTTTATTCGGACCGCGTACCAACATGTAAACTGAGCAAGGTTCTTATGGGGAAATTGCACCAAAAAATTGTAATCAGAAAGTAAACTTAAAACAAATAAAACAAATAATTAGGAACAAAAAATCTATGAAATGTCTTGCATGGACTCATTAACTAAATAATATGTCTTATTTTAGATTTTTCTCTCATGGCACTGATAAAACTCACTTTATAAACTCGTTTATTTAATTAATAATGAAAAAATTGATAAATACTCTTTTTATTAATCATATATGATCATGTTTACTAGTCACATATGATTATGTTTACTTTATCTGTATCGAAAATCTAAAAACGGAACGAAACGCAGACACATAACATTTACCTATCTTCTGCTACAGGTATACGAAGTTCTCCAAAGACTTTGAAAACATTTATAATCAGCTTGGATGCCCAAATCGAAAAATATTCATTAGAAGTACACTATAAACGGTTTTAAAGAAAATTAAAAACAAATAGAATTTTCATTTCGTCTGTGAATTGCAGATACTCTCTGATATTTTTAAAATTAAAATCAATAGAGAAACTTGAATCGGTTTATGAGAGCGAAACTCCGCTTTGAAACATATTTAAGTAATTAAAATCAATATTGACAAAGAAGATTTTTTTGTTAGAAAATAATGAAATACTTTAGAAAGAGTATATTTTTCAATCTGAAATTGAGTGTATTCAACATATATGTGCCTGGTACTATTTGTCTGAAAATATTTGAAATACAGACTGAGGTTTGCACATATCTCTTTCTTTAATTTTTTTTATTTTTACAAATTTCAACATTCAGTTATAAAATAAATATAATGTTGATGAATTTCTTCTGTAACAATATTTTTCATTCTTAATCTACATTGATTCAAACCCACTTGTACAAAATTATACCAATTTTTTTTATATTTCTAGAGTAAAATTTTAATGAGGAATTTTTGAGATGGAGAAAACGTCTCTTTCTTTTAAAGAAAAAAACAGGAATTTTTCAAAGGAAATAACCCTGTCTCATTTTTTAATTTTGTTGCCTTAAAAATCAGATTTTACAGTTTTCTTGATAAGACTTTTGAAGAATTTAAAAAGTAAAAGTATCTCTTCAAGAAAAGAGCAAAAAGTTGCGCAAAGGTTTTAACGAAGAAAAGTAGTGTTGATGCGTTAAGTAAAATACTCCAGAAACTTCTCTTAAGTATGCTTTTTCCAGCAAAATTATGACTCGCGTCTAGAGTGAGCAATACTTAATATGAAAAATTTTGGCACACCAAAAGATGGTTCGGTACATGTTTATGAACGTTTTCCCGAATTTTGAAATAGAACAACAATCAAGGGTATTAAAATGTGTGGTTATTATAGATAAGAAAATGTCATAGTAGACTTTTTAATATATTACGGTTTTTCTCTTAAAGGAAAAAATTAAGTAAAATGGTCATAAACTTTATACTTTTTTAGCATTTTTGAATAATTATGAACTCTTACTTATAACTGGAAGCGATTAGCTTAGAAATTTCTCCGTTACTCTGCTACACTCTTAATTTTTCTATCATAAGCAGAGCTAAAATAATGTAATAAACCCAGATTGCACCTTAATAAAAACCCAGATTGTGATTAAAAAAACACAGCTCTTTTAAAAATATTTTTTAAATAATAAAAAAATAGAAATAAGATAGTACACACAATATTGTCTAAAATTACTCTAAGTTAAATGAAATTTATTTTATTTAATTGTCGTCAAGTTTGATCCCTTCCATTCTTCACTTCCAGATTAATTTTCTGAAGATATTTTTGTTTGTTTTTATGCTTGCTTCTCATCTTTCATAACATGCTCCTTTTGTTACGTTTTTTACCAGTTATGTTTTAAGTATCCAGTTACGAAAATTTTGATGATATCTATCTTTTTGATGTTACTATCATGCGATCGTTTGCAGTTTCAGTTTTAAGAGAATGTGTGTGTTTTGTCGGGTTCCTATTGACTTATGAAAAAAACTCTCTCAATAGACTCAGAAGAGTGAGGTAAAATCGTCAAATGAGTCATGAAGTTTGAAAAGATTTCATGTCTGGGCCTATTGAATCTATCTTTGTTATTACGAAACAAATACCAAAATTCTGGGATGGTTTCGTAAGAGGAAGGTATATCACGATTCAATTGAAATTATCTCCACTTGTGACATTTAACATTCATTAATTTACGTTATTAAATTACATAATTAAATTAAGTTTATAATAAGAAATAAATATTAATTTTTAGCTATACAGTAAAACCTAGTTAATCCTGATCTCCGGATAATCCGGATCAGATTTGTAGACTTTTTTTATTTAATGTTCACATGAGATAATAATTTTTTAACTATGATAGGAAGAACGTAACTTTAAGTACGCCACATATTCGCTTTTAGTTTGATTCAATGTACAGTTCCTGCATAGATTTTACGATAAATAATGGTAATAAAATGCTTTTGGTTTAATTTAAGAAAGCTTTATCAGAGTGTCACAGGGCGTTGGCGTGGATTGACTCAGAAAAGTTTTTTTTTTAATGTCTTGTAAGCAATACTATGTAATTTTGTAACAAAACATAGTTTTTTATCGTAATAAATGGTAAATCTGCTAAGTTAAGGATTTTGTTTTGCTAATTACCCATATTATCCGGATTATCCAGATTTTCGATTATCTGCATTTCCTATGGTCCCAGTTAGTCCGGATAAAAGAGATTTTACTGTATTTTTAACTTACGATAGGAAAACCCATATCTGGGTTTAAAAACCCAGGTCTTTGAGCCCTGATCATATGTACTAAGTTTTTAGCCTTGTCATCTTTTAAAATAAAATTTATCTTTTCTGATTATAAATTTCCTCCTTGACATCAGATTTGTAATGTTGTATTTCATATTGCTATTTTTAAAATTCTTTGTTGTAGGTGCATTAAATGTAATGAATATGCTATACAGCACATATGGAAAAATTGATTTAAAAATACTTCGCGTATACTTACATGGAAAAGAATTTTCAACAAAAACATTATGCAAATATTTGTTTTAAATAATTATACTTCTTCTAACAGACATTATCTAAAAATTGCAAGGCTAGAGTCAGGTTGATAAATGAAATTCTTCGTCAATGAATAAAATTTATCTACCTGAATAAATTAAAATGCTGTTGCTAGCAAAAAGTAGATAATTAAACATTATTTTCGTCTCCAGGTACTTAAACATTTCAGAATTTATTCGTCATAAATATTTTATCAATTTTTTAAATGTGAAATATACCTCTCGTGAGAAATAAGTTTCATCCTTGGAGATTTTAATTTGACTTCTTTTAATTATGAGTACATATGCTGAAAAGAACATTTGTTTCGGATTGTTAAGAGTAAATAGGAAATATTAACATTAGAATGGGCTACATTAAATGGAAATTTTTACAATCTTAGCAACAACAAAAAAATTAGAAAGGGTAATTCTAGTTAATATAGTCGGTATATGATTTATCGTCCTAGATGTTCCCTCATAAGTTCCTTGGTCAAGTGGTCCCATGTAACCTCCTATTTACCTAGGTTAGTTGGCGGGTTTAGAGCTCCATCAACGATTGCTATACCCCTAGACATTCGGCCATCGTCCCATGTTTAAAAGAAATAGCTAATACTAGTGATACGCGTTTGCCAACTCTTTTGGCTCGGCGAGTCGCTTTTTCCCATCATTTATCTCAGTAATGGGTTGAGCCGAGCCTAGTTTTCTAGGGCAGGATATAACTTTTTCGTTACGGGGCTTGGGGTGCCTTGAGTGGATGGCAGATCTGTACTGTCTATCAGGCCCGCTGTCAGGGTGGGACAGGGGGGACAGAATCCCCGGGGCCCGGGATTCCAAGGGGCCAGGTTAAAATAGGAGGTGACTAAACAAATGTATACAATGTTCAAATTTTGATTGAGAGGGGGCCCGTTTTATTTTTTGCCCTGGGCCCTAGCTCAGTTGACGGCGGCCCTGCTGTCTATCCGGCATCCTCGGACCCTACAATAATGAAAAAGTCACCGAACTTGTGAAATTAACCCTCAGCTGCGTATACAGGTATTGCTACGTAGCGACCGGTCGACAGTTTGATCAAGGCGCATAAGCACTAGCTTGGGTCGCTGTAATTTTTGAATACTTAAGCTTTTCCATACTTGGTGGGATAGCATGTATCTCAAGAATACGGGCCCAAGAATGAATATATTTATATATATATATATATATATGTAATGAAATAAGATCAGATTACAGAATCTTTAGCATGATAAACTTATTTCCGAGTGGCTAAACGTACATCTTATCTAATGGAAAGCCAGCACCAGAGTGACTCCCGGGGTTGCGTATAGAGGTATCTGCGGTTAAAGAATTTGCTGAGCAACGATGTTTCTTGCAAGCTGCATCAGTTGTGCAGGACGATCGCCTTATTTAGGCATAGAAAAGGGATCGGATGATTTCGTGGCTCCCCAGGGATTGCTGACGCTATGAAAAATATTCCTGGGTTCGTGAAAACAGAATTTGGTATACCTTTAACATACCTTACTTCTGACAAACAAATGACATCTCTCTCAAACAACCGTGTGTCCTCACTTTTGCTGAGGAATGCTGACTATGAAGTTAGAAAGGAGGTTAAAACAAATCCCTCCCACCACTTCAAAAGAAATTTTTTGTGGATGACCAAATGTAGGTAGATGGATTCAGTTTCTCAACTGTAGTTGCTCTCAAAGAAAAACCCCAAAAGCCAAAAATAAAAATTTTGCCGAATGAAAAAAAAAGTTTCGAGTTGTGTGGCCATCACAACCCGACAATTTTTTTTTAAAAATAGAAAAATAAAAACAAGAACAACTCAACTGAGGAAAATAATGCATCACGACATTAAATTAAATATTATAAAATTCAAAATTCACCTTAATAATTACAAAATTCAAAATAAACTTCACATGATCAGTCTATACCATATTTAGTGGTCATTAAAAAGTAGTTGTAGATTTGGAGACGAACAATATTGACAGTCCTTTGATGGGAGTCCATCAGTATCCTCTGGTTTCTGTTCGCTTGGGTTTTTAATATCATTTAACTAAAAATTCTCAGAAGGACGGAAAAATCGAAGGCGAGTAGAATGTACAATCTCAGTGGGAGTTTTATAAAGAGCATTGGGTTTATCAATTTAAAAAGAACATCTGAAAATTTTTTTAGAATAGTATAAGGGCCTGAATACGGTGGGGCCAGTTTTCGGGTATTTGGATATTGAAATTCTTCATATAAAACTAAATCTCCGACTTTAAATTTAACTTGTTGAAATCTTCTGTCATATCTTATTTTATTCGACTGATAATATTGTCTAGTTCTTTCTTGTGCCATTTTTCTAGCTTCTTCTATAGGAGGGTATATCTCATTATCTTGGAAAGAAATTTTATAAGGCAATTCGCCATACCTTACGCCATAAGGCATTTTATAAGGCAATACGCCATACATTAAATAAATTGGGGAAAATCCAGTTACCGAATGAGGGGTATTATTATATTCTTGGGTGACAGACTCTAAGATTTTTGTCCATTGTGCATTACTAGGGCTATTACTAACTTAACATTTTAATCTGGTTACTATGGTTTGGTTAACTCTCTCGACCTTTCCGTTCGCTTGCGGTCTATGAGCAGATGTCAACAGCTGTGTAACATTGTTACGTCTGAGAAAATCTTTAAACTTTGATGAGGTAAAGGCGGCATTCCTATCACTTAAAATTTTCTCGGGTATATGATTTTGAAAAATAGAATTCAAACAATGTATATAGGTTTCCGTGGTGTCACTTTTAGAGGGAAATGTCCAGATATACCTAGTAGCATGATCAACTACAATGTGTAAATATTTTTAGTAGAATTATAATAACTTAAACCACCTACAGTATCAATTGATAATAGTTCAAAAGGTTTTTCACACCGAGGAAGAGATTGCATAAAACCATATTTTTTCTGATGAGATTTCTTGTTTACTTGAGAAGTTTCACAATGTTTAACATAATTTCCAACATCATTAATTATCTTAGTCCAATAATATTGAGGTGAAATAATTCTTAACATTGAAGCTATACCTGGATGACCAAATTTTTCATGTACTCTCTCTATTAATTAGATTCTTAAAACTTTTGGTACTACAATTTTGATTAAACCTTGTCTTTTCACTACTGCAACATTATCCTTATTAAAACATCTGGGTGCTGTTATATTTTCTAACTTTTGAAAATGGATGATTTCCTGTATATCGAACAAGGAATCTGGAGGGGTGGTAGTTATATTAAAAGCAATTGGGTTTCTAGTTAACATGTCAGCTTCAACATTAGTTGTACCTTTCTTATATTTTATGTCAAAATCATACATAGAAATGTTTAGAGACCATCTGAAAAGTCTACCTGTGGGATTTTTAAAAGTTTTAAGCCAAACTAAGCTGTGATGATCTGTATGTACAGTAAAATGTGACCCATGAAGGTAGCAATGGAATTTATCTAGACTATCAATTATGGCGAACATTCTAATTCCGTTATCGTATAATTAATTTCATATGGTCTAAGTCGTCTTTGACCATATGAAATTCGTCATAGTCGTTAGTGATATGCAATTGGATGTTGAGTTCCATCAGGATGTTCTTGTTTTACTATGGAGGCTATGGCTTCTTTTGACGCATCAACATAGACATGGCAAGGACAATTTGAATTATAAAGGGCCAAATGGGTTGAGATTAAACTATCTTTAAGTTTTTAAAAAGCTTGTTGACATTCAGGCGTCCATGCCCATTTCTGGTCTTTCTTTAGAAGGTTATTTAAGGGAATTCTAATTTTAGCGCAATCAGGAATAAATTTATAATATACGTTGATGGTGCCTAGAAATCTTTGCAAATCTTTAACTTTCCTTGGGGCCAATAATTCTTTTATTGTTTCTACATTAGTATTATTTGGGCTGTATGATCCATGCTTAACTTCATAGCCAAGAAAATCAATAGTATCTTTAGCAAAATGACATTTCGATTTTTTAAGTTATTTTCCTTTTCACAAATTTCAAAAATTGTCTTTTAAGTGCTGAATATGGTCTTCTAATGAATCTGAGAAAATAATTATGTCATCAAAATAGTTTACAGCAAAGTTAACTTGATATTTAGGAAGTATACGCCTAATTGTTCTTTGGAATATTGCGGGAGCATTCTTAAATCCAAACGGAAGTCTGGTAAATTGGTACAAGCCATAGTTAGAAGTGAAAGCAAGCTTTTCAGCTTCCTCATCCTCAAATTTCAGGTGCCAATACCCACTACAGAGATCTAACGTGGAAAATACTTTTGCATTAGTCAATTTATCTAGAACACTGTCTATTCTGGGAATGGGTTCACAATCGGTTTTGGTAATTTGGTTGATTTTCCTATAGTCAATACATAATCGAGTCCTAGCATTATCTTCTTTCTTAAACCAGAGAGTAATAGGTGAACTATATTGGCTGTAACTAGGTTTAATAATTTTGGCTTTTAACAAGGCATCTAATTGTTTTTTATCTCTGCGTCGTCTCTAGGCGACGCTCTGTATGATCTTTGACTTATAGGAAGTTCTGAGGTTAAGACTACTTTTGGCGATTCTAATTTAATTTCTCCCACATCAAACTTATTCTTAGCAAAAACATGATCAAATTTTTGTATTAAATTGTCAATATCACACTTATTATTATTACAAGAAATCACATTACATAAATCATTATTGCTACTTAAAAATGCAGATACTTTTTCATTATTTCCATGATCACTTTTCTTATTAGGATCATTATTATGACAGCTGGTACAATTAAAATGCTTAAGTAATTTATTATCCTGAAAACTTTCTCTAGTTTTAAAATTAATAGTGACATTCAAGAGTCCAATCGCATGACTAGATAATATAACATAAGGTAATTGTACATTAGGTAAATAATAAAATTTTAAAGTTTCAATTTTTTCACCCAATTTTAACGGAAGCATTATATACTGACTTACCTGGACGTTTCGTCCCACAGCTGTAATGCTAATGTTGCATTTTTTAAAATTTAGTTGGTGATTTTTAACTAATATGGATCCTGGTAAAATATTTATAGTTGAGCCTGAATTCAATAAAATCTGGACTTTCTGTCCACACAACAGGCTCTCTACTACTGGCACTCAGTCATTGTAGTTGGTTCTCACATTAAAGTTTTGATTAGGATTCTGCACTGTCATTCTTCGCTGAATGGAAGGTCCACTGGTGTTGAGTCCGGGTCGGGCCCGTTGCTGGAAACGGGGCTTATAAAAACTATTTCTTGGTCTCCACTCCTGGTGTTGACGATCAAAATTTGGCCGAAACTGTCGGTAATTTCCTGGGTGTTGTTGGAAGCTGGGGGTCTATGGAAAACTGGTAGCTTGGGGGTATAAAAAGTCCTTTCTTCTGAATTTTGTTTATCCAAGAGTTTTAACATGTCTTTTAGTTCATCACAATTTTTTGTCGAACGAAGTTGGAGATCTACTTCTGGGCGTGCGTTTATTCCTTTTATAATGTAATATTTCTGCTCTTCCGAGGACATCGCTGCTTTCGAAGCTATTTGCTGGATAGTGTAGTAATACACTTCATAAGTTTCTTCCCTTCCTTTTTTCTGTCTAAACAATTGCTGATGTATTTCGGGTTTACTTATCTCCGTCTTAAATTCTTTAAACAGTTCTGTTTTTAATTCTTCAAAGTTCTTAAAGAGGGGTCTGGATTGAAGAAATAGTTCCACATTTCCGGTACACAGCTTGCGAAAATATATAATTTTTTGTATAGTATTTAATGTCAACAGTTCACAAACCTGCTCATATTCTGCTATGTAATTTTTGATTGGCACTTCATTTGAATAGGGCTTGATAAACACATTTACATCTGAAAATCGGACGTGAGATGGCTCGTTATTTTCACCGGTTACGTCCGCGGTTTTATTCAAATTGGGTTTTTTCCCTTTCAGCATTTCTTCTTCAAAACGAGGTCACCTTAACAGCGTAAATCCACCAAGGTCAGTTATAATCCGCTTGTACTCTCTGCTGTTTTCGTCGCACGAAAGGGTGAATGACGCTTTGAAATTTCACGACGGGTTCTGGTAAAATTAAAACTCCCTTTACCTATTGAAATTAAAAATTTAAAACTGGTATCCTCACTGCAGAAAATCCTGCCGGCTATAATTTCTGTAATGAAATAAGATCAGATTACAGAATCTTTAGCATGATAAATTTATTTCCGAGTGGCTAAACATACATCTTATCTAATGGAAAGCCAGCACCAGAGTGACTCCCGGGATTGCGTGTAGAGGTATCTGCGGTTAAAGAATTTGCTGAGCAACGATGTTTCTTGCAAGCTGCACTAGTTGTGCAGGACGATAGCCTTATTTGGGCATAGAAAGGGGGTTGGATGATTTCGTGGTTTCCCAGGGATTGCTGACGCTATGAAAAATATTCCTGGGTTCGTGAAAACAGAATTTGGTAATGCCATCTTAAGCATGGGAAGGAAAGAAAATTTACAAGGGATCAACTTAAATTTTATATCTTTCATATATATATATATATATAACCCTTAAGGTCGTTCTTACAAAGGGGATATGAAATTTTCCGTTCTAAAAAGGGAATCGGAAAAAATGGGCTCCGTATGCTAAAGATTAAGGGATGTCAAAGGTTTGAAGTTTCTCTGTTCGTTCAGTGTTCATATTTATGTAAAAAAAGTCTACACAGGTGGTTTAAAACCTGTTAATGCAATAAAAGATAATAATGATAAAAGGAAATAAAGGAAATGTAGGTATGAGGCGGTGAAAGGCAAAGTGGTGTAAGTCCAAAGCGCTTTACTGCAAGAACTACAAAACATTCCACTATAAATTGAACAAATTATAATTCATAATAATTATTATTATATTGCAAATAATAATTAATTGCAATTGCACTATAAATTGAACATGGAGAATACAATTTTTCCCTCAAATAAAAAAAAGTTGAAAATGGGACTTACACCACTTTTCCTCGCTTTTCACCGCGTCATATGAAAACATAAATATTATAATTTTAAAATATTCAATGTTAATTAAAGTACAGCAAAAGATTTAATTCCTTAAAAAATAGTGCACCTATCTTCAATTTAAAAAAAAATCACATAATTTTAAATTTTTCGTCGATATAACAATAAATTTGAAATTCAGTAATATAGTTTAACAAACTTTAAGATAGTTCTCGTTTATATGACTTTAAAGCCATATAGGAATACTTTGGAAATTTGAAATTCGTTCACGTACAAAATATTAGCTCGATAATGATAAATTATTCAGTTATTTAATTATGGTCTAGTTTTGAGTACGTTATACAGATTCAAAAAGTCATTTCGACGTCACCCCTGGTGCTTCATAAATTATCCCCCGCATTCCTGCAGAGGCAATTAAAAAAACTCCTATTAGACGTAACTTAGTTTCCTGATAGTCGGATAATCGTGCCAATTGCATTTGACCAAAAAAAATGAAATATTTGGAACTATAACGTTCGTGAACGGCAATATTTACTGCTTGGCAAAACACGATTTGTATGAATAAATAAAGACCGAGTACGTGCTTCGTTTGACATTTAAACCAAAACTTCTAATGCCAAGGCTATTCTACGGACAACATTCAATTTACCTCAACACTCGCATGTTTAATTCAAGTTCGACCTCAAATTATCACGTATAACTCAACTACGATGCCTCGCGTCCGGATTATCCCATCGGAAATCTTAGCACCGAGCATTCATCAGCGGAGGATTTAAATAAAATTATTATCTAGCCAGAGTGTTAAGCGGACAAGTATCTGAACATTAAAGGCTCAGGTTCATTACAGGGTGTCATTCACGACACCATGCAAAGATGCTAAATTATTAACGCGAGTAATTCATTACGTCTGGTTCTTGGGTCGGGAAATAACGTGTCTGGCAGAGTAACTTATTCTTACGTGGCTCTAAAATTAAATTATTTACCAGTAATCGAACTCAGATAATTGGCCAGCCGATACAGAGTGGAATAACCCAATTCTTCTAAATAATTCTTATATATATATATATATATATATATATATATATATATATATATATATATCTGCTAATTCCAAAATATTTCGAAATATGCAAAAAAAATTCTACTACCTGAAAAACAGATGGAAGAAAGGGTTCTAAAAAACATGAAGTCCAATGATAACGAATAAATATGAATAAATATTACCTTTATATTAGAATATTTTAATCTGAATATTTATAAAGAAAATCAGTAACTAAATAATATATATATATATATATATATATATATATATATATATATATATATATATATATATATATAATATATATATATATGTGTGTGTGTGTGTGTGTATGTGTATGTATATATACACATACAAAAACAAACACACACACACACACATATATATATATATTTATTTATTTATATTACCGTGAAAGCCCGAATATTTGGTTATATTCTTATAGATTCGGACCATCGCCGGTGTATGACGACAAGCACAGATATGCTTTGTTGGAGGTCGAAACGAGAAGTCGAGAAGACAGACAGTGTGTTTAAATTTATGTAAACAATGTCAAATGAAACGTATTGCATATAAAAAGGTATTGTTGGGAAACCAATGGTCAGTTCAGAGTTAAACTCAAGATGTCAAGTCGATCTGATAGACCTGCAGCCACATAGAGATGGCGAATATAAGTTCATGATGGTGTATTAAGATCATTTAACGAAGTTTGTCCAGCTACGACCTTTAAAAACTAAGACAACTGAAGAAGTAGCGTATCACCTTCTTCAAATATTCTTAATATTTGGTGCCCCAGCTATATGGCATTCTGATAATGGTAGGGAATTCAGAAATCAAGTCATATCCGAAAAATGCGCTATGTGGAAAGATGTTAAGACAGTTCATGGAAAACCTCATAATAGTCAAACACAAGGCTCAGTTGAAAGGGCCAATAAAGATATACAGGATATGTTAAATGCATGGATGAACGATAACGATACAAATAAATGGTCGTGTGGTTTGCCCTTTCTTTAATTTACCAAAAACACTACATACCACGAAGGAATACGCCAAAGTACTTATGAAGCCCTGTTTGGGGTTAAACCAAAAAGAGGCATAGCATCGTCATCTTTGCCTGACAAACAAATTGCAAATATTGAAACCGAAGAACAGCTCGAAGAAATGAATACTTTTGAAGAAAATTTGAGCACTGACCATACCGAAAACCATATTTCAAAGGAAAATATTGAAGAGGAGCTGCAACCTACCACGTCTTCATATCAAGCGCTGACTTCATAACACGAGTTTATTTCTATAAAATGAGCTGCCGCAAGACAGAATCTTCTACTGTAAGCAATGAAAATGTTACGAACCTCAAAAAGAAAATTTCAACTTGCTCCAATTGGTGATACCGTACGAATACAAGTCCCTGATGTCTACCTTGGTCATACAGTTGCCCGAAATATGGTGGCGGTTGTTGTTGGAATAGAATACTCCGATTTTTATAAATTAGCAAACAAAAATGGTACCATCAAGCAGCTTTATACCCGTAATCAGTTCATAATTTGTAAAGAAAAGTTACTTTCCATAGACGAGAATTCTTAAGAAATGTCGCTGAGAAAAGCAGCTGCAACTTATTCGAGAAGTGGAGGGAAAAGCTATACACGCTTCCATTCCAAAAAGAGTACTTCATGACTAAATGCAGATGTAAAAGCAAGGAACTCTTGTGCAATTCAAAGTATAATAACAGTTTAAGTTGTTTCAATAAATAAGATTGTATAAAGTCGAACACATAATTAAGTTTATTATTGATGTTATTTTCTTTTCTCATTTAGAATGTATTGTTCGTTTTAAGTTCAACAGTTTATTTACATATGCTGTTACTTAAGCTTTCTCCTATTTTGACGTATATCATAATATGTTTTAATTATAAAGTATGATTTAAAAACGTAACAAAAATATTTTTATTCAACATTCACCAACAGTGAATGGTGAATGTCGACATTCGCCGGTGTAAGTGAGAAATAAGGATATTTAGCAAATATTTCGGACATACACCAAGCGACTATGTGAATGTTGCCATTCACTGGAGAATGTCAACATTCTCCAGATTTCGGTCTTTTACGGTTGTTCAGCATTGCTTCACCTATCTGCCAAAAGATGGCAGCACATGTAAAATTGTTTTCTTTGTTTCTTTAAAAATTATATATTTTTTTAGAATTAATAGCTTAAAGATTAATATTTAAATTGGTAAATTACTTTCTAGATTTTTAAGAATTTTTGGAATAATTTATTTAAACATTTATTACTTTAAAACTTAATAGAATTTTTATTATTTATTCTCTTCATTGCAAAAAAAAAAAACCGATGCATGTTGGGTAATTTTGAATGCGGTTTGATTTTTATTTGTTCTGTGCTTAGTGGAATTTTCTCTTTAAAACGCTGTTGCTATTTATTCTATATTATCTATTCATTCATTTTTTGAGAAATTACAAATATTTATTTAAAAATCGGAACATCCAGGTTAACTGCTAAAATCACATTATTGCATTTTATTCTAAAACGTATTTATAGCAAATAACTATTGGATTTCCTAATATTCAACCACGTCATTTTTGGTAAGTAAATTCTGCTTATTATTGAAAAATAAATTCCCATGGCATCGCAGTTATATTATTATAAATTTCATTAACAAAATAAATGTGTTTTAACTAATAGAAAAGTTTTGTGTATTGTTCTTTTCTCTATTCTTTATGTCAGTTATCTATTTTTCTCTATTCTTAAATATTGATCTTTATATTTTATTTTCTCTAGTAAATATTCTTAATGATCGTACAACGGTAATATATATATATATATATATATATATATATATATATATATATATATATATATATATATATATATATATATATATATATATATATTTCTGCTAATTCCAAAATTTCGAAGTATGTAAAAAAGCTCTAGTAACTAAAGAACGGGTGGAAGAAAGGATTATAAAAGGCATGATGTCCAATGATAAGGAATAAATATGAATTAATATTACTTTTATATTAAACTATTTTAATCTGAATATTTATAAAGAATATCAGTAATTAAATAATTTAAATATATATATACATACACTGCTGGCCACTGTAAATGCAACACCCTGAAGGAAACATGCAAATAACATGAAATTTACAACATGCATTACCGGAGGTGAGATATGCAAATGATTAGAATCTCAGCGCAGACGCACATCACGCGCGCCTGTGGCGCCACTTCAAAGCGCTATTTAAGGTTTGGAGATTTCGACGATTTCAAGTTCGGCAATTGTGTTTTTCTTGTGGTTTTTTAAAAAAAACGATCAATTAAGCCTCGTCGAAAACAGCGATCATCTTTTGATCAAGTATCCGAGTTCGACAGAGGAAGGATAGTGGCCTACCGAGATTGTGGATTATCTTTCAGGGAAATCGGTAGTCGTGTTGGATGAAACCAAACAACTGTAATGCGGATATGTGATCGTTGGATGCAGGAGGGTACGACGGACCGGCGTCTTCGATCGCATCCACCTCAGCGCACCACTTCACGTGATGACAGTCAAATTGTGCGCATGGCAGTGACGGATCGCTCAGTCACATCACGAACCATAGCACAGCACATGCAGTCTGTAACGCATCATCCAGTGTCTGCGCGTACCATTCGACGCCGTTTACAGCAGAGTGGACTGTCCGCAAGACGTCCATTGCTTTGTCTACCCTTGACGCAGAACCACAGATGTCTCCGCCGCCAATGGTGCGATGACAGAAGGATGTGGACGGCAGAATGGAATGAAATTGTCTTTACTGACGAGTCACGCTTCTGTCTGCAACACCACGATGGTCGCATTCGAGTCTGGAGACACCGTGAAGAGAGGATGCTGAACAGCTGCGTTATGCAACGCCACACTGGTCCTTCACCGGGTATTATGGTATGGGGCGGTATAGGATATCACTCTCGCACACCTCTAGTACGCATTGCCGTTACTTTAAACAGCCAGCGCTACATCTCCGAGGTGTTTGAGCCAGTTGTCCTTCCTTACCTTCAGGGCTTGCCCACAGCCATATTTCAGCAGGATAATGCGCGACCACACGTGGCACGCATTGTCCAACGGTTCTTCGTCAATCGCCAGATTGGATTGCTTCCCTGGCCGCCTCGCTCTCCGGATCTTTCGCCGATAGAAAACATGTGGTCCATGGTTGCTCTACGATTGACCCAGATTCCATCCCCAGCTGCCACAGCAGATCAACTTTGGCAATGTGTGGAAGCTGCTTGGTCTGCTGTACCCCAAGAACTCATCCAAAGTCTCTTTGAATCAATGCCGAGGCGTGTGGCAGCGGTGATCTCCAACAATGGCGGCTACTCGGGCTACTGATTTTGGCAGGAACCACACTTCACAGAAGTCTATAAATCTAATCATTTGATACTTGGTCAACATGTTATCTACAAAATAAATTTTGTTGTGATATCTCTTGTCTTTCTTGGTGTTGCAATTTGGGTGGCCAGCAGTGTATATACATCTATATATACACACAGATATATATATGTGTGTGTGTGTCTGTAAGTAAACACATTGAGTAAGGACAACAGTTTTGTACTACTGCCTTATTTGTATTTTTTACGATATGAAAATCCTTTTATTGAGTGAATATTGTAAAATAATTAGAAATGTAAATGTGTGCTTTAAAAACCGTTTTGTATACACCGTATTTTTCTGACCATGAGACGCACCGGACGATAATACGCATGTCAAATTTATAGGAGGATTTTTAAAAAAGAATATTTTGTATTTTGTTAGGAATTTAAAGATATTTTCGTTTTCTTACGTAATAAAGATAAAAAATATATATATTATAAACATAATAAATAATATATGTAATAAATATGTATAATATATATATATATAATAAAATATCCATTTTATTAACGTTACCTTTGGACCTTAATACAAACCCCAATTTTAAGTCAATTTTTTAAATGTAAAAAGGTGCGTAACACGGTCTGAAAAATACGGTAGAAATATAGCTAGATAGATAGCTAGAAAGACAGATAAATGCTGAAATTTTAACTACACAAAATCGAGAATATTTAATTATTTTCCCTCGACCTTTTTTTTTTTACATTTTTAAATTCAAAGAGGGCCTTTAAAAGATTTGAAATTCCCATATTACAGCCACCATTTCCTTCCTTCACTGCATAGTGAAACTCTCAAATTTCAACTACTAGTTTCATTCCCAGCTCAGGCATACCATGTCACTATTAATTATCGGAATTATGTCGATAGCACACTTCAGAACTCGTTGGTTAAATCTAGAGAAAGAGACAATCCGATTGTTATTTCACAGGAACAATGAAAGAAAATTCTCTCTTCGTCTTATAATGGCTCGCTAAACGGAGGGGAAAGAGATTTGTATTAAGTTTCGATTTCGTATCGAATTTCAGAATGGTGCTTTTCTGATATGACATTTAGTAAGTCTCTGGAATTTAATGCCTAGAACTTTTGAGAGGTGGATTAATTAGCCTTTTAATATTCTTCTATGAAATGGGTTGGCCACTTCCGCTAATTCAATTCCTAACCTAACGATGCCCTTGTAAGCAGGTCATTTTTGGAAACAGACGTAATGTATGAGCCATTCACAAGCCAAATCTGTTAAGCCTGTAAAATGTCTATTACATAAATTTAACATTGCAAATATGGCTCGTACAAATTTAGCAATAACGTGGATACAAAAGATTACAGAGCGAAAAACTTCACAGAAAAATTCCTCTTTATGCTACTCTCCGTACCGGGTCATCGTAGTTGCCATATAACTTCTTCAAAACTTTAAAAAACAATTATTTTTAAATGTTGTCTGCAGAGGAATTCGGCTGCAGATTTGCGATCGCTACAAGTCCACGTCTTGAAATTTTTGAAATTTTAGTGTCCAAGCACTTGATTTACTCCTAAATTTTTATATTCATAATAAATTTCCCAAATAATAAGAATTAAGGGCCTGTTCACATAGGAGTCTGGTAGCGGAAGCGAAAAAGGAAAGGTGGTGCTGGGATGGAAATAAATAATAGGCATTGAAAATTTCGATGCTAATCGTTTGGAGGTTTGTCATTGGTTAAATATATTTCAACTCTTTGACGCTTCCGCTACCGGACTCCTATGTGAACAGGCCCTAACACCACTAAATGACAAAAAAATTTTTGAGTCATAGAATGATAAGTAACTTTTTCAGAAGCTAATCAAGTCCATACTCTAATGTAAATTGTTGTAATAATGCAATTCAAACGCAGAAGCAAGTACTTTATGATAATGGTAAATCGTGTAGTGTTGTTTTATCACAAAAAAGAAAAATAAATTAGTCAGTTACAGTCTCACTGCTGCAGAAGTAAGTACTTGTTAATTAATAAACAGTTATTTCATTTTTTTTCTGTATTAAAAAATAATTTGAAGACTGAATCGGATGTTATTAGATTTTATATGTCGTAATGTAAAAGCTATATCTTAAATAATACATTCTACAATGTTTATTTAAATTTATATTTTCAGAGGAATTTTAAAAAAACAGTGTATGTTATTTTTTCACTTTTCTCCACTGTTTGTTTTTTGGACTTAACCTATTTGGCAAGTGAGCGGCTCATATATAGGAGATATAAGTCCCAGGCATAGATAAACCCTAAGTTGATACTCGGGAGTTTAAATTTTTTTTCAGAAGTATGATTGATACGACTTATAAAACCACGGTTATATTAGACCTCAAGTAAAGCCTTTGCACCTAGAATTAACCTTAAAGAAATTTTGCATGGTGTATATATACCTTTTGAATGCTCTAACAGTTCTTTATTAGTTCTTGTATCAGGTTTTATGTTATCAATAAATTCTTGCAAAATTCCGCATACCAGGAGACAAATATAGGGAAAGTTTGTTGATAAGCTGAACTTTAATTATTATCAACTGCCATATCAGTGTATATATATATATATATATATATATATATATATATATAGTCGGACCTCTATTTAACAAAGTCGCTAAATCCCGAAAAAAAGTTCGTTATATGGAAAATTCGTTAAATAGAGATTTACCTTTTAAAATACTTTAAACTTCACAAGACAGATTTTAAATTCATAAACACTAAATATTATTAATAAAAGTAATTGCTCACACCTTTATTTTGTAAATAAATGTCTAATTGTTTTATATATCTTACCCATCAAGCAGAAATCTGCAAGGAAAAGAAGAATAAAACAAAACATTGTCCGGGAATACACTGTATTTTCAATTTTAAAAAATTATATTAAAATTAATGAATTTTAATGACATTATCGCATTTATTATAACAAGAAATTTTAAGCTTACATTACCACATGCGTCCTTAAATTTAATTATTGGTAAAGTTTGTTAATTTTGTCTGAGTTTTTTGTTTGAAAAAGTGCTTTATCTCATAATACGTCTCATCTTTGCAATGCACTAAAACCCCTTCATCCGTATTTTCTTCAAACTGTAATCCTCGTCGGAATGTGTTAAAAGAAAGTTAATGTCTTAAATGTGTTAAAAGAAAGAATTAGTCTCTGAAATGTTCAGAAATATTTTGAGAAATATGGAGAAAAAAAATATTAAATCACAAGAAAAATTTCTTTAAATAGAGAATGCACTTCGCTATTTGGAGGTTATTTTACGAAGAAATTCGCAAAATGTTCTTGGATCCAAGGAAAAGTTCGGACTGTATATATATATATACATAACACATATCTGTGTGCGTGTGTATGTATTCATTTCATTTTAGTATTATCAAATACATATGTGTATGGGCAGACAGAAATGAAATTTTTAAACAAAGGTTTAAAATGTTTATTAAAGTGTGGTCGAAATTCAAAATCAGGAAACGTAGATAATTTTTACAATCGATTTCAAATAAAATAACCTTTTGAAAAATATTTATCTATCTCGCATGTAAATAATTTCTTCCTTTTCAACAACTGTCTAGTCAAAACTTAGCAAAATATTTTCGGAGAAACACAAATCACATCCTTCCTTAAACATAAACAAAAGCTTTTTCCGTAACTTGATTCAGTATATTCGAGAAAAAGTTTTATATTTTTCTAAGATAAAAGAATTTTTCTATTAAATTCGAACGCTATTTCGCTGAAGATGAAACAGCAATTTTCGTTAAGTGAAAAAAAAAATGTTGAAAAGGTTCATTGCCTGCATGCTATATTTTAATCAGTGGAACGTCTTATAAGACTTTTAATTCACTAAAAAAAACATAATATTATCGTAATTATACCTTTTTTGAATCGTTGATTTAGAAGGTATTATGTAAAACCAAATAAAATTATCTTTGAGAAAAGTGCATATTTTAATCATTTTATTATTCAAGTTCAGCAGAATCTCTTCGTTCAAAAACTGGTCAGACAAAGAATTTTTTTCTTTTTTGAAACGAATTGAAAGACTGGAAAAAGATAAGCCTATATCTAGTATTCTTAATAAAACATGAATTTTTTGTGCAAACTTCTCTAAGAAATCATACTAGATGTCCGCTTCTTTATTGCCAAGAAACTAAAATTAAATTTTGAGATTCTATCGACAGATATGTGTAAATTACAATTTAAAGATCCTAAAAATAACAAAATTTGTTACAGGGTTATTTCAAATTCTAATTATTGTTCAGAGTTATTTCACAGCAGTTTTTGAGTTTTGTCTCGCTTTCAATATCAGAATAATTGAAATTTTGAAGATGACACAATAGAGTCATAGAGTTTGTACCCTTTTTCGATTTTTCGATATCCAAGACACCCTTGAGACTATCCTTCCCCCTACGACATTTATATAAAAAGGCCTTTTTAAGTGGAATATTGTTTATAGAACAGAGAGATAGCTAAAGATTCAAATAGCAGGTCTCATTAAAATGTCTATGAGAAACATTTCTCTCGACATGACATACAACTTAAAATCAAAATATTGATAGTGAAATATATATTAAAGTACTTATGATGCGTAACGCGTACAAGATATTTAAAATTGCCTAAATTCATGTATTTTCATGTTGTTACTTAAAAACGGTACCCACTTCCTTATACACTATGCTTCTCTACCAACTATAAAGCCTTACAGCAGTGATTCTCAACCATTGTGCCGCGGCACTTTAGTGTGCCGTGAGATTCTTGAAGTGTGCCACCACTGCGAGTACCCATACATAAGCGACGTCATAGAAGTAGTTCAATCAGTTCTAACTTCCTAGCGGGGACTGGCTGAACCAATGCGGATGACTATTACAGTTCTGGATTGGTAACTGGTAGCTCTGGACTATTACAGTTCTGGACTTTTAAAGCTGGATCACGAAATGAGAGTAGCATTATCATTTTTACGCCCAATATAAATGAAGTTATCAAAAAACAACAATCTCAAATTTCGCACTAAATTTAATTTGTAGTTAAATAAACATTTTGTTTACTTTGTAATGAAATTTTATTTTATATTTCAATGAAAATTATTTCGTATGCTATTTTTACAAAATATATTATACATATATCAATCAATATTATCCAAGTAAAATTCTTTTAAATCTATCTTATTGTTGGCATGCCGCCAAATTTTTAAAGTATTAAAAGTGTACCGTGACGAAAAATAGGTGGAGAATCATTGCCTTACAGAGTCACAGAGTTTGGGCTTTGCTGAAATCGGAGGCCGTGTGACCAAGAGACAAGATATTTAATTATATCCTCAGTAAACTATTGTTGCCTCAAAAGCTATTGAATTGACGGTGCAATTTTGTTGGAGAGCTCAATCATTCCCCCAAATGGTTTGTTTAAATGAATCAGGAAAAAGTCAATTCTGCAACGTCATCCGATAACATGATCCATTTATGCTGTAAGTCACAAGTCCTGTCGGAAAGTTTCTTTCGGTAGAATATGGAGCGATTTAGAAAAGCATCCGATAAACCGATCGATAGCATGTTAACTTGTGAAGAGAACGATCAAATTTTTATAAACGAATGGAGGTGCTTTGTACCTATTTATGGGTGTTGCCAATTCTTAATTAGCAAGGAAATACCTACTCCACCACATTATGCCCCAAAGCAATTCTCGGTCATCGTCTATGCATGCTAGATATTACATATAAATTCTTTTCTCTTCCGCGTCACCAGAAAGCTGCAAAAAGCTGTGTCATTTTGTAGCCTTCGAATTTTCAGATTCTTTGTAAGTCTCTTCGAAATCGTGTGCGGCGCATCTAACAATGTACGCAGTTACGTATGCACTGCAAGAATCTAAGAGCTTTCACTTGGTCCTCAACAACTGCTGTTAAAATTTCTTCCTGTTCATTTGAAATCTTTAACTTCATAGCCCGCTGGAACTGTGAGGTTACCTGTCTCTTCAAACTTACAAACCGTATGTCGAATTGCAGATGCAGTGAGAAGTCCTTTCCGCCATACATTTCAGTGCCTTTAATCATAAGCGATTCGACGAATCTTTGAAGCTCTGATAAAGCATATTTTATTCGTAATTCTTTCTGGCAATACGAAATCCTTCCTGTTCAGTTATTTAAGCAAATGTCTCTCCTTTTATACAAATAACATATGACTTACATAGCATGCGAAATTACTCTGATAACAGCGATATTTTTTTTTTACCTTTTCAGCAGATTTTTATCAGTTTTTTAATTTTGCTGCAATTTTGATCCCCATGGCTATGATATCATTTTCGCCATATTTGACAGAGGATTGACATTTCTTTCTTTCCAAAGTTCTAAATAGAGGTACTTCATTTGGGTCACCCAATACACATATTGGCATTCTAAATATCACTGAAATAATCTTTGTTTATAAATCAATGAAATAGTATTTAGAAGAAAAATTAGCCTAATGCACATGTAATCCTATTTTATAGTATTTCTCAAACTTTAGCATTACTAACAGGCTCACATCATTTCATGAGAAAAATTTCGAGGAGTTTTCAGGTGCCAGGAAATTTCTGATCTTGGACTTAAGTAAACGTACTAACATAGCAACCTTAATGTAAAACTTATATTTATACACTGCTAGTAACCTACGATTAACTCTAAACTAATACGAAAGATCGCATCTTATAACTGTAAAATTATTTTTCAAGATATTTTAAGACTTCTGTTAAAAGCGAATGAATTTAGATGGTTAGGAATGGTTCACTCATCCCAATTAGTGGACAAAAGTAAACGTCATGAACATTGAAATAGAAACGAATCTCTTACTACTAACTAAACAAAAGAAAATCTGAGGATAAATCATAACGACAATCTCCACAATATGTATTTCCTAGATGAACGTTTACAGTTAAAAATCATAACTATTATCCCTCTGTTACTTTTAAGAATTAAACGTTTCTCCGTTCTCAGAACTCATTTTGTAAGTAAAACGTGTAAATATTTAAAAGAATGGATATTAATGAATGTAACTAATATAAAAGGATTTTTTAAACAAGAGCAGTACTCCAGACAACAGTGGAATGCAATTCATGAGACACTGTGTGAGCGATCATTCTGTTATTAAAGACTTTTCTAATAAATATTTTCTAACAAATATGGAATTAATTCAAGTTTATGTCAACAACACACCTGTTTTTCCTGTTTTCTTACTACACTATAGAAACTGAAGCAGTAAATAACCAACATGTTTTTGTTGTTTGCCGATGCGCGGCACTTATCCATTAAGACATGCGCACTTAATCCGCGAGAATCTTTCTTTGCTTTCGATGGGGGCACCGAAGAGGTGAACCAACACCACCCCCTTGATGACACCTCAATTTTGACCGAGTTACCCCCAAGGGAGACATATCGGGGGATCATACCCTCACCCATCCTCGCTGACCTCATAGCAGGACTTTCCAATCTATGGATTTAACGTGCCCATATCCGGCCTAGACATGAAGCTATTTAATGGCGTACGTCGGGATTCGAACTAAACAACCCCAGTTGCAAGCCGAACGCGCTACCATTAGGGTACCTCGGGCCCTTATAAATATACAACATCAAATTCTCGAAAATAAGTTCGCAGTCCCAGAGAGTCTATCTAGCAGAAAAAAAATTTACTTCCTTGATATTCTGATATTATTTCCATCTTAACTGCTAAACACCATATCTGTTTCCTAGCGTTTAAATAAGTATCATTTCTCATTTCGAGTGAGTAAAGTTAGAGAATCCTAGACACACAAAATTCTCAAAAAGAGCCTATTTTCGTTTAATCGGGTTTTAAAAATTCAACAGATCTTATAGAATAAAAATAGCAGGAAACTCATGCTTCTACGAAGATTACATTACCAAATTCAATACATTTATACTGAACTATTTACGCGTGCTCTGCTGTACATGTTTAAGTCTATTAATCGGGAATGGAATTTTTCCCTGTATGCCATCTTAAAAATATATCTAACATTCCCTACAAGGTATCTTTAGAGAACTTCGGTCAGAGGTCTTTTCTTCTATTTTCTGGATATTTCAATTAAACTTAAAATTTGTGCTTTTACTTCAGCAAAAAATATTCTGAATAAATTATTTCTTTTGGGTATTTAACATGATCAAAAATTTGATAAAGAAAATTTTTATAAATCTCGGAGACAAATCATTTTGAAACCTTTCGTATGTACACAAAAAAAAATCGAGTAAACAGAGCTATAGGTTGAGCAGCTATATCAAAAACGTAACAGGATTTAAATTTTGAATTTTAACCCTATCACTGTAACCTGGGGTCCATGCGGACGCCAGGCACTTTTAACTAGTTGCCAAAAAAATATATATAGTACTTTGAGGGGTCTAAGCCAGTGACATCTCATCTTAACATGTGTGTAACACAGAGTAAAAATTTAATTGCATAAATATCAGGGGCCGTTGGGGTTTTTAATTTGAAACATATATGTCACATTTCTGTAACCTGGGGTCCGCACGGACCCCAGCGTTATGCCGGGTGTCTGAGAATTATTGGACACATAAAAAAGAGTGAAAAATAGCTAGTAACAATGACGTGTTTTTGATAACACGTATTAATAATAAGGTATGAAAGTTTTTGTTTCACAACAATGTTATTTCCAGAATCCGACAGATGGCGCTAGGTGATGTGACAGGTGTGTTTGCATTTTTCTTGTTGCGCGCCTCTCAGTTGAGAGCTGTTATTCTAAGCTGCAACATGTCGCGACAAAGAGTTTCGATAGAAGATGCTTTACGCATGATAGAAAAAAGTAATAGTGAAAACGATGTAGATATAGATAGCTTCGGTGAATCATCTGAGTCTGAAGTGAGTGACGTGAATATTCAAGATCCGAACATTAAAACCGATAGTGAATTTGGAAAGTGACGAGTATACTGACCAACAATCTCTATCTCGTAAAAGAGCCCGATTCACCCATCTGTTGAATCAAGCACATACTTTTGAATCGCCGTCAGGACGTAAGTGGACCACAGAAGAACGTAATTCGGTACAAACTTTGGCAGCTAATATTTTACGAGAGAATAGTGGATTAGCAGGAGATGCCAAGAATGTATCTGATACATTAGATTCACTAAAAATGTTTATAACATCTGAAATGGTCAACTTTACTGTCCGAGAGACAAATAGATGGGGTAAAAAAGTGATTGCAACTTGGAATCAAGCCAATCCGGCAAATGAGGAGAAGTGGACTGAAACAGATGAAATAGAACTCTACGCTTTTATTGGATTACTCTTACTCGGTGGTGTATACAAATCTGCGAACGAAAGTTTAGAAGAAATGTGGTTTTTGAACACAGAAGACAGTGGAAGGCCGATATTTCGTGCTACAATGTCTATGTGACGTTTCCAAAATTTGCTTCGTTTCTGTCGGTTTGACAATGATGTAACAAAGAAATGAAGAAAACAAAGACTAAAGGTAGATAAACTAGCTGCCTGTCGGGATGTCTGGCAAATGATTCTCTAAAATCTGGCGAAATATTACAAGCTCGGAAAAGATCTGACAGTCGATGAGCAATTAGTGGCAACTCGTGGTCGGTGCAGATTTCGACAGTACATACTGAGCAAGCCCGGAAAGTAGAGAATCAAAATTTTTTGGTGCTGTGATTCGATCACTTCGTTTCCTTTGAAAGGTGTATGTTGGACGACAACCTGGTACTGCAGTTGGAGCAAACAATGTTTGTGATCTCGTCAGGTGATTAGTTGACCCTTGGAAGAACAAAGGACGCAACGCTACCATGGACAATTACTTCACCAGCGCTCAGTTAGCAGAGGACCTACTAGCTGTGAAAACCACAGTGGTTGGAACAATTCAAAAAAATTGAAAAAAAGTTCCAAAAGAGTTGCTACCAAATCGTCAGCATGAAGAGAAGTCTTCTATCTTTTGTTTTGATAAACAACTGACTTTAGTTAGCTACACTCCAAAGAAAGGGAAGGCAGTCATTTTGCTACCTTCCATGCATCATGACAAAAACGTCATTGAGGAGAAAGACAGTAAGCCAGATATTATTACTCATTACAACTCAACAAAATCTGGAGTTGACAACTTTGACCATTTATGCAGATTGTACACATGCAAGCGAAAAATACGCCGTTGGCCTATAGTCTTTTGGTTCAATATGCTCGACTACGCAGCTGTTGCTGGATACATAATTTGGATTTTTAAATATCCAGATTCGGAATCTGGGAAGCGCCATCAACGTCGATTGTTCCTGAAAGACTTTGGGAGAGAGCTGGTCAATAACCTCATACAGAGAAGACTTCAGAACATTCAATCGCTGCAGTCTGGAGTTCGTCATTCATTGAAATCTTTGGGGATTGAAATTCCGACACTACATGCTTCAGCTACAGGACTCGTAATTCAAGAGCAAAATAAAAAGGTACGGTGCCAGCTATGTCCACGTTCTTTGGATAGAAAAGTAAAGACCCGATGTACTAATTGCCATATACTGTGTTGCCCGGAACATCAGAAGACCATTTGTGAGGTATGTTCAGAGAACATTTTGAAATGCAGAATGAATCTGTAAATATGATTGTAAAATTATTATGTTCTTAGTTTTATAAATAAAATTGTTTAAGAAAATATCTGAATAATCATTAATTACTTATAAGATAACTAAATGAATGCAAAACTAACTTTCATGTGATGTAAATCGTATAAAATATGCAAATTACAATATGGGATCCCCGTGAATCCCAGATTACAGCAGGATATATTACGAAAAAATACACTGATAGGGTTAAGTTTTTAAAATTTCAAGCTGTTTACATGTTTTATATATGCCTAACTAGCTGAATACCCGTGCTTCGCTACGGAGTACATTTTAGGAAAATTACAATGAAAAAAGTAATGAAATTGCTTTTTAGAGAATTAAATTCTTAACTTGAATTAAATTCTTAAAAAACTTCCATCTCAATTTGTCTAGTGGTTAAATTTTATCTTTCACTGTATTTTTATATTTTTTTGTCAATTTATTTCATTGTTATGCACGTGACGCAAAATTAATTGGAAATATCATAAAGAGAAAAGAAATCTCGTTATCAGCATTTAATAAATTAAATTCTAAAAAATTAATCTTTAAAAATTCCCCAAACATCATAAAATGGAGGTAAAGATTCTAAAAAGATTTCATTTTAAAGCGATTTTTATGATCTTTCTCGTGATATAAATTTTATAACCCTCAATTTATTATTTTAAATGCAAACTTTAAAAAATGTTACAAAAACAGCTGAAAAATTTAATTTAAAAAAATCTATTTAATTTTAAAAAAATTTCGAAAATCTTTCTTGGTGCACCATTACACTATAAGAAGAATCGCCATGCAAAATTTCAGCCCTTTAGGTCCGCGGTTTCGTCTGTGCATTATCTGTCAGTCAGTCAGTCAATCACGGAACTGTTTTATGTATATAGATGATATTTTCAAAATCACTTGTGAAAAAAATCATAATAAAATAAGTATTCTTTTGGCACTGACCCCTCCCCCCCGTTTTAAAGATGGTTAACATTTTCTTTTTCTTTGTGGAAAGTTTTCAATGCAGTAAACGGTAAAAATCCTATTCGAGTTGTTAAGGGTTTACAATATGTATTAGTTGGACTCTTCTCTAAAATATCGAGAACAATAATGTTGAGATTATGCACTTCTATTACTCTTCATTTATTCCATATATATACATGTATATTTCGATGTTACGAAAACTAGAATCTTCAACTTTACATGATTATATGGAAATTAACTTTTATTTCACAGAAAAATTTCATTTATTTGCGTTTTGAATTCAGTAACGTATTTAAAGTCTTCATTTATATTCACCATGATAAATATGGGAGATATTCTTTTATAAACGTATGATAAAACTAGCTGAATACCCGTGCTTCGCTACGGAGTACATTTTAGGATAATTACAATGAAAATCGTAATGGCTATTTTTATAGACAAAATAATGTAGAAGAAAATATTCAAATTAAATCTAATAGAGCATACCAAAGAACATAGTGAAGTTAATATAGTACAATTTCAGGAACATTTTCCCCGTCAATAACCAAAATTTCCTCAACCATTTTTTGACGGAGATCCACACAAAGAAGAGACGCCGAGAATAGTCGCAGAGAATACGATTTTCCTCACAAACGTATTGGAGTGTCCCAATTTAACCCCATAGGGATGGAATTTCAAAAAATCCTTTCTTAGAGACCATTCATGTCATTATAGGAATGCACAGTCAAAATTTCAGAACTTTTTAGGTCCAGCGGTTTGGTCTGTGCGTGGTCTGTCAGTCAGTCACGGAACTGTTTTATATATAGGTTTAATTTAATATCCATAAAACATACTAATTTGAGTTAAATTCTTAAAAAACTTCCACCTGAATTTTTCTAGTGTTAAGTTTTATCTTTTACTGTATTTTAATGCTTTTTGTCAATTTATGTCGTTGTTATGCACGTGATGCAAAATTAATTTAAAGTATCACAAAAAGAAAAGAAATCACGTGTTCATCGTTTAATAAATTAAATTCGAAAAACTGATCTTTAAAAATTCACCAAAAATCAGAAAATGGAGGTAAAGATTCGAAAAAGATTTCATTTTAAGGGAATTTTTATTATCTTTCCCGTGATGTAAATTTTATAACCTCAGATTATTATTTTAAATGCAAACTTTAAAAAAGTTACATAAACAGCATAAAAATTTAATTTTTAAAAAATCTAAGAAGAATTTTTCAAAAATATTTCTTAAAGCACCCCTACACTATATAAAGAATCGCCATGCTAAATTTCAGCTCTTTAGGTCCAGCGGTTTGACCTGTACGTTATCTGTCAGTCAGTCAGTCAGTCAGTGACGGAACTATTTTATATATATAGATAAGATAATTATATTTGTAAATGTGTATGAAGAGGTAGTGTTTAATTTAACTCGTAAAAATGCAACCTCTATTAAGATTGTAACATATTTTTCTTTTAAATGTACGTCCCTATTTGTCGCAAATTTTCTTTCAACCCCTCTTATTTTTGAATTAGAAGCATAAATTAATAAGTTGGTACCCGCCAAAACATGACAGCTAGATAGTAAATAAATGTACTAGTACACAAATTATGCGTGATAAATCATTCCCAAGTGTTGAAAATCATAATAATGCGCAGAAAAAATTAATGTGTTTAAGCGGCATCGTGCTTAGTGAGTATCTAAAGCCAGATTTAGAAATGTCCCTGAGCATGCGCAGAAAGAAATTTTTTTAACTGTAAATTATCGCTAATTAAACAGCACGAAATAAGAAATAAACAATTTCCATCAGGTTTAATCTTATATTTCACAAACATAATTATCATAAAAATAAAAATAGCAGAGAGAGATCTAGAGAGACTTCTCAGAATAAACGTGTTTATCATTAAAACATGTCACTGAGTGTGGCAGTGAAAAGAGAGTAAGATGTTGGGGTTATTAGAAATTAATTATACTATTATTAATGATGATTATAATTTTGTTGAATTGCTTAATGATTGTGGTTAGTACATTGATTAATTGTGATTTCCCAAATAATGGAAACAACTCTGGTTTACACTGACAAATTAATTTATTGATTATTAAAACACATAAATAATACGCTACAAGTTACTAAATATTTACTCCTGCATTTACACATTACTCACTACTAAATTAATTCATATATATAAGCATAACATCATATTAATTAAATTGTTTTTTACGTCTTATAGGTCCTCTCCTTAACATTTTATACTCAAACGATATACTCATCGCGCTCTATATTAGTTATTAAGGCTACACACTGAGAAGCAATGACAGCAATATAAAAAGGAAACGCAAAGTCGGTACCTCGAAAGATGACTGTTGGTTCACTATGGGCAGCTGGCACTCGTAATGACGAACTTCGTTGTCTTATCATCGCACGGAACTAGGGCACTTTCTTCGTCTGGTATAAAGCTCCGTCAATCATGGCAGACACTCTACACGGGACACTGGGGCACTCTCATCATCGGTTCTCTGACTTTGTCACTCCTTGCAGACCCTCGACACGGGACACTGGGCGCTCGACAACTTCTATCTCCAAACTTCTTACTGACTCTCCTCATAGGTGAATGTGCCTTGACACTACTTCTATTTTCAAAAACTTCTGACTAACTCTCCTTCTTAAGTTGTCTGTGCCTTCACACTATTTCTCATTTCATATTATTTTCTTCTTAATGTTGACTCCGCCTCTTACAATTTCCAATGGTCATATTATTACCATGCCATCGCCATTCGTCCGTGGCTGCCTCTTCTCAATCCCCTTTTCACCAATGCGCATCGAGGGCGGGATTTATAAAATTCTCCCTCTAATTTAACTTTTTCCCATGCTTAAGGGTTCCGGGTGGTCTGCTTTATAGCCATCATAAATTTAGTGTTCCCTTTCTTCTTTTCTTCTATTCGTGTAACTCACTCTCTTGAAATTTTATCTTATATTTCTTGCTACAAGCACAATCTCTAAATTTCGTTTCGGTATATTGCTGGCTTTCTCCCATTCTGTTTTTATTGCCCGTCATTTGCCATGTTTCTTTCTTACATTTAGCAATTATTTTACTTCGTCCTGTAATTTTCAATTCTCCTGCCCCTGGCCGTGACACTACTGTCATGTCCCTATGATACTGAGCATGCGCAGAAACAGTGAGTTTCTAAAGACAGATTTAAACATGCCACTGAGCATGCGCAGAAATCAACTTTTTAATTGTAAATTATCGCTAATTAATACAAATTGCGGTTACAGAAACCAATTTTGACAAATCTACAGATTACAATCTTTCGTTTAAGACCAAAATGAAGTAAATTGATGCAGTACTTTCCTCTCATGGACCGCCCAAAAAGTCGGCTTAGCAACTTAAATATATAGATTGCGTGAGAATTTTTATTTTCCATTACCATTTAAGTCAGACTAATCATTTATTATTCAAGGAATAATCTCAGCGTTTCAAAACAACTGATTAATCATTAAAACAGTCGATTTCTAATTAATATATTAATTAGCCTAAGCAATTTTTTTAACACACACATATGAACTACGATCCAAATTTTGGTACTTCTAATTCTTCCGGGAAATAACTTTCCGTCACTTACTTCAGATAACGTGTTATAAAACACACGCTTAAAAATTTCGCAACACATGATGGGCATGGATGCGTTAAGTATATGGCAAAAAAAATGTAATTAAATTTCTTTTTACTCTAAACACTTTCTTCATCTTTCAGATAAATGACTTCTTGCATAGCAGCAATTTCTTTTCAAAAATAATGAAAATACTTTTGTTGAGTCAAATTCAATTATCTTTAAAGTAATTTAGACAAAAAATATTAAGAAAATTTCTGTTGAAATAAGTAAATAAAAAAAATAGTTATATTTAGTTTGGAAAAAAAAAACGGTATGTTGAAACATTTTGCAACAAATTTAAAAAGAAATTGTTTTATTAAACATACGCATGATTTTCTAAATAAATATACTTAAGTTCTGTAAAGAACAAATCAGGTAAGAACAACAAAAAACTTTACTAATATTAAAAAACATTTTTTAATAGAAACAAATCCGGAATAAAGATTTCGGAATGAATTTTTACAACTAATTTATATTTATTTAGGGTATTTCCTGAGAAAAAAAAATTTTTCAAAGAAATTTCTGTACCAATTATACACGAAGTTAAAATTCTCAGTCAGCTCTAATTACACCTGAAACATAATTTACATTTTATAGATATCACTTCTTCCTATTAAACATGCTGCTCAATGTAATCTTTAGAGGAATTTTTAAAAAAACTATTTTTTAAATTTTTAATTCTGTATACCATCTTTTTGCAGGCTTTGCTTTCCCCCCAAGTAAAGTGCAAACTCACCTACCCACCTCACATATCATATTAGCATTAAAAAAAAGAAATATTTTTACAGAAAATACATTAAAATAATTTTTACGTCATAGTTCTGGCCTAGCATTTAATCTCGTCTTAAATTCAATACGTTGGTTGTATTTGTATGTGAGCATTCAGCCTCAAAATTCGCAGCTGAGTGTTTATTAAGGCTGCTATATACTAAGAAAAAAATCGTATTTCCCTTTTCCTCTTCTTGCAGACTCTTGTGGTGGGAGGAGTCCAGTTGACAGTTCGAGAATTCCACCCCCCTTAGGATTGACGGTGAGTCACCGAAAGCCCGAATTCCGAATATTAAAAACAAAACAAATATACTTCTGAAAAAAGGTGCTTTAACGGTTGACACTAAAATTAAGGCATGTTTTATTAATATGATAAATAATACAAAACAATACTATACAAAACAATAACCAACAGCAGATATAAATGCCTGCAGTGTTATTTCTTCGTTAATATAGTCACTTGTGAGTAACATTATTTTTCATTACTTTTCAAATGTTTTTTCCCTCTACGTGGTTTATTGTCTGCAACCAATAATTCCATTTGATTCTCAGAGTTGTCATGTTGCATTTTTACTTGATTTATGAATTCACTAGCTGAAAACCCACGCTTCGCTACGGAGTACATTCAAATTAAATACAACGGTCAACGTATGCAATTTATGCCAAAAAATAAATATATATATTTATAATAAATGCGATGATCAATGCATACAATTGATGTAAAATATATATCTATCTATATATATATATATATATATATATATATATATATATATATATATTTATAAAAAAATCGTAAGGGATATGCATTTTTTTTTATAATATCCAATCGTCTGCTGCATTAGAAAGAGAAAAAAATATTTTTTTTGTCTATTTAGTTGTTACGCACGTGACGATAAATTTATTGAAAGTACCAGAAAAAGAAATCACGTGATCAGCATTTAATAAATTAAATTCTAAAAATTAATCTTTAAAAATTCACCAAAAATCAGGAAATGGAGGTAAAAATTCGAGAAAAATTTCATTTTGAAGGAATTTTTATGATCTTTCTCTTGATATAAATTTTATAACCCTCAATGTATTATTTTAAATGCAAACGTAAAAAAAGTTTAAAAAACAGCTTAAAAATTTAATTTAAAAAAATCTAAGAAGAATTTTTGAAAAATCTTTCTTAGTGCACCCCTACACTATTAGAAGAATCGCCATGCAAAATTTCAGCCCTTTAGGTAAAGCGGTTTGGTCTGTACGTTGTATGTCAGTCAGTCAGTGAGTGAATGAATGAGTCAGTTACGGAACTGTTTTATAGATAAATATTAACATGCGATTTTCCAACTGCATTGTTTAAGGCATAATGCCAACCTTCAATATGATTCGTAGTGCGGGCACCGACGTTACTATGCTGGTTCCATACTTCTGCCGTAAAAATGCCTGAAAATTAAAATATTTGGGATCCTTATTGTATTTAGGTATGTAAATAAATCATACAAATTTAGAATTACCCCAATTTATAATTATTTATATTTAGATTGATTGTTAAAATTTATAAAATTAAAATTTTAATTTGAAAATGTTTGAAACTGCTTACCTTCCAACAATGTGCCAACGAAGTAATCAATGAACTCTAGACATTTTTGATATGCCGCATGTTCAGGTGGAGGTGCATCTGCAGCAACTATTAACTATGCATCCTCAATATCTTCTATTCTAACTAAAGCCATTGCTGAACAAGACAGATACAACTTCATTGCTTCAGAATTATTTTTAAACACAGATAATCCTAGTTTACTAAAATTACGCCATAATGTTTGATTGTAATGGAATAAACAGCCTTTTACGGTAACATGTGGAAAAACTTTTCGTGGAGCATTCATTACAGCTATTTCGTAATCCACCATTATAGTTATTGGGTTAAAATCATACCCTCGTCTTGTTGCAGCATTCTTAATTTCGTGAAACATTTTCACATAAGTTTTTTCAGATTTATTTGGGAGTAATATATATATGAATGGAAACATTTGCTTTTTGTAAAAAACTTGAATGGTGTATAATTGATAAAAAAAATCTTAGGCTGTACTTTAAAAGTTCCATCCATGTATACTGTTTTATAGGTGCTAATAGTACGTAAAATTCCCAAAAAATTTTCAGAGCAGAAGCCAATCATTATTTCTTTTCTTTCAGTGTCAAAGAGAACAAAATTTTCACCTTTAAATTTAGTAAACTCATTTGGCAAAATCAAATACAAAATCAATGGTTTGTGATTTAAAATGCTAATTTATATATATGATTTTTCGGATTTTACCATGTGTTTGGCGCAGCATGTCCTCTCTTGACACACCAACTAACCAACCAATCAACCATTCCCCCATTTCACGCCCACATGTCAACTGCAGCTGCAAATTCAGGATTCGGGCTCACGGTAGGTAACCGGATTGACATTTTGAGGGATTGTAATGGCTCTCTCTCTATATAGGGGGGTTAAGCGCTGCCCCCCAATTTTTTATTTAAAATATATTTTTGTCAATTATTTACAGGTACATAAATGCTGATAATCAAATAAAATTGGTATTGTCAGATAGCCTGAACTTTTCTGCAAAGTGCTACAGGATTCCCTTTATAAATTTCGTCCACCGAAGGAATTTATGAGCGTTTAAAACACACTATACCAGATTTTTCCCCGAATAAGTTAAATTTTAAAATATAAATTGCATTTTTTTTTAAAAAACGAAAAATGTATATAAATGTAAAATTTATTTCTCTATGATGACGGAGTACAATTTTAAAAAAAAATCTTTGAATCCAAGTCGGCAATCCGTGGACAAATTTTCTCCATAGGTTAACATTGAGGTGAGCGAATCCAATGGGGTTAGTACATAGCAGCCTTAAAGCCACTTAGCATTCAGTCTGTTCAATGCCTTTGCGAAAAAGAGGTGCACCTAGCCGCCCAATTGAAAAAATCTTAGGAGCCCACCATAGTAGATAGCTAATATGACTGAAAATATTTGCTGTGAATGACAGGGAAGGTTTTTAATATTTTTCCCAAGTATCATAAATGGTTTACCTTCAACCATTCCTTCCATTTTTAAAAAGTAAGTGTTTCAACGTCCGCAGGAATATTACAGTGTAGCGACATTGAAATAAATGAATGCCTAAAACCTTTTTGGCGAAGTGTCGTATCATAATAACCAGAAAAATAACGATAGCGATCACTTTGACCAACATGTTGGCTCACGATTAATGGTGGATAGTGAGCCCACATTTCTCTGCAGTAGAACTGTCTATTATTGAGCAATTCTAGAACGGACCACAAAGCTATGTATGAGTGCATGTATATATGTACGTATGTACGTAAGTATGTATGTGTGTGTACGTATGTACGTATTTACGTATGTACTTATTCACGTAACTATGTATGTAGGTATGTTGTTATAACGTATGTATGTACGTACGTATTACTATGTAGCGACATTGAAATAAATGAATGCTTGAAACCTTTTTGGTGAAGTGTCGTATCAGAATAACCAAAAGAAAATAATAATAATGATAGCGATCACTTTGACCAACATGTTGGCTCACGACTAATGGCGTATAATGAGCCCACAGTTCTCTGTAGTAGAACTAGGTTGGGAATACAAGTTTACAACCGCTATTCCCAACCTAGTTCTACTGCAGAGAACTGTCTATTAATGGAGCAGTTCTACAACGGACCACAAAGCTATGTATGAATGGTTGTATATATGTACGTATGTATTTATGTACGTATGTATGTTTGTACGTAAGTATGTATGTATGTGTGTACGTATGTACTTATGCACGTAAGTATGTTTGTAGGTATGTAGTATGCACGTACGTATGTATGTAGGTATGTATGTATGTACGTATGCATGTATGTACGTACGTACGTATATATGTAAGTATGTCTGAATCAATCATAAAGTTAATCATACTTATATCTTAATTTTGAAGCTGGAAATTCATTAACTCTTTCCATTAACTTTTAACTGCGCAATTATTAACACTACACCTAGCGTTGATTTTTCTTAGTGGAAACCCAGTCCCAAGTGTTTCTGCTAATAGGTTAGATTAATTATCTTTAAATACCTTATTTAAAATGTAATTCAAAGCCATCTCATCGGCGATAATTACGGAGTTCTACCTAACTGTTTAAATATTTTTTATATCATTATTTCATAGGTGTTGCAGCCAAGCTGTTCATCCTAATGCCATAGTTTAAATTATGCCATAAAATATAAATTTCTGTTATATCGTGTAAGGGATATTTAAAATTATCTAATTTAAAAGATATTGGATACAGCTATTTAATACGTTTATTTGAAAATCCTATTCATTACATTCAAAACATAATTTTAAGACTGAAACATCTCCGAGTATCGTATCAAATATTTTCTGCCATTTTTAAGCAAAATCGATAATTCTTAAATGAAAACAAAATGGTTTTTTTATAATGCCTAAATTATGATGCCTAAAATTGTCGAATGATTTATCTAAAATTATTCGTCTATATTGTTAGTATACTTTGCCGAAGAATAAAATTTCTCTCTAAAAAAATTTTACAAGTTTCAGACTCAAAATAACCATCATTAATTACAAACTTAGTTTATCGTGCGTAATACCTTTTAAGCCAGCCTGATAAAAATGCGGAAAAAACAGAGGTGTTATTTTACATAAATCGCATATTGTTATCCCTTTAAGCATCTGTCTTATTTATTCTTTTGACAAATTAATGAATCTTAATGATGTGTCTTTTACAAAGTTTTTCTTACAAAATACGTAGTCACTTTTTTTTGTATAAATGTTATCTCTATCCTTTTCTGATAACATTTTTATCCTTTGATGGACTCAAACACATTTATTTATAATTCAAAAGTTTTTATGGAAAAAAAATCGATATTTTCTCTTCCACACATCATTTTTTTATATAGATATATATCAGCAAATTTTATCTGATGCTTTGCTCGGAGTTTGCTTGTCCGAGTATCATAAAAAGAAATTGTCTGTTAATCTCGCAGCTTTTAATGATATCTAAAATAAAAACTGTCTCATTTAAAAACATTGGAATTTTATAATGATGTTTTGAAATATTTAAGTAACTTGTTCAGAATATTTGCTTTTAGAAAGGAATGAGTGGCTGACTTTATTTTGTAAAATCTAAAACGTTAAAATATATAAGGAGTAATGAAACTTTACTTTTTTGATGAAACCAATTTTTCCGTTAGATATTGAATTTTTTATTCTATTCTTTACAGGTGAGTAGGTTGCAAATGACAAGTATACACGCCAATACATTAAAACAGGGGTGCTCAAAAAAAAAATTTTCGACCGCGACCCCTGTGAAATTTTTTTTTTAAATTAGGAAAATGTTAGCAAGAATAGAAAGAAGGAATAACCAAATTGTGACGAACTATTTTTAAAATAAATGAACTGTAGATTATGGTATATATTAACACTACATAATAACAATAAAAAAATTCTTGTTTACCTTTTGTAGTTGTTTTAGCCAAATGGGTGCAGTGTGGCAAGGGCAGCGGGATAGTGATCTGAAATTCACTGGTTCTATGCTCGTCTCTGACAAATCCACTGCCGTGTACACTAATAGCGGCTGGTGCACGTAAAATCTGTCGTGGCTGCAATGTCCTCCAAGTTTTAAAAATTACCTCTTTAGGTGCGAGCTCAAGTGTTCTGGTCTCGTTACTTGACTCGGTTCAAAATTACGGGACTGGTCCTTTGGCCAAGTCGAACTCCGACCCTCGTGGTGCCAGTCAAAACAGGAGCCGCACCTTCAGCCCCCATAGTCTTCGGGACTTGATCTGATGTTGCTGTCGGTCAAGTGGCATAAGCAACAACAACAACTTGTTTTAACAACATTAACAATTACTTATTTTTAATTTGTCGTTGTAACAAAATCCTGCTACTGTCATGAACTCCTTTGAGAACTTTTCTGTACACTGACGTAGCTATTTCGTACGGTCATTCCCGTCAGTTGTGCAATATAAAATTGATCTTTTTTTTACTAGAGTCACTTAAATACAGAAATGTCCCATTGAGTGTTACCACAAATTTTCATTTATCAGCAGCTGGTTTTTTTCATGTAATTTTCTACAATTTGTTTTTCTTTCAGCAATATACTTTGGCAAAACCAGATGAACTTTAGGTTTAAACATCTTTTATAACTTCAAATCTTTATGAATGATTTTAGTTACAGTGCCAGAAGACATTCCTAGTTTCAATGCAATGGATCTTTGGGTCGGAGTATTTTCTTTCTTGATCAGAGACTTCACTTTCTTGATATTTACCTAAAGTCGAACAGTCTTAGGATGAGGTTTAGTGGTCATGTTTTCATTTTTACTTTCAGTTAGATGTTTTTTCCCTTTCAAATTTAATATATTATAAATGCCTATTTTTGAAATGCCATAACCGAAATTTTTACACTGCTTTATAATTTGTTGATACGAATATTTCTCCCCGGAAAGTGCAGTTACGTAACCTTTGAGCCATCTATCAATTTTAGGAGCCATTTTTGAAATAAATCTTTGATTTTACATTCCAATCAAAGCAAAACAATAGCAGATGATTATTCTGAAGTTTCCAAATATTGATCTCCAAATGCAAACGCCAAAAACAAATTACAAATTCGTTTCCATAAAGTGCGAACGACCTTCTGTATAAATCAATACTTGGTACTTAAAATAAAAAAACGATATATATACTAATCGAAATATGAAAGTGACTAATTCAAAACTCATATCAAGTAAGTAATATAAAATTTCAGTCAGTTATATTTGTGTTTTATGGGTGAATATGCATAAATAACCATATATTGATTTTAAAGTTAACGTAGCTTTATTTGTGTTAACATGCTTATTTGATTCTTCATGTGATACACTTTTCACATCATTTCAAGTATCCATCAATCACTCTTAATTGCTACCTTAAAAAAAATTCCTCAGTGAATTTGATAAATGTTACTTAGACGTATCAGAAGAAGAAAAAAACATATTTTAATTAAATTTGACGTTTTCCTCTGGAAACTGCGCTTCCTCGGAGTTCTATCAAATTATATCTATTAATCTTTTTTTAAGTTCCGAAGTAAACAACATGACTTTTGCAATCTATAATTTAGTTAGACTCCTTAAAACGATTAAAAGTCCAATTTTGTTTTGACAAGAAAGTAGCCTGTAAAATTATCCGCTCACAATATCACCTGGATTTAAAAAAAAAGAAAATACATCTTCAGAGACTAGGCTTAAACTAATTACTCAACATATTTTAAATATGCCGTTTAAAATGCAATAACTTTATCAAATTATAAATCTTTTCTCAACAATTTTTATTCGGAAGATGAGAATAATACATTTTCTTTGATTTACTTAAGAAACAATTAAATTTCAGCTGAACATTAAATTTTTCCTTTTTTTCTTATAAGGAAAACTTCGTTAAAAATTCACGTCGTGGGATCAATAATTCATGCTGCAAAATACCGTTGGGAGTTGAGGTTGAATTTAAAAACAGAAGTTGAATAAAAATCAAACGCTATAGCGATTCTGCAAAATTTCTTTTTGGTATAATAAATACGTGAAACATTTAACATGGCCGTAAAAGGCTTTTATTAAATATTTAGGCTAATCATATTGTACAGCCCCTCAAATAAATAAGCGAACGACGAAACGTAATCAGTTCTGATAAAGGTTTTACCAAATTTTTTTTTTCAAAATTGCATATTTATGTAAATTTGAAGCACTTAATTTTTTGAGTGCAATATAATAGCAATTAAGTGTAGTTTAAAATATTTTTTCATGAAGTATTTACTACACAATGTGCAGTGAAAACAGGTTCAATTAATTTTTTTAAATATTATTTTTACATATTTATGTAATGTGAAGCACTTCGCTGAAGAAGAAAAAAGATACATGCTTTATGTAGATATGCTTAGTTTTTTTTTGTTGCTGTTGTTTGTTTGTTTGTTTTTCACAGAAATGCTTGAAATTTACATAAATATGTAATTTTGAAGATATAGCAAACTATATTACTAGAGAAAAAAAATATTTTTTTAAACTTAGAACTAATAAGGTTCGTTTATTTATTTTAGGGACTATACCATGCAAAATTAAATAAACTTGTATATCATGCAACATACGTACGTTAATACTTATATCAGAGTTTCAATACCTTCTAAAGTACAAAATAAACTGTGTAGGAGACTTCGAATACAAAATATATATGTATAATGTAGTATAAGTTTAGGAATGTAAGTAAATTTAGGATTCAAATTACAATTTGAATATTACATTTTTATTTAAAAACACGTTGCAAAGAAATAAAATATTAAGTTTAATGTAATCTATTACGGTATTTGTTAAAAAGTATAGAAAATTCAATAATAATCATGCAAAAGAATTATATTTCCTACGAGATTTTATAAATAGAAAATAATATATATATTTCAGAAAACCTACCATTAGATCTTTCGACTAGCTACAGGGTGTCCAGCGAAGAAGCACCTGATTTCAAATTGAAAAATCTCGAGAACAAAGATCTGTAGAAGAATGCGACAAACGGTATTTGTATCGTAAAACCTGTAAGAATTTTATACACTAATTTTCGAAATAGTTACAAAAGCTGCTAACAGAGGGCGCTGTTAGAAGCTTTTAGCAATAGAGCCGCAGGCATGGATTGAACTCCATATTCCCCGGACATGAGTCCTTGTGACAATTTTTGTAGGGCACATTAAAAGATACTGTCTACAGGAACCATCCCATCACGCTGGGCGAGCTTCAATCGGCGATGTATGTGGCAGCTGAATCAATTTCTGTTGAGAAACTACAGGGTATGATGGCAAATTTTATTGCGCCACCTCCATAGAGCGAATGGTGGACATTTTGAAAAGATTGTGATGTAGTGATTGCAAAGACTACAAGTTTATATAAGCATGCTGATAAGAGTTGTACAGCGCCATCTGTTAGCAGCTTTTATAACTATTTCGAAAATTAGTGTATAAATTCTTACAGCTTTCACGATAAAAATACCGTTTGTTGCATTCTTCTACAGATCTTTGTTCTCGAGATTTTTCAATTTGAAATCAGGTGCTTCTTCGCTGGACACCCTGTATGTATAATAGGAATTAAAAAATGCATTGAATTTTAAAAGTAATTTCTTTTTAATTTACTTGCACCAGTATAAATTCAATATGTATTATATTACTTCTGTACCATAAACATTTTTTATAAATCATTTTCGCTTTAGATATTTCACTGTGTAAAAAGATTTTTGTGATGATACATATTCATTCAGAACAAATCAATTCATTCCGTTCTCATCATGTATAATCATTGTAATACCATATTTTATCAACTAATGTATTTTATAAGCTAAATTTTCGTAGACAATCGCTTTTATTCGTAAATTCAGAAATCTAAACTTATGGATTCTAAAGCAAAAACTTCGTGAAAATAACAGAAAAATTATACCGTGTATTTCAGTGTCTAGGCTAATGAGAATAATTGGTTTTACATATATACAAATGCGTGTTAAATGAAAGAATTTCAAAAAATCAGCATACAATTGCGTGCTAGATATATTTGAATATAATTGTTAACATTAAGTACAGGACTAGGGAAGTGAAGTTTTAGGGAATGAAAATTCCTAAAAGTAAAATTCAAAATAGGCTATAAATACGATGCTTTGCCTTTAGCTTACGAGGTCCATTTTTCCGATTCCCTCTTTAGAACGGGAAATTTGATACCCTCTTTGTAAGAACGGCCATCAAAGGAGATATATATATATATAAATATATATATATATATACACTGCTGGCCACTGTAAATGCAACACCCTGAAGGAAACATGCAAATAACATGAAATTTACAACATGCATTAGCGGAGGTAGGATATGCAAATGATTAAAATTTCAGCGCAGACGCACATCACGCGCGCCTGTGGCGCCACTTCAAAGCGCTATTTAAGGCTTGGAGATTTCAACGATTTCAAGTTCGGCAATTGTGTTTTTCTTGTGTTTTTTTCAAAAAAACGATCAATTATGCCTCGTCGAAAACAGCGATCATCATTTGATCAAGTATCCGAGTTCGACAGAGGAAGGATAGTGGCCTACCGAGATTGTGGATTATCTTTCAGGGAAATCGGTAGTCGTGTTGGACAAAACCAAACAACTGTAATGCGGATATGTGATCGATGGATGCAGGAGGGTACGACGGACCGGCGTGTTCGATCGCATCCACCTCAGCGCACCACTTCACGTGATGACAGGCAAATTGTGCGCATGGCAGTGACGGATCGCTCAGTCACATCACGAACCATAGCACAGCACATGCAGTCTGTAACGCATCATCCAGTGTCTGCGCGTACCATTCGACGCCGTTTACAGCAGAGTGGTCTGTCCGCAAGACGTCCATTGCTTTGTCTAACCTTGACGCAGAACCACAGACGTCTCCGCCGCCAATGGTGCGATGACAGAAGGATGTGGACGGCAGAATGGAATGAAATTGTCTTCACTGACGAGTCAAGCTTCTGTCTGCAACACCACGATGGTCGCATTCGAGTCTGGAGACACCGTGAAGAGAGGATGCTGAACAGCTGCGTTATGCACCGCCACACTGGTCCTGCACCCGGTATTATGGTATGGGGCGATATTGGATATCACTCTCGCACACCTCTAGTACGCATTGTTGGTACTTTAAACAGCCAGCGCTACATCTCCGTGGTGTTGGAGCCAGTTGTCCTTCCTTACCTTCAGGGCTTGCCCACAGCCGTATTTCAACAGGATAATGCGCGACCACACGTGGCACGCATTGTACAACGATTCTTCGTCAATCGCCAGATTGAATTGCTTCCCTGGCCGCCACGCTCTCCAGATCTTTCGCCGATAGAAAACATGTGGTCCATGGTTGCTCTACGATTGACCCAGATTCCATCCCCAGCTGTCACAGCAGATCAACTTTGGCAACGTGTGGAAGCTGCTTGGTCTGCTGTACCCCAAGAACTCATCCAAAGTCTCTTTGAATCAATGCCGAGGCGTGTGGCAGCGGTGATCTCCAACAATGGCGGCTACTCTGGCTACTGATTTTGGCAGGAACCACACTTCACAGAAGTCTATAAATTTAATCATTTGATACTTGGTCAACATATTATCTACAAAATAAATTTTGTTGTGATATCTTTTGTCTTTCTTGGTGTTGCAATTTGGGTGGCCAGCAGTGTATATTAAGTTTAGATTATGATTCGAACTATATAGAATAAAACTTTAATATGGGACGATAGGTCCTATTTCGAACGAGCTATACTCGTATTCTTGATTGGGTTTTTAACCCTCATGTTTGCCAATTATTTTGTGTGTTATTAAAATTGTTTGTAATGTTTAGCCGTGCATCTGATTATTTGATTATTCTTTGAATTTATCACTGAACCACTTTTCGATATTGCAACAATGTTAATGCTCATGTAGTAAATCAAGTTGTATCTTTTAGAGAACAAAGGTAAGTCTAACTCCGTGTGTACATGTTGTTTCTGATGTCGGTGAATACATGGAAAACTCGTCCATAGATGTTGATTAATTATATTTATTATATATACAAAATGGTTAAAGATGAAATGCACACAGCTCTCAATGTCCGCATACAGCGACACATTCTTTACACAACTCTGGAGTAAGGCGTACAGCGCTACGGTATTCTTCCGCACAGAAAAATAGGGCCCCTCGCTCAAACTCAACAGTAAACATAATAAACTAATCTAAATTTATAACAACAAAATACTTCATTATATTTTACTAGCTGAAAACCCGTACTTCGCTACGGTGTACATTCAAATTAAATACAATGGTCAATGTATGCAAATGATGTAAAATAAACGAAAAAATACATTTATAAAAAATCGTAAAGGATATTTTTATAGACAATATAATGTAGAAGAAAATATTCAAATTAAATCTAATAGAACAGACTAAAGAATATAGTACAGTTAATATAGTACAGTTTTTTGTCTATTTCGTTGTTATGCACGTGACGCAAAATTAGTTTAAAGTATAACAAAAAGAAAAGAAACCACGTGATCATCATTTAATAAATGAAATTCTAAAAATTAATCTTTAAAAATTAACCAAAAATCAGAAAATTGAGGTAAAGATTTGAAAAAGATTTTCTTTTAAAGGAATTTTTAGGATTTTTCTCGTGATATAAATTTTATAACTCTCGGATTATTATTTTAAATGCCAACTTTAAAGAATATTACAAAAACAGCTTAAAAATCTAATTAAAAAATCTAAGAAGAATTTTTTAGAAATCTCTCTTAGTGCCCCCCCCCCTACACTATAAGAAGAATAGTAATGCAAAATTTCAGCTCTTTTAAGTCCAGTGGTTTGGTCTGTGCGTTATATGTCAGTCAGTCAATCAGTCAGTCAGTCAGTCAGTTACGGAACTGTTATATGTATATATAGAGATTGCTGTGTATGAGTTATTGCATAGCTATACTTATGCAAAAAACTTCACTGTTCACACACATGTAGTATAACCAGAAGAGAATTTCATTGATCAAGGAAAATAAATAACCTCCTAAAAAGAAAATTAATCCCTTGAAGGCCGTCGCTACGCGCTAGAATATTCATTGGTTACTATGAAGTGGTGAACACATACAAAGTGGAAGCCTTTGAGAATGTACTGAAGAAGGAAGTTTTAAGGCACGTAGCATACAAATGGTTCATTTTACAAAATCCAGAAATTACTCCCTCTTATCAAAACACCCCGTAAGGAAATTCCTAACTATATATAAAACAAAACTTTTAAGTGTTACTTAGTCTACTCTATTGTTTCAACAAAACCGGCAAATCTTTAGTTCTAAACTCGAAAATCGCCCTCTCGTTGATGCGGAACTGTGGAGTTCCCAAACAAATGTTAAGAAAAAAAAACACTACTCTTTTGCCATAAATCATATTTTAGCCCCAAGAGAAGAACTTGGATAAAGAACGATAGTAAAATAACAGAATGAAACAAATAAGATAAAATATCACCACTTTTAAACTTTCTGAACCGCTTGAGGTCTCTAAAGCTCTCGCCCAGCCAAAAAGATTTTTTTACTGCTGGTTCATTGTATGCGATACTATGAAGCAGATACGAGCTTGATGATAGCAAGTTCTTGACTCTATACGAATGAATGAGAATCATAAAATTGTAGTATAAAGATTACTGCTGTTTCTTGAGAAGAGAATTGGAAAATTTTGATCATACGGTTTCGGATTAAATAGCAGAGAAAAAGGTGCTTGTGTTTCTATTTTTCGAAAAGGCACAGCATAGCTATGCATCGAGAAGTATGATCATAAGACTATTTTAACTTGTATCTCGTATTTGCGGAAAAAAAACTTTTAGAAGCCTGCAAAGAAATGAGGTTTCCTTTGCGATATATTTTAGATTGAAATATTTTATTTCATTCTTGAAACTGGCATAGTTTTTAAAAACAGTAATTAGAGACATTAAATTACTTTATTTTGTAATTTTATACTACGCTTCGCATAACATACTGAACTGATTCATTTTCAAACTGCGTTACATACCCTCAAATCAGTACTAGTAAATAAGGAGCTTTTTTAGTCAAAATGATCTTGAAGTATTACTGAGCTCTGTATCCATAGGGAGGAAATATTATACCATAATAATTGTTCTTGCTTTATCACTCATCATTGAAGCTGAATATAGAATGAATTAGCAAAATCTTATAATTTTTTTCCTCTATTTGCTACGAAATATCCTTTATAAATTTAACATATATATATATATTTCAGGTTTATTTCACTTAAAAAATTACAAGTTCAAAGATAAACAGTAAGTACACTTTAAACTAAATATCTTTACAGAAAATATATTATTTTCATTAGTTTATGTAAAAGGATAAGTTTGTATTACATGCAGGTTAGAAAAATCTTCAAAACTTACACCATTTTTAATCATAACTATTTGTTTACTCAAGAGATTATAAAAAATATCTCTTTCTAGTCACGAAAAATCTAACAAGGGTGTATGTTGCATAACATTTATACGAGTATATACGTAGGTTTGAATCAACGGAGGAAATAAAACGTGAATAGCATTTTTGTTATCAAAATTACCTACTACATTTTAAAAAAATTTCAATTATTTCCATTAAAATTTTTTAATATAATAAAGAAACAACTGTTTGATTATTTCTGTAAAAGAAACATTTTTAATCCTTTCACTAAAAATTTTTTGTTATTCCTTTTAGCCCATTTTATACCACTAAAATAATTTTTATCTACATAATGAAGAAATGAAAACGATGATAATATTCTTTTGGACAATTATTACTTTAAATTCGATGTGTATATTAAGAAAAATTGCCCACAACGTGAATTAAATGACGATATAAAATCAGTAAAACTTCTCTAGCCGGCCACTCCTATTGGATGGCACCCTTGTGTGTGTGCGTGTGTGTGTGTGTGTGTGTACATTTAGTTTTATCCCCATATTAAAATAACACTATTCCCTCCAACACGGAAATATTTTACAAAATAAATTTATGTATAACTTCGAAAACAAATAAATATCACATAGTGTTACAGCTTTTTTCTCAACTCCTACTTTTTCTTTTTTTATTGTTCTGAAATTTCACCGTTATCTAATTTCTTCAAGCTTCCGACTTCATCCGAAGCATCAATCACCCAGCACGAAAAGCATGGACCCCCAACAAGCCAGACAATTTGTATAACGTGGAATTTTTAGAGTAATCAAGCAAGTACCTAGTATGAGACGTACAGAATGAAGTGAATTGTGAAGATCCATGCCTCGAATAATCAACTATGTTCAAGCTTATGCTTAATTTATACTCTCTAAAAAAGGGGAACCTTATGCAAGCAGAAGAGTAGTTAAGAGGGATTTAACACCATGACGTCTGGACAATAAATAAGTCATAGGATTGCGTCTTGATAAGATTGTGGTACATGACATCTGCACCACGTAAAGATCAGAAGGTTTGAAAGTCTCATTATTATTATTATTATTATTATTATAATTATTATCATCATTATTATTATTTATCAATGAACTAGTGCATATAGGAGTCAGTAAAAGAGTTTGAAGCATTGCGTCTTGATAAGATTGTGGTACATGACATCTGCACCACGTAAAGATCAGAAGGTTTGAAAATCTCATTATTATTATTATTATTATTATTATCATTATTATCATCATTATTATTATTTATCAATGAACTAGTGCATATAGGAGTCAGTAAAAGAGTTTGAAGCTACACTCGTGTTCAAAATTAAGAGAATTTTCACATTTCATCGAATTTCTTGAAAACTAATGAACGGATTTTAATGAAATTTGGTATGGATACACAGATATATAAGAGACAAAATTACACCACACAACAGTCGTGGTACGAACTCATGATCGTCAGTTAGGCTCATAAGCACAGGAATGTCCAAAACCGACATTGCAAGATCGAACATAAAATGACTTTAATAGGGGGTATGGAAGTCTCTCACAGTCATACAGCTCTCACAGTGCGATGCCATACTGGAAACGAGGCAGTTTGTTGAGTCCCAGTGAAAGTAAGTCCACTCCTGCAACAACGCAGTTTTCAGCTCCTGGATGGTTCTCGGAGGGGGATGGCGAGCTGCAATTGCCCTCCCAAGAGGGTCCCAGACATGTTCAATTGGGTTTAGGTCTAGATATCTGGCGGGCCAATCCATTCGGCGAATATCCTCAATTTCAAGATAACCGTCGACTAGGTGAGCCTCATGTGGACGAGCATTGTCATAAATGAGCCGAGGGCCAACTGCTTCCCTTAAAAGTCGATCATCGGCCTGAATGATCTCATCCCTATACCTCTCACCAGTCAGGGACCCTCTGTCAGGCACATGGAGTGTTGTGCAGCCGTTTAGCTTGGTGCAGACAAAATCAGCCTTGGACCAGACTACAATGGGGTAACGTTCTCTTCTCAGGCGAGTCGCGATTCAGCCTGGACACTGATTCTCGACGTACTTCCCTCTGGAAAGAACCAGAGACCTGCTACCTGCCCTCCAACATCCTAAAAAGAGACCACTATGGCGGCAGAGGTTTGATGGTCTGGACAGGCATCATGTTGGATGAGCGCATACCCCTGCATGTGTTTCGCAGAGGCTGTGTGAGGTTTAGTGAGATCTTCGAGCCCTATGTTCGACTTTTCATGGGTGCAGTTGCCCTGATTTCATTTAAATGGACGACAATGCACTCCCACATACAGCTCATTTGGTCGACGAATTTCTGGAAAGTGAGGATATTCGCCGGATGAATTGGCCAGCCAGATCTCTAGACCTAAACCCTATAGGGCATGTCTGGGACGCTCTGGGGAGGGCAATTCCAACTCGCTTTCCACCTCTCTGAACCATCCAGGGCCTGAAATCATCCAGGGCCGGAAACTGTACTCGTGAACACCAAAATACGAAAATGATGAAAAAATAGACCATAACTATGCAACTTTTTACGAAATTGAGGATATTTGATTGAAATTTAGCAATCTTTTACATAAATGGTTCTAGCTCTAAAAAAACAAATTAACATTATTTATTAACATTTATTAACATTTATTAACACCATATAACATTAATGTATTTTTATCATATGACTTAAGGCCCTCCTGAGTGTAATGACCTAAAAGCTAATCGATATCTTGAAATCTAAAAAAAAAAATACAGGTTATTATATGCAATTACATGTAAAATTTCTATAATTTCTCTTGGGATTTTTTTATAAATGCAGCTATAAATCAGCAGATAATATACCTAGAAGCAAATGTTTAATTCATTACATTTTTAGTATTATGATAAATATACTTGAAAATTTTCATACATATATCATGGTTAGATTTTGAGTCATCACAATAGTCATTTACATTTTTGATCTGAAACAAGTTCTTCAGAAAACAAAATTAAAGTTTTCAACTTGTATTGAAATTAATAGCTGCTGATGATCTTTAAATCGCTTCTCATTTCATTTCTAATGGTCGTACAAAAAAATAAAAGCAGCTTTATTAACAGAAATTCCCATTCTTTAAAAAAGAGGAATTAAAAACAATTTCGGAATTTTCATCAAAATCGACGTTTTAAACGCAGTCGGATACTTTAAATAAATACCTGTTTTTTGATACATGTACAGGTCTTCTTACATTAAATGTTTTTAAAATGGCTCCCAACAAAATATGCCTAAAATACTCCTATTTTCTTTTTATATGAGATCATAATGACCTATAATTAAGTTCTTGAAATGAAATAAAGCCTTTAAACTAAATCCAAACATTGTTTTAAACTTGTGAGCATAAAAGTTCATACTGACATCATACTTTTCATCGGATTAAACCGGAGGTAAATACTTAAATTGTGTTTTTAGCAGAATTTCATTATGAAATAAATCCAGCAATCCCTTAAATCGCTCTAAACAGCAGCAAAACCCAAATTTTAAAGACCAGTCATTTCGATGTGCGAGATAGCCTATTATTAACACCAGACGGAAGCTAGGAATCTGATAATTAGCTTGAAACTAACCTATCGTTTCTGGAAATCAGCTATTTTTCTAAAGTGACTCCCTTGAGGGAATCACTAAGCTCGTGATAATTTGCTACGTGGTTATTATATGCTGGTATGTTGAATCACGAAGGAAAAAAAATTGGCTCAATCTTTAAAAGCCACCAGGTTTCAAATTTTAAGTAATGGCATTAACTGGATGTATACGTACACTTTTAAGAAAGTCAATCAATCATTAAAATTTCTTAAGACTAAAAGAAGGATGCTTCAGTTAAAAAATCAATATTTTCAATAGTTTAAAACCTAGTTTAAAAAATGTGTTTATACGAAAGAGATGTTTATTTGATGAAACCCAAACTTTTACTGTACGACCACATACCTGATCATCTCACAGTAAGTTCTCAAAACAAAATATCCTAATGGCGAAATTAATTTCTTGATGTGGTTTCAATAAATATTTTTTTATTTGTAATAAAAAAACAAAAGTGAAGATCTATTGGTGCATAATAATTATAGTTTCGGTAGCGTATTTGTGTACTAAAAAATACTTGACTTTCTACCAATTCAAAACTGACGTCTGAGAATTCTTGCTATACCATTGCCTAAAAAGACTGTGTTTCGATCTTTTGGGGTAACTATATTTTACACATCGGTAATTTCGTTATGATTAGTTGAAAGAATAATGATGAAAGAATCCTATATTTTGTTAGTTACAACTCCTTATTATATCTAGCTTAAATGCGACAAGAACTAAATCCAATTTAGAAACTGTGTCCTGGGATAACAAGATAGTTCTCAAGGATTCGGTCCGTAGCTCCCTAACAAATAAAAGACTTTAAAAATAAAACAACCAACCCAGTTCTCTGAGATTTCTTCTTATAGACAAAATCCTGCTCCTCAAATATATCAATTTAATTAATTTATTAGAATTTGATCATATGGATATGCAACAATTATAATACGGGACGGCAGAAATGTAAATCTTCAAACAGGTTTTAATTGGCTGAAATATCATCTTGATGAATGTCCTACTAGATCACTTATTTTTCTATTGTATTTCATATAATATAATCTATCAGTCTTTCGATTTTTTTACGTCAAACCTTGAAATATCAAAGAAAATCACTGTGTTTAATGCTACCAGATAACCTAACGATTATACAGGGTGATTTTTATTAAACTGACACTACTCAGAGCCACCTGTAGCGCGATCTATCAGCCGAAATTCCACCAAAATTGATAGAGGGACTAAGGATGACATGGGAAAATGTTTCCATGAAAAAAAAAAAAGTTCCAAAAGTCGCCGATAAGGGAAGGTTCAGCGCTGTTGTTGCCGGCGCACCCGAGAATTTGCATAAAACACAAGTAAAACATCAAAATGCAAATTCACGACTACGTAGTCGACAGCAGCGCCAGCATTTTGTGCTATAAAGATCGGTGCGGAATCTGTTGCGCCATCACTTTACAGAAGAAAGTGTCATACGTCGCTTTTTTCCACTTGCATTCCCACCTCGCTCCCCGGACCTAACCCATGTGACTTCTTTCTGTGAGGTTATTTAAAGTCCAAAGTGTATCATGGTGGAGTCTCTAACTTGGCGGCCCTTTGGCCAACATATCCCGGACTCTGATGAACATTCCTGGTGACATGTTATGCTCAGCCGTTGGGAACGTAGTGTTCAGGATGCAATGTGTCGTCCACCAGGACGGTAGTCACATTGAATACAGGAGAAGCGAATTTGCTGCATAAAGCGGTGTTGAAGTGAAAATTTTTTGTTATTCATTTGTCTGCTTATTACAGCTTTTTCGGGATTCACCCCTTATCTTTATAGCCCGAATTACTGGCGCTGCTGTCGACTACGTAGTCGTGAATTTGCATTTTGATGTTTTACTTGCGTTTTGGGCAAATTCTCGGGTGCGTCGATAACAACAGCGCCATATATTCCCCTATCGGCGACTCTTGGAACTTTTTTTTCACGGAAACTCTTTCCCGTGTCGTTCTTAGTCCCTGCATCAATTTTGGTGGAATTCCGGTTGATAGATCGCGCTATAGATGGCTCTGAGTAGTGTCAGTTTAATAAAAATCACCCTGTATATGAATGTTTAGAGTTCTTTCTTTGTCACTGCATAATCAGATAAAATTTATTAAATTTCATTCGATATCGTTCACAGGCAGTTTGAAACCACGAATCTTTTATTTTTAAAACACGTTATCAAATCAGTTTAAATCTTTTATCTTTATTGACGAACATACCTTATTACTTTGTTTCTGACATTTGTCAGTAATTTCTTAGACATGTTTAAATATGACAGTTTTTATTAAAATCTCAATGATAAGGTCTAAGACATCCCGTAAACTTCCGAATTATACTTTTTATTAATTCGTGCCTTTGTTAGAATTTTTATTCAGGTGGGAATTTTTTCTTTTCTGTTGCATTTTCTCTCGTGTGTAAATGAATTTGTTGTTTTCAGATTGTGTTTAAGGCACAATATCATTTGAAATTAATCTTTCACGCGTCAGTATAGAAAATAATCAATTAGAACCCCTTCTTCAATTTAACCGAAAAACTGTTCATCTAAGATTTAAGAGTTCAATTCAAATAAACTTTCCATGTTTGTGAATTTGATAACAGAAGCGGGAGCTTATAAACACCTCTGTGTTTCATTTAATTAACAAGTGACTCATTTACTGCTAGAGATTTTATGAGATTTACCAAGAAAGAAAATTTCTTCTATGCTCAGTTATTACTATTTTAAAAGGGCATGTTAGCGTAAAAGTAGAAAAATATTAAATAACTAATTTTGTCCATTTTTCTGTCCTAGAACAACTATCTGTGGCGACCAAAAACAAAGAGAAAACATATTAACTTGACAAAAAAAAGTATCTGCTTTAAAAAACTAATAAACTATTTTACAAAAGCGGCATTCAATTGTCCTACAAAAGTTTAAATGAAATTTTCCAAGCTAAATGAATTTTCGTGATGAATTTTCCAGTCTCATTAAATTCGCGGTGGCATGCCGCCAAAATAGACTTTTAATCTTTATATATTACACGAATTTTAAGGTAATTTCTTGTTTTCACACCAGAGCTTCTTAATCTCGGCATGTCTCGCAGACAAGTGGCCGTGATGAAACATGACTTTAATAATGGTGTTATAATAAGAGTAAAGATTTTTCTCTTTACGTTTCTCATTTTGGGAAATAGCTCCCTTAAGCTCGATTGGGAAATTGAAACGGGGTTTCTCATTTCATTTTTTTCCCTCCAAACACGTTTTGATCTTAATGTTCATACATTAGGTGAAGAATACATAAAAAGTCACTGCGTTTCAAAATTATCCAAGCTTAATTAATAAAAGAAATGTTAGTTTTTGCTTTTATTTATTAAACATTAAGAATTTATTAATGTCTCAGTTTTTTAAACTTGATACCATGTAAGTGTTAATATAATATATGTATATGTGTATGTGTGTGTGTGTGTGTGTGTGTGTGATGTACCAAATAGTAGTTGCATCAGTTCATACCACTTTATTCAAATTTTTGATGAAAAACATCTCTAAGCGTAACTATACAATATTTTTGTGGCCACGCACTAGAAATAAGACTATCCTATTGTTTACATTATTTCTAGTGTTTACACAGTAGAAATAAGACCATCCCTCAGATGAAAAGAGTAATGAAGATAAAAATTACCTCCAAAAGTAAACTATAGATGAAAGAACAGTTTTAAGTAAATTCAATTGAGTCAATTGAATTTACTTAACATTTTAGTCTCTCAAAACAATATCCTGAATAATGATCAATGCTTTTGAGAATCATGGCGATGCAGAACAACCCCAACAGTAGTCTCTCGTACTCTACTCAGCAACTCATTTCCCTGCTAAAACGTAACATGTCCCCATTTGTTTCGTTTTATCATCCTGCGTTTAAATAACCCTATTTTGCTTCTTTTATCACATTCCCTAATTACAATGCCGTTATTTACTTCTTCGTTACACATGCGTTCAGTTAAAGACTGTTCGAGGATTTAACGAGGAAATTTAGCGGAGAACAGCTCTGAGAAGGGAAAATCATGAAAAACGATAAAGAAATAAAAGAATGTAACGACTAACAAAGAAGTATAATATCTCAATCACTAACTTTTAAAACTAGAGCTTTAGTAAAAGTTTTTCTACTGAAAAGGGAGAGGGGAGAAAAATTCGTACCATCAGATTAAATTCGCCCTTACAGCAAAATGATAGTTCCAGCACCTTTCTCTCTTACAGAGTCTACATCTTATTAATCTACATCTTAATCCAATTCCCGTACGTTGGAGAAGTTTTCCATATACATAAAAAGACAATTTGAAAAAAAATAGGAACAATGGATTGGCAGTCTCATAGTCCATTCAAAATATCTCTAAAACGGTTCTTACCAATACAGAAAAACATGATGCGCTTCATCGTTTCTCTCCCCGTCAATCAAACTAAGCATTTATCAGTATCGGCAGGGTGGAATCTTTTAAAATGGCCTGGAGGACCACATGGCCTTTCTAGACCTCGCAGCAAACGTGGCAATATATCTAGGGCCCTTTCTAAGATAGGTGGTCATCTGATTTATCGTGAGAAAGGAAAAGGTGACGCCAAAATACCAGAATTCGCACCAATTCGCTTGAGTTCCCTTTTCAGCCTTACACAAATGCTTAGAGAGAGTGATCAATGGCAAGGCAACCCGAGTCTTTCTCTCTTGTATGACTCGGTATTTTATAACAGAGTTGCAAATTTCTCTCGGTTTGGTGAACCTTATATCCGTTCTTAAGTCTTTGTTATACATTATTTTCCTGTAAATAGTGATAAAAAAGTTTTGAGAAATAACTTATAAAATGAAAAATACACTACCTTTAAACCGAAAGCCCGGGGTAGCCTAGTACATCGAGTTAGTAAGAGGTAGCACGTTGGGCAAGAGACTGGGTGTGCACATCTCGAATCCGGAAGAACACCATTAACCCTTACGTCAGCTCATCTGTCTTTATACTGTTCCCCAGCTCGTCGGTCTCACAGACCGCCAAGCTATAAAATTGGGATATTTTCCTATTTTATAAGTTTTTCGCAGTTATAAGTCATTAATACAAAACTACTGCCACCTCTCTTTCTTGTAAAGGGTAAATAAAAAACAGATTATTCAACAAAAATTTCAGAATCCGATTCCTCAATCTGTGATAGTGCGAGAGACAAAATGCCTGGTTCGTTGTGAAACAGGAAGAATTCTTCCTGCCATGCTAGCTACAACAATAAAGCAAAGATCTTAGAAATAGAATGCATGCAGACTGACAGGTAATTAATATGGTTCAAGGCTTATCGGTCATACAGACCGGCAAAAATTTAAATCAGTTCAAGGCTCATCGGTCCAAAAGATTGACTATGTTTTACAAAGATTAAATTTACCGACAAAATACGAGCGGGTGAAAATCTCCGATGTGTTGTACTTGAAGGTCAGGACCCGACTAAAGAACTCACAAACCCTCAACAGTCTGATCACCCCCACCCCCACCCCACCCTTCTGAACAGGTGCAACAGCGGTCTCCTAGACCGATGAGCCGACGTAAGGGTTAAATACTTTCGTGTCTAGACTGTATATGGGCACGTTAAATCTGTAGACCGGTAAGTCCTTCTATGATGAGATGGGAGATTCAGAGAGGATGGGAGAAGGTAAGACCCCCCCCCCCCCAGGTGTCGACCTCGAGAGTGCTCGGTCAAAATTGAGGTCGCACCATGGGGTAGTGTTGGTTCACTTATATGGTGCCTCCGTTAAAAGCAACCAGTGTTTCTCGCGCATGTCTTCATTCGGTCAATGTATTCATTCAAAAGAGCCCCACATTGTCAAACATCTTCAAATCGAAGCTGTTATTCCAAGTCCATTGGCATAAGTGGTAATGCGACTTTCAAGATTGAGAGAAACCAGTTTCATACGGAAATGGAAAGAATGTAGTTTCGAAATTTAAAATCATGTCGAAATTCAAAATTGATGTTGACCCTTAAAAAAAAGCTTCTTAAAATTTTACTCACAGCTTGAATGTAGCAATGATTCGCAACACATTTCTTACTTTTAAGTTAGTTTAATCACACTGGAAAAGGTTTTACATCAAATGTATCACAAGTATTTTGTTCAGGTCCTTAAAAATCAGATTTATTCAAAATTTGCAAGCATCTTTTTAAGTATCTAAAATATAGAAATAAATCCGTAATATAGAAGGAAATATTCGTCACCTCCTTTTATATGCTGAACCAAGTTAGAATACTTGACTCAGAAAACTTTTTCAAATTGGTAATTTCATTTTTTAATTATGAAGGAAAAATTAAAAACTTGTAAGCTTACAAAGAATAAATCCAAACTACTAATTAACTTGATAATTTTTCAAAAGCAGTAATGAGAATCTCCATATATTTTACTTTGAAAAAAAACTTTATTTTACTTCTTGATAAAGTGGATAAAATTAAACTTTTGCAATCTCAAATACAATTGTAACCCTCTCAGTGGTGTGCTTCCACAGCGTTCATTAAAAATCTACAAAACTGCTGAGCTATTTCAAAATAATTGAATTATTTGTGAAAAGGGAATTTAAAGCACCATATTTAGGGTTTCTTTTTTTTTCATGCTTAAGTGAAAAGAAACTTAATAATTACAGTTATTGAGAACACATTTTCAAAATTTAGCTAATATTATCAATATATGTTTCCCTAGAGGATATTAAACTCTTTTCAGATATGTATTACTCACTTAAGTAGACTTTTTAACGATATTTTCAATTTTCAAATAGAGTAATTTTTTCATTTCTTACTATAGGCTAATATATACTCCTTTATAATCCATACTTTAAAAAAAAGAATAAGACCGGATACTCAAGAAATGTTCCTCGTATTTACACATTTTTCGTGATTAACCATTCAAGTATTTTCAAATAGTTTGCGCTACCCTTAAACTTTCTTTTTTTTACCTCCTGTCTCTAAATGTCTTTTGTTGTATTCAGCTTGATTCCAAAACAATTTTTTTTCAGGTACTGTTACATGTTACGATGTAGAAAGTAAACCAAGGAAAGGTAAAAGACTTGGAAGATGTAAAATTTGCATTATTTGCAATGGATACGAGTAGGAGACAACAGGTTTAAGCTAAGAGTGCTGCAAAATAGTGTCTAAAGTAAACAAAAATTACTCTACAAACTTAAACCTTCAGCGGGCGTGCCTGTGTACAGAGTACAACATTTTCGTAATTTTTAATGCTTTGTTTTTACATCTAAGGTTTGAATGTTCTAAACAGTTTCTATTTATAGCTACACCCTTTCTGATGTAGGTCTGATTTTCTGACCCTTGTATTCATTTCCATTCATTGGTAGTCGTAATTTAACTGGGGTAAACCAACGATTATATTGGATTACAATACGACAGTAGCAGGAGTTGATGTACTCGATTAAATGTGCAGCTATTACACGGTATCCCGCATATCACGAAGATGGACAATCTCATTGTTTTTTAGGTTTTTGGACATAATAGAAATCCATTCGCAAGTTGTCCTTAGATCCAATAAACCGGACAGTTTTGAAATAAGGCGATTGTATCTGCATTCTATGGCCTTTAATTATAAATATATCTTTATACTATCAACATTTTATATCTTGTCATAAAACGCAGGATTATTATTTCCAGTTTGAAAAAAAAAGTTTATTTCAAAAGGAATAATCAAGGTTGAAAGAGACGTTGTCCATTATCCCTCGCGCGCCTGCTAGTGTTCCACAAATTGGCGCGCCCGCTGAAGGATTAAAGAAACGTGACGGAACATTCTGCTAAGGAGTGACGTCAGGGAGTTAACTAAGTGGATGGAAATAGCAATGCCTCATAAACAAACTTTGCTCTGTCATCTTTTCACCCTTATATTGGCGAAACCTTGTTATTATTTTATTACGACAAATCTGCCTCACGTTCTCAGATTTTATCAGTTTATATCGATTTTACATCGATTTTGGAATCAAACCCAGAGAGCTTACCAGACAAGTGAGTTGAATGCTTTTGAGCGGCAATGCCAAGTAAGATTAATGAAGAATTTATTAATCTAATTTCGCAAGTTTAATACCAGGAGTCTGTCCAGGAGTCTGTCCAACTGTCTACTATTGGTGGTCTGCAGAATAGGCACTCAAGTAACACCCTTATTTTCCGGGATCCGTTTAAACGGTCATTCAAGTTAACCACCAGCTTGAGGAATTTCTGCTTCACAGGTACTGAGAGTACTTGGTTTCTGATTTGGTTGTAGCAGCTTCTATTTATGACGTTTCGTCAAAGTTAAATAATCTCGATTCCATCTAATCCAATTTTCATTGATTATAGGCAATTATCTATTAGGAAGATAAAGGTAAGTTAGCAGAATCTGATTTCTGAATGTACGACAGTAAATTTCCTCTAAGGAAGTGAGCTAGTGTTGATAGCCAAAAATGATTATCGAGTTGAAGACACTCTCATCTATGGTAAAAAGATAGTCATTTCTCAGTTGTTTGCACTGTTTGACTAATTACTCTCATCGAATGAAACACGATTAGCCTCCTCCCGAATTCCACCAGAAAAAAGAGAATAAAATGCCATTCAATTGCAGATTGTAAGAGAGTTTCTAAAACATGATTTCACAACGATTCCCAGACATCAGAGATTTTAATATATCAGACATCCGGCATTTGACTTCCATAAATGCTCATTGGTTAACTGAGGTCGGGATGGCCTTGTGGTAAACGTACTGGTTTTCGCTGCTGAGGGTGCTCGGATCGAATCCTGGCGTGTGCCACTGAAATACCTCCATTCGTGTCGTCCCTTCTATATATATATATATATATATATATATATATATATATACTGCTCAAAACAATTAGGGGAGCACGTGGTTTTAACGAAATTACGCAAATACTTACACCGATAAGTAACATAAAATAAATCATCCAAAATTTAAAGCCTATCAGGAAACAGAAGAAGAAAACTTCATATGCAGATCAAAGTTCATGACATCAAAAACCAGAAAAAGAGCATAAGGGCTGAAATCGGGATGTTGCAGAAACGTATGTTTCACTGCCTTAACTGTGAAATTCGATTGCTCAGTTTTTTTTTTTGAGAAAAGTGACTTGAAAATGTCTCAACAACGTGATTTACCGGAATCCATGGCATGGCGTAGTATAGACAGACATGAATCCGGGCAAACACAACGTAGTGTCGCAGACGCTGTTGGAGTCGCCAGAAGTGTCGTTGCAAGGCTGTGGAATCGATTCCAAGAAACAAGGAATGTTAGACGTCGACCAGGGCAAGGTCGGCCACGCGCCAATACAGCAACTGATGACCGGTATATACTGTTAACAGCTCGTCGAAACAGAACAGACAATGCTACTCAGCTGCAAAGACAGTTTGCTCTTGGCAACAGGACGAAGGGTGTCCAGCCAAACAGTACGTAATAGGCTTCCTCAGGGAGGTCTCTATGCACGTAGGCCAATGGTCTGCATTCCGTTGACCTCACACCACCGTGCGGCCCGAAGAAGATGGGCTGCTGCACATTGAGATTGGGAGCAACATGATTGGAGCCAAGTGCTGTTTACAGACGAGTCCCGATTCAGTCTGGAATTTGACACCCGACTTGTTTTGGTATAGAGGGAAAGGGGCACTCGAAATAACCCCACATTCGTTCGTGAAAGGTCACAAAACTGACGAGCTGGTTTTATGGTATGGGGTGGAATCAGCATAGGTGGACGTATGGACCTGCATATCATTCGGAATGGTACTTTGACGGCCCGAAGGTGTGCAGATGAGAAACTGAGACCTCATATCATACCTTACGCTGCAGCTATTGGAGATTCCTTTGTTTTCTAGCATGATAATGCCAGACCGCATACAGCTCATCTTGTGTAGAACATTCTTGAAGCTGAAACAATACAGCGTATGGAATGGCCAGCTTGCTCTCCTGATCTGAATCCAATCGAGCATGTTTGGGACATGCTCGGACGACGCATTGCTGCGAGACCAAGGCCTCCTTTTACTCTCCGAGACTTGGAGATTGCACTTCTTGAGGAGTGGAACAGTATTCCCCAAAGTCTTATCGATAATATCATCGCATCCATGGAAAACAGGTGTACAGTAGTCTTAGCTGTTCGAGGAGACCACACGCCATATTAAAAATCTTGCATCATTTCTAAACAATACATTTTTTTATCGTTTACATGTAACCAAATTGTAGCCCTAAATCATCTTTTCGTGTTTTTTCCATATTTTCAAAGAATTAAACCTTAATTACAATTTTTTTAAATCTTTTTTTCTGTATTGCGCATTGATACGCGTGTACTATCCATTTTATGCCAATACGTGGCTGTATCGCACGGTTTTCTTAACTTCTTTGCTTGCTTCCCTAATTTTTTTTAGCAGTGTATATAAAATAGACTGACTGACATATAACGCACAGACCAAATCACTGGACCTAAAGGGCTGGAATTTTGCATGGCGATTCTTCTTATAGTGTAGGGGTGCACTAAAAAAGATTTTTGAACAATTCTTCTTAGGTGTTTTTAATTAAACTTTTAAGCTGTTTTTGCAATTTTTTTCAAGTTTGCATTTAAAATAATAATCTGAAGGTTATAAAATTTATATCACGAGATAGATCATAAAAATTCCTTTAACATGAAATCTTTTTCGAATCTTTACCTCTATTTTATGATTTTTGGTGAATTTTTAAAGATTAATTTTTAGAATTTAATTTACTAAATGCTAATCACATGGTTTCTTTTCTTTTTGTGATACTTTAAATTAATTTATCGTCACGTGCATAACAACGAAATAGACGAAAAAAATTTCTTGCTAATGCGCAGACGATTGGACAATGTCAAAAAAATATTAAAATACAGTAAAAGATATGTCCCTCTAACTGTGCTATATGAACTGCACTACATTCTTTAACATGCTCTATTAGATTTAATTTGAATATTCTCTTCTACATAATTTTGTCTATAAAAATATTCGTTACGATTTATATATATATATATATATATATATATATATATATATATATATATATATATATATATATATATCCCGTTCGCGACCAGCGTCCCGTATAAGCGACGCAACGATTCCACTGTTATCAGACCAGCGTCTCGGATACGCGAAGAACTCTAATCATCACGGGGAGCCCAGTGTAACGTATACGTAACTTGAAAATGGAACGATTTGTTTTAATTTTTGAATGCTAGTAGATGGCGCTAAATGGTAACGGTTTTCACAACAGTCGAGTCATATGGCATTTGACCTTCATGTATGGGCATTAGTTTCTGTTTTTCTGTTCTGTGCTTCTGGATTTGATAGATTTATTGGTGTAAACAAACTGTGAATCACGGCTCTTTAAAGTGCACGTATGTGTTAAAGGGACGCCGGCGTTTTTATTTATTGCTTTGCTTTTTTCGTTAGGAGAATATGGTGAAGTGCATCTAACTGACTGTACAGGGTATGAGAGAGAAATATTTCTGGGTGTTTTTTTGTAGATGTTTTGGATATTTTTTTTCTTTTTCTTTTTCTCGAACACGAAATCACTTTGTCGCTAGACAAAGTGATTTCGTATATACATCGCCTGTATATACATCATGAGACTGCTGGCCATTAATTTAAGGGGTGGGGTTATATTCAGTTTCATTCCGTTATCCATGGCTAAAAGACCGAGATACCTAACTAAGAGTGAAATAATATGTGTTGTAATCAAAATATGGGAGGTGTTGACACTGGCAATTCTATCATTAATCACTATCCAGCATTTAGAAAAACAGTGAAATGGCATAAAAAGCTGTTTTTTGGTTTGTTAGATATGGCACTTCTAAATGCAAATTTAATATATTCGAAGGTAAAAGAAGAGAAAATACCCGCTTTGGAATTCAGATCCAGAGTTGTTAATCAGATAATAGAACAGTTCGCAAAACCAAGAAACTTAAAAATTTGTCCAAAATCATCGGGCACTCAACCTTTGCGTTTATCTGGAAGACATTTTCCGAAAATTTAAATTGACGAAAAAGGTTATAAAGATAGAAGGTGATTTTTGTGTGCGCTAAAAAAAGGAAAAGCGAAAGAAAACATCGTATTATAAGTGCAAAATATGCAACGTAGGACTGTGTGTCGATCGTTGTTTTGAACTATTCCACGCACAACAGAATATTTAAATTGGAATTTCATTATCTACAGATAATTATTGCTTAATTTTTTTTTTAAAATATCGTATTTGTAACTTTGGTTTCGTGTATACAGTATTTGTTTCCGTGTGTTTAAGTATAATTATAGTATTTTGTATGTTTCATTTATTTCTATTAACGTTATATTAATTTTATTAATACATATTAAGAAGTAGTATATTATATACATAATTTCTAAAATTGAAGTCCTTATATTAAAATGCTGATTTAATATGAATTTTTTTGTAAAATTAGGCTTAACTGCTGAAAATGCGTGGGCCGGTGGCGACGCTCCATTTCGGAGCGTTCGGTCCCGTGACTGCGATTCGTTTTCCGCGCGCTGGTCCTCAAGGGGATATATATATATATATATATGTGTGTGTGTGTGTGTGTGTGTGTGTGTGTGTGTGTGACATATAAGATTGAATCTCGTCTATTTCTATAATTCAGGTCCCCACACCTGTTTAAGATAGGCCCCTTTTCTCGGAATAGCCCACCCAACAGCAAGTGAGCATCTGCAAGTCCCAGAAAAATACATTAAGGCAAATAACCGCAGCTGAGGGTGAAAAGTATGGGATAAACACCATTATAAATCCAAACCAGTTGATAGAAATATAGAGCCGTTCCAGAAGGATTAACAAAACCCCGTCTCAAGTCCTCTAAATCCTCAGTTCACAATATCTCAGAGATAATGGCTGCAGGTGCCAGATATAAAGCGATCAAAAGTGTCAGATAATACCATAAAGATAAAACGCACCCATATATTTCTAAGAATGGTTCCCGCCTACCACCCACGACAAATATGTATGTTTTTGTAAACAGTCGCTGACTTGTTTGGTACAGCCCCTGGCTAAGAGAGCAAATTCATTCTGTTGTTGTCTCTGTGAACACATGTATGTTTCGCGTCATGCTAGAAGGACGCTCTGATCTCAGCCAGCAACGCTAGAGAAATCAAGAACTTCAATTTTAAAAGAACTGTGCCTCTTCATTTGTGGAGATTGTGTGTTATTATGGAAAGTCATGTGGTGAAATGCGTCAAGTCGACAAGGACATTACTTATTGAGAAGGAACGCCTAATGGATTATGAATAAGAAGAAATTAAATTTATTAAATGAAATTATGCGTTTACGGCAGTAAAAGACAAGAAAGACAAACATGGCTGACGAACTTACATTTCCAATTCCCCACACGGAACCAAGGAGGGTTTCGTATTTCACACGTGTTACGAACGAAGAGGGTGCTGTGATTACTCACTGGTGATATAGTGGAAAGACAGTTTCGTTTTTATATACAAGATGGAAGTTCTGAAGAAAACAAGAAAAGCTCAGAGGGGCTCCATTTCTCGATTAATTAAGCAGTTCGAAGAAATTCCACAACAGCCAGGATATAAAAATAAATTACTCGCACTAAAAGAACAACTGGAATTGAAGCAGCAAGAATTATATCATTTAGATAAAAACATTACAGAAATGATACAGAAGAAGGAGAACTAGATGCGTTTAAAGAAAGCTCAGAGACCTATCAAACTAAAATACTAGAAACCATACACAGGATTCTTGAAATAATACAAGAGAAGGAAGCCCTGGAAGACAAATCAACTGACAATCTCTTTACTAAAGATACGAAACCCAACACCGCAAAGTTACCAAAAATAGAACTAAAAAAATTTCACGGAGACATAACCACTTGGATGTCGTTTTGGCAAACATTTGAATCCACCATCAACAACCGGAAAGAATTATCCCGAGTGGAAAAATTGAATTATTTAATCTCTCTTTTGGATAGAGAGGCAGCCAAAACAATAGCCGGATTCGTGGTGACAGCAGAAAACTACCCGGATATATCATACAGGTATTAAAGAAGAGATATGAGAATCCCGATAGAACTATTGACTACCACATTCAAAAAATATTAGCCATCCGCCTGATAAAAGATTCCAACGACCTTCCTGCCCTGAGAACAAGCATTACGGAATTATATACACACCTACGCAGCTTAAAGAACTTAGACGTGAACCAGGATAATGAAGTAATTAATGCAAAGATCAGAACTATTTTCCCGGAGGTAATTCTCCTATTATACGAGAGGAGCAAAGGGGAGAAAAATCGAAAAACCGATGAAATGCTGGATTTCATAGATGAAGAAGTAAGAATTAGAGAAAACGTAAAACCTCCGACGTTCCTGAACCCAACTGCTGAGGTTTTTAAACCAAAGAATGTTTTGACGCAAAACTGGAAGAAGCCATCTTGTTATTCCCCGAGAGATGAAGGAAATGAAACGAGACCTTGGAGTCATACTACATCTAACAACTACTCGTCCCCACGACCTCCACATATAAATAGATTATCAACGATCTCGATTATGGTCGAGATAATACACAAAGGTTATGCTACCGATGTGGAAAAGCTGGACATTTGGCAAGGATGTGCAGATCCGCCTGACATCAAATGACACCTCCCAGGCAACGGACAGTCAACCACCATAGTGATGATAACGGACAATTCTTAAAGACTACGTTACGAGTGTCAAGCAGTAAGAACTTCCCGTATTTACTGGATACCGGTTCAAATGTGACAATCATACCAAAATCTTGGCTACCTGGACTTACCTATAAAGAAAGCCCCATGAAACCGCTAACAATGCAACAAACGCAAGGTAAGATTGTTATTGATAAAATTATCAGTGTAGAAGCTACTATAGGTGATCTAACTAGAACTATTGAGGTGTATGTTATAGATACCCAGTTGAATTATATTTTATTATCTTTACCACATATGAAGTTATTTAACCTGAATATTAAATTAAGTTATTGTAGTGTATATCAGGGTAATCTAGACATTACTCTCAACAAATTGTCGAGAATTTGTTATCATAATGTTTCCTATCATCTCAATTCTAATATGAAAAAGAAGAATAATAATGACAATAAAAGTCAGGATGATGTCGAGAGTACCATATTCATAGAAACGAAATATTTTTATAATTCTAATAGAATTGTAGATAATCAATATGATCCAAGTAAGAGAGTAACTGAAAATTCTAATGATATAATTTGTGCTAAAAAGTATTATAGTTCTATTGTAAATGAGTGTGATGATATATGTAAGTCGAGTAAATTGAAAAATGAATAGTTTGATGATAATAACTGCTTTAAATTATATTATGGTCGTATTGAAAATAATTGTGATGATATAATGTAAATGAATGGTAATGGAGAACATGAGCATCCAAAAACATCTCAGCAAATCAGGAATACACTTGATTTGACTGAAGACTCTAAGACTCAGAATGCCATTCAGGATAAATTACCTGAATTTGCTAACATGAATCTATCTCCGGAGCTCATTCCTCTATTGTCATCATTTATTGGTATATTTGCTAAAAGTAAATATGATATTGGGAGAGTAAATATGGAGCCTGCTAAAATTATTACAACGTCAGAATTACCTATAGCATTGAGGCCCTATAGAGCGTCGCAAAAAGACAATTTAGAAATTAAGACCCAAATCGACGAATTGTTAAAACATAAAATAATCAAGCTCTCGCATGGACCTTGCACTAGTCCCGTCACCCTGGCCAACAAGAAAGGGGAAGGAAAAACCCGACTGTGTATAGATTTCCGAAAACTAAATGAGATCTGTAAAACGGACAGAGAGCCAATAGCCCGAATTGATCACCTTTTGGACCAGCTAGGATATTTTCATCACTATATATTGCTTCGGCCTACTGGCACATTCCTTTAGAGGAGGGGAGTCAAGAAAAATTATCCTTCATCTGCAACTATGGGTTATATCAATTTCAGGTATTGCCTTATGGTTTTAAAAATTCTCTAGCGATATTTCAAAGAACCATGCGACAAATATGGAGCAAACATAGGGTTAACTTCGCACTGAACTACTTTGATGATTTAGTCATTTTCTCAAATAATATGGAAGAACATTTAGAGCATCTCAGAGCAATATTCCAGATCTGTGTCCAAGAAAATCTTAAATTAAAATTATCAAAGTGCCAATTAGCGCAAAAGAAAATATCCTTTTAAGGATATGAGATTGGAGAGGGTAAGATGTCGCCAAATAATTCAAACATAGAAACTATCAAGAAATTAATTCCACCAAAAAATGTAAAACAACTCCAAGGATTTTTAGGGAGCGTCAATGTATACAACAAATTTATCAAAAATTGCGCTAAATTGAGAAAACCCCTAAATGAGTTATTAAAAAAGAACGTTAAGTGGGACTGGAACGCCGAACGTCAACAAGCTTACGAAACACTTAAAACGTCCCTAATTTCCAAACCGAATCTACCGATACATAATCCAAATTAAACTTGTAAATTATTTGTGGATACTTCAGGAGAGGGGATGGGATGTGTCCTCAAACAGGAGTACCCTGATGGAACACTACACCCTGCAGCATATCATTCACGAAGTTTAAGACCATATGAAAAGAACTACAGTTCTTCCGAACTTGAATGTCTCGCGATTGTTGATGCTGTTGAGAAATTTCACTGCTATCTGCAAGGAACTAGATTCACCATTTTCACGGACCATGCCGCCTTAGTATGGCTGAAATCCATTAAATACTTAACAGGAAGATTATTCCGCTGGTCCCTAAAGTTATCAATGTACGACTACGACATAAAATATAAGAAGGGTTCGACCAATCACGAAGCAGATTTTTTGAGTAGACAGCCGATTTCCCATTTTGTCCAACAAAAAATCAATTTGATAACATTAGACGAAATAGAAGGACACCAACAGGCAGAGAATACCCATAATCCGAGATTTCAAAAAAGAGATAATGTAGTGATTATCCAGAAAAAGGGTTTGACAAAAATATTTATTCCTACGTAATTACGGTTAAAATTATTGACAGCAGCACATCTTCAATTTGGCCATCCTGGAATCCAAAAAATGATACAAATATTGTCACCTATTTATTATTGGGATACCATTATTATTGACATAGCGAATTATGTAAAATATTGTGAAATATGTCAACTAAACAAAAAATCACATCAAAAGAGATTTGGATTATTACAGGCCCTACCTCCCGCAAGGCTACCGTTCGAATTAATGTCCAGTGACACTATCGGAGGTCTGGGATATTACAATTCAAAGAAAAAATATCTACATTGTATAATGGACCATAGCACAAGATAAATCTGGACATTCGCAAGTACCACCTCAACTACAGACACATACATTAATTGCTTAAAACAAATATTTCAGATTAATAAACCAAAAAAATTATTAAGTGACAGAAAAGCCGCATTCACATCAACCAAGTTTAAACACTTCTTAAAAAATCATAATATATCACAAATTTTGACCGCCTCTCACAGGCCTCAAAGTAATGGAAAGTAGGAGTGAGTAGGAGCCACCATTATGCAAAGAATGCGCTGTAAAAGTAATGGGGATTAACAGAAAACACCCTGGCCGAAAGTTGTAGAACAGGTTACCGTAGATTATAATAATACCCCTCATCAAGTTACCTCATTCCTTCCAATATATCTACTATATGAATGTTCCCCATACATTTCTCCATTAGCTGAAACCAAGATTTACCCAGATTTAGATAGAGCGAGAGAGATTGCATACGAAAAAACTATCATTGACCATCAGAAAAACAAAGTACAGTATGATAAAAGCTTCCAAAAATCCCCTTTTAGAGTAGGTGATACAGTCATGATAGAGTAATTTCATTACCCCAACACCCGAAAACTAACCCAAGAGTACGAAGGGCCTTTTACAATCACTAAACAATTATCCGATGTGACATATGAAGTTAATAAGCGAAACCCACTGACGAAAAAAGACGTCGACGTAATTCCTGCATCTAGGCTACGAGTTTTTAATTCAGCACAAAATTTTGAATTGTGTGAAGGGACGAAACCCCAGTCACCAAACAGCTGATAGCAGATAAACAAACCGGAGATGCGAAGAGTAGGAGGGTGAACTCTGACCTCACCCAACAGAAGTAGGTCAAACGACGAGTAGGAAATTATTGTGTTTTGTAGGGGGAGGCGAAAGAGCGAAAGAGCGAGTCCCCGATCGCGGTTTTCACCCATTGAGAAATAAGGGTTTTGATTGAGTGTTGCAAAAAGAGACGTATAATAATTGTACCTTAACTAAACTAGCTGAAGTTATCAGAATTATTTTATTATTTTTTCATATAAATTATGAAGGTAAGGGAGAAAATGGAAGGAGTAAATGTGTACCTTTCATTAGAATCTTAAATTCAGTTAGAGGGGACAGGCTTATTCAAAGACAAGCGCTATCATGAGAAGTTAGTACTCTGATTAGCAAATTTTATCATGAGTCAAAACACTACAGCTATGTTAGAAGGATAAGGTAATGCAAAAAACTGAGCTTGAGAGAGATGGATACTATAAGGGTGAAAGGATTAATTTTCGCTCAATGTAGGGATCTAGAAGAGTATAGGAAAGATATTTTGAGATTAAGAAAAATAGAAGTTATTCCCCTGTATTGAAGAATATAGTGAATTTAAAAAAACATGAGAGAATTTAAGTGGAATGAAAGGGATGAATAATCCAGTAGGTAAATAACATTGTGTTCATATGATATATTTGTGTCTTAGTAAGGATTTTATTATATTATATCACCTGTTATTTCTATTTCATTATAACGCACTATTATCATATTATCTATTTTATGATCATACTGGCATTGATGTAATTGTATAAATAATAATTATTATCCGCGTAAACCAGTGCTCTAGAAGTGTAAATAGTATTGAGTTATATTTTTCTGAATTGAAATTATTTAGTGCGTGATTGTCAATGTGCCTTCATATTTGATTAATGTTCAGTTACATTTACCTGAATTGAAGTATTTAATGTATGATTTCTGTGTATTGATTTAGCATTGATTTACAAGTATCAGAATTGAATTGTTTTTGTGTATGATGTCATGTAGATTACTATTGAGTTAAAACTGATTTTCGGTATAATGTATCTGCATAGAGATTCAATTAAGCCATATCACTAGCCATTTCTCTGTTATTCTTTTCATGGCTATACTAGTATATTATCTTATTACTTTATTTTATTATCCCACTAATATTGTTATAATTATGTACTTTTTAATTACTATTAGCTTATTGTTGTAAATGTGCACCTATTAATTTGAGGCCGAGAAATTATATTGTTATGATATTGAACACGATGACTGGAGATGGAGAAATTTAGGTAGGTGGAGAACTTCTCCAAAGATACGGAAAGATTTATAATTCCAGCTAACGTATGTTGATATAAGGAGCTTGATACTACAGATCAAGAGATTTATATCGCTTATATGACTTAAATTAAAATATTGATGTAGGAAAAATTATAATGTTGATCTTATCTTTCAGAGTGAATTAGGTGAGGTCCCAACATACTCACACTCAAGTGTTTCTCACCCTATGCAGGCATAGGATGAGAGCCTCTTGGGGGGATGTGACATTATAAGTTTGAATCTCGTCTATTTCTATAATTTGGGCCCCCACATCTGTTTAAGATAGGCCCCTTTCCTCAGAATAGCCCACCCAACAGCAAGTGAACATCTGCAAGTCCCAGAAAAATACATTCAGGCAAATAACAGCAACTGAGGCTGAAAAGTATGGGATAAACACCACTATAAATCCAAACCAGTTGATAGAAATATAGAGCCGTGCCGCCCCAGAAGGATTAACAAAACCCCGTCTCTAGTCATCTATATCCTCAGTTCAAAATATCTCAGAGATAATGGCAGCAGGTGCCAGATATAAAGAGATCAAAAGTGTCAGATAATACCATAAAGATAAAACGCACCCATATGTTTCTAAGAATTGCACCCCCCTACCACCCACGACAAATATCTATGTTTATGTAAACAGTCGCTGACTTGTTTGGTACAGCCCCTGGCTAAGAGAGCAGATTCATTCTGTTGTTGTCTCTGTATGTGAACACATGTATGTTTCGCGTCATGCTAGAAGGATGCTCTGATCTCAGCCAGCAACGCTAGAAAAATAAACAACTTCAATCTTAAAAGAACTGTGCCTCTTCATTTGTGGAGCTTGTGTGTTATTATGGAAAGTCATGTGGTGAAATGCGATATATATATATATATATATATATATATATATATATATATATATGTATATATATATATTGGCATTAATTGCATACATTGACCGTTGTATTGCATTTAATTTGAATGTACCCGTAGCGAAGTACGGGTATTCAGCTAGTAGGGTATAATGCTGGTCCACCAATATGGTGCTCCCATAATAAAATGGCCAGTAAAAACTGCGGTGAATATCAACAGGTGAATATCTATCCGACAAAGTGCCTCCGCATTAGAAAAAAAATCATTGTTTAACTGGAATGACGCTTTAATAAGGATGTAGCAGAATGGTTTAAAAGAATAAAAATACATAAAATTATGCAGCCAAGACCAACACACACTAACTCTCTTATAATAATTTTCACTCGTTATAATCATTACGGCAAGCGGTAACTTATTTGATTGAAAATTGTAGTTGGGCTTGAGCAGCATGAAATCCAGTCAAACAGTCCAGTCGATGGTATTAATATGTTTATTGACAGCAGTACATTATTGATGCTTGGTTATTCAAAGCGCTACAAGGAATATAACGAACAGAACTATTTGCAAAAAAAATCCACAGAGGAAAGAGTTACAAGCGTCCTGTTCACCCAATATCCAACACGCTAATTGACGCGCAGTTTGGCTTACACACCAGAACAAAAGAAATTTACTTTCGTTTGTGCTTGTGATTATGTATAGTTTAATATGCCGAGGAACAGCTAGGCGCCACACAGAAACAGAAGTAGTTACATAACCCTTTAACGGGCACAAGCCGTTTTCTTTCAAGATTTACATTTTGCGGTATAATTAGAGAAAATAAGCTCATTTATGACCAAAAAAAGTATTTTTTTAATTTTGTTGTTGTGGCTGTTGTTTATAACAGGGGTGGTAACATATTTACCACCGCCCAATACAAGCAATGACATTTTACCGACTTATTCAATAGAAAAAAATATGAAATACAAATAATTTCAAATAAATATGCATTTTTGTAAAGATATTTATTAGCAGTTATTTCAAAATTAAAAATATATTAATTACACATGAAATAAGTGGTAGTAAAACCAAATACAATGTAAATTACAAATGTATTATTTTTAATTATTCTGATGAAACAGCATAAAACAAGGAGCTGCACACAATGGAACATGACATGTTGAACATAACACTTTTGTCCGTTTCTGGTTAGTTTTGGTGCTACAGTGTTTGCACCTTCTGTATGTTTGCCCTTTTTCTGGCATGTGTGTACCAACATTAGTTGTTCTGATTTCCTGTGGAATGCCAATTTCCTTTTTCGTTGCAACCCATCTTGGTTGCAACTTTCGCTTTTTACTGCAAAATCCTCCTATTAACCCACGAGCTATTCTTAACCTAACTTCTAGATGCGAATTTCTAGCTACGTTATGATTAGCCACATACAATATATAGGAATTTACTAAACTAGCATCTAAAAGAAAGTAAAATAACCTATGCCACCACTTCTTTGATCTTCTACTTGAGCTATACGAAGATTTCAAATGGTTAAATTTATCCACTCCCCCCATACTTCTTGTATAATCTGCAATTGCTTTTGGGCAAGCAACATTCTTTTTAGAGCCATCTTTATGGGTTCTACTTACTTCTGTCATTTCATTCATATTATGGGCTGTTGAAAGAAGAGTAACAACCTTAGTATCCCGCCATTGCACTGCAACAGTGTCTGTACATGCCAACATCAGCGATTCATGATTTTTGGTAATTTTTCTTTTTCTTCATGGGTTCAGGAAGTAATTTTCTACCAGTTCTGATGGTACCAATGGCGTATGTTTTTTGATCTCTTCATTTTCGGAATCTTCAGGATCCGAAGGCAGAGCAAAATAAAGAGCTAGAGCTTCTTCGGTGCTTAGACTTCTTTTTTTTCAATGCGTCCATCTAAAATATTACAAATATACATTGTAAAATATACATTGAGTTACTTTCTTTTATTTAAAATCACTTGAAAAGTCTTATAAAAATATTACTTTTGTTACATTCAATTTCGAATTATTTCTAAATAACTAAATATTTACGTATTCCAAAAAAAATCGCTAAAATATGCTCAATTATATTAGTAATAATAAATTTTATAAGTAAATGATGTAATATATAAGTATAAGCATAAATATAAACATATAAATCAAGTACTATGCTAAGCAAAATGCATTCCTGAAACAAATGATTCAGTTGCAATCCAGGCGGTGGTAAATTATATACCACCCCTAAAATCGCTATGCAGGCAGTGGTAAATATGTTACCACCAATTATAAATACGTACAAATAAAAATATTTCGCATTAATTTTCAAAACACTTAATAAAATCTAGCTATTATATCTTCAAGATACACAAAATATGATTACATAACTTCTAACGTATTTTTATTCATAATTACACTGAGAGATAGAAAAAAACACGTTCTTACCTTCGACATTTTGCTCGCAAACTGATAAAAAGAGGAAATTTAGCAGTTTACGACGTCCCTACTGCCATCTACCGGCTGAAACGTGAAGCGCTGGTTCCGAAAGATGTTTTCTGCTAAGGGTCGATGGTAAATAATTTTCCACTTCGTGCTGGGAATCACAAAAGGTGGTGGTAAGATATGTACCACCGCCTTAAAAAGGGATAAGGGGAAACACAATGTTAAAGGTTGAGAATTGATAGAATAGAATTAAAACTGGTGGGCGCTATTATTATTATAATTAATATACATATATATATATATATATATATATATAAAGCAGAACTGAACTTTTAACTATGAACTTTAAACTTCATAAAATGTTATTTGTAAACGCATATAATGTCTGGCGCAAGAGGGCGCCGCTAGGACGAACATTATCACGACCCCTCTACTCTGTTTGGGGAGAACATTAAGACTCCCTCTTTGGATTCCGCCGTAGACGGACTACGTTTTTTTTTCAATTCTAAATGTAAATAAACTTTAATTGTCCATTGTTATTTACGATGGTTGTTAGTTTATGTTGTGGATGTTTTTATTGCAACCTCGCGCCCCAAAACCGTGGTGTCAGAAGAATGGGATGAGGTATGAATTGAAAAGTAATCAACGATCACACGACGTGAATCCCCAGCAACGCATTACGACGCAACGGACTCCGAACTGAAGTAAGATCCTTCTATTTTTATGGATTACGATAGTGACTGTTTTGTTTCTTCGAATTACAGCTAATTACGATAATTCTATTTATACGATTTACGAGCATTATTTTATGTTTACGAATAATTACGATTTTTGCTACGATTAACGATTCTAAATGGAAAAAATGAAATTAGCTGATATTCCCCGAATCAAAGCAAACTTGAAGTATGCTTCTGTTAAATCTATAAGATGTTTGCGTAATTTTGTTTATGAAACTGAAGGTGACCGATTAAACCGGAAACGGTTATGAGAATTTTCTGGCTTTGACTACCAGAAAAACGACGAACATTATGAAAAGAAATTAACTTTTGCTGTGAAACACGTTAGGCTTGCGAATTTAATTATAATTTGCAATATTTTATGTATTGATTGTGACGGAAATGAAACTGATCCAGCTACTCGAATTCTCGATAGCCTATTAGATATTAAAACGCTTAAGAATGATAATTTTGAATCTGATAGTGACGATTCTGACAACGAACACGTGAATGAAGAAATTCGTAGCGAAGATAGTGAATTAACCCGTTTAGAACCATCAGTAGATAAATTTTCTATTTCCTATCATGATATCGAAGACAGTTTGAGAAAGTTTGACGGGAAAGATAATTATTCCATCGAAAAGTGGATAACTGATTTTGAAGAAACGGCGGATATTTGCGCATGGAATGATCTTCAAAAATTAATATTCGCGAAACGATCATTAACTGGATTAGCGAAACTCTTTATTCAAGGTGAATCTGGCTTAACTTCGTGGGCTAAGCTTACATTAGCTCTTGAACAAGAATTTGCCCAGAAATTGAAGGAAAAATTAGGTATTTACGAAAAAATACGAAATCATACTACGATTCCAACTGAACCAGAAAAACTATAAAAGAAAAAACATTTCACCCCTCTTTCAGACATGTCTCCCCGCTTTCAGCGTTGTAAAAACTGCGGTGATAAAAATCATAGTGTTTGCCCATTTAAAGATCGCGGAAGAAAATGTTTCAATTGCAACCAGTTTACGAATGACCACGTTTCTGCTAACTGTCCGGTAAAAAGTATTAAAACCCCGACTTAAGCCGTGAATATCAGTCACCGTGTTCCCGCAGAGAAAAATTATCTTGTACATATAAGCGTCAAGTTTAACGATGATGAGCTAACGGGTATTTTCGATAGTGGTTCCAGTTTGAATGTAATACGATCCGCTTGCTATGAAAGACTGTGTCTACCAGCTGTTTCTCCCCCCGCCATAAATCTAGTCGGACTAGGCTCTAAGAATGTGTTTACCAAGGGTTCTTTTATGCATAGCGTGGAAATCAACGGTCACTCCTTCGAATTGCTGTTTCACGTAGTCCCGAACGAAACGATAACTTTTGACCTTATTATTGGCACCCCACTGTTAGATTTAGCTGACGTTATTTTGAAAAAAAGATTCTTTAATCATTCAGAAGCCCTCCAACACGAACAACTTTTTATTGTTGATGGAAAATTTACCCAACTTTGTTTCTAACGAAATAGATTTAAACCACATTAAAGATAAGCAACGAAGAGACACTATTTTTAAACTTGTATCTAAATATATTCCAAACAAAACGGAAACCGTAGATATTTCTATGAAGATAATTTTAAACGACGATATTCCCGTGTATCAAAGACCTCGACGTTTAGCAATTCCCGAGAAATCATTTGTAGATCAACAAATTAAAGAATGGTTAGAAGCCGGAATAATTAGACCTAGTTGCTCTGATTATGCAAGTCTGATTGTTCTAGTTAAGAAAAAAGACGGATCTACGCGACTATGTGTTGATTACCGAACATTAAATATGAAAATAATAAAGGATCGTTTCCCCTTACCGTTAATTAAAGACGTTCTGGATAAATTACAGGATGCAAAAATATTCACAACGATTGATCTCCGAAATGGCTTTTTTCATGTCGATGTAGAAGAAAATAGTCGCAAATTTACTAATTTTGTAACTCCTGGTGGACAATATGAATTTTTGAAAACACCTTTTGATCTCTCTAATAGTCCCAGTGTTTTTCAGAGATATATCTTTCACGTATTCTGAAATCTCATTAATGAAGGTATTGTTGTATTGTATATGGATGATATAATTATTCCATCAGTAGATAAAGAAGAAGGTATTCAACGATTACGTCAAGTTTTAGAAGTAGCCTCTCAATACGGATTAGAAATTAAATTAAAGAAATGCCAGATTTTAATGCAAAAAATAGAATTCTTAGGTCATGTCATCGAAAACGGAACTGTTAAACCATCTCCGTCAAAAACATCTGCAGTGCAGAAATTTCCTCAGCCAACGACAATTAAGAAGGTCCAAAGCTTTCTAGGCCTCACGGGATATTTTCGAAAATTTATCCCTGGTTACTCTACTATCGCAAATCCTTTGAGCGACTTGCTTAGAAAACCTGAGAAGTTTATTTTTGGTACAAATACGTGTCTATGGTTCAACGAATAATGAACAGTACCACTTCTCGAAGTACTAAATTCACACCATTCGAACTGTTGATAGGCGTGAAACTAAAAGGCATAACAGACATACGACTGAAAGAAGTCTTAGAAGAAGAGTACCTTAACGCGATGATGAAAGAGAGAGATAAAATGAAGGAAGAAGCAAGGCAAAATATTCTTAAAATTCAAGAAGAAAATCGGAAATCCCATAATAAGAAGAGGAAAAGATCGTACAAGTACAAAGTAGGAGAACTGTGTGCAATCAAGCGCACGCAGTACAGAACTGGAATGAAGTTACGACCGAAATTCCTAGGTCCCTACCAAATGACCAGTGTCAAGCCCCATGACCGGTACGATGTCGTCAAAGTCGAACAACACGAAGGTCCCAACATCACGTCCTCTGCTGCCGACTACATGAAACCGTGGCATCCCCACTATCCCGATTCAGACGACTGACGAGTTATCCCGCCATCTGATGTCAGCAACAGAGCACCCCCTGCATGGTCCCGTGTATTGTAAGTGTGTTACATTTTATTTCTTTTTCAGAGACTGTCAGTGCCTATTGCTTAATGTAATCCGAGGCCGCATGACAGCTAGGATGGCCGATCTATAGAAAGCAGAACTGAACTTTTAACTATGAACTTCATAAAATGTTATTTGTAAACGCATATAATGTCTGGCGCAAGAAGGCGCCGCTAGCACGAACATTATCACGACCCCTCTACTCTGTTTGGAGAGAATAATAAGACTCTCGCTTTGGATTCCGTCGTAGACGGACTACGTTTTTTTTTCAATTCTAAATGTAAATAAACTTTAATTGTTCATTGTTATTTACGATGGTTGTTAGTTTATGTTGTGGATGTTTTTATTGCAATCCCGCGCCCAAATATATATATATATATATATATATATATATATATATATATATATATATATATATATATATATATATATATATATATATATATATATATATATATATATATATATATATATATATATATATATATATATGTGTGTGTGTGTGTGTGTGTGTGTGTGTGTGTGTGTGTGTGTGCGTGGAAGTCAACCTGGTGCAACGCCATCCTCCGTGTTTTCTTTTTAGCTTTATTTTATGTGATGGCAACAGGAAGCGAGAAAGGAATGTTTATATGTTAGAGTGCAGTTGAGAAGAGACGACGGTACAAGTAAGATGTAACGACGTATGACGGTATATCTGTTAAAGTGTATTTTTCTTAATGTCTTCGTTAGAAATAAAGTTTTGTCCGTGTTATCATCGTGTGATTTAGACTTCGCCTTCTGATCTTACATATATATAATACCAAAATATATCTTATCATACTATATCAAAAAAAATTTTTTAGTATTAATGAAACGCTGAGGGAAAAATAAAACCTAAAGATCTATGCAAAAGAAAGGAAGGCAAAATAAATTCTTGACTCTCACTAAAACAGATTGTTTCGTTTGTACTCCTCGTATTAAATTCACTTGTCATGACATAAATATCTCCTAAATTGACATAAAAAATCTGTTAAATTTCAATAAAATGGAAACAAACAAATACAATTCCTCAGAGCTAATGATGCATTTCGTGTACAATGCAAATCCGATAAAATATGCGTTTGAAATATTCAAGCATTCCTAAATAGGCCTATTCTTTTATTATTACTGTTTTGTAATTCGCTGAAACTATTTCATTCAGGGCCGGAGGATTACCAAATGGCTAGAACGCTAATCTTCGGAATTAGAGTCAGCGGGTCCGAATCCCTCGACCGGCATGTGTTTTTGAATAGTGAATTGGCAAATATGTTTATGCCTGTCGGGATAGACTGCAAATCATAGGGCCGCCTGGTCAGCTTATCCTTTGAGATGCAAAAGGTGACCTTAGCGCTAGAAATCGACAAACTAGCCATTACGTCTTTTTGGCGGCTGGTGCACGTAAAATCTGTCTGGGCTGCAATATCCCCCAAGTTCTCAAAATTACCTCTGGGGGTGCAGGGTCAAGTGTTCTGGTCTCGTCACTTGACTCGGTTCAAAATTACGGGACTGCTCCTTTGGCCAAGTCGAACTCCGACCCTCGTGGTGCCAGTCAAAACAGGAGCCGCACCTTCATCGCCCATAGAATTCATGACTTGATCTGATGCTGCTGTCGGTCAAGTGGCATAAGCAACAACAACAACGTCTTTTTTGACAACATGAAATTGTAAGGAATTTCTTCGATATGCAACATATGCAGATAGATTTACGTCAGAGTAAGTTATCTTTCGAAATTTCAGTCGGTATTTGAGAAAAGAATATTTTTTATAGTTGACACTGTCACTGTAAAATAATGAATTATATATACTTCTCCATTAAAGAGAGAATATTACTTGTACTTATATCTGTGTTAAGAGTATGCTGTTATGAAAGTCAAGTATACTATAAAACAATCCCAATAATCTGAATGAAATCTTAACAAAAATAGCTTCATAGGAACAGGAGGCATTTTTTTATCGACCATGCTAATGCAGCTGTAAAAAAACGTAGTCAATCGCTTTTATAAGCCCCAGGTAAAATCCTTCACAAAGTATCCAAAGCCTAATGGACTACAGAAAGCATTAATTGTCCTAGTGAAAAAAATTTTGACAAGTATTTTATTACTTAATTCACCTGCTTGCACGTATTATGTTTATGCAACAATAAGAAGGTCATATAGCCCAAAAAATAAGGGAAAATTATATACTATTCTCGCACTTTGTCCTTCGAACTTAAAAACCACGTAAAGTATCAGCTGGCAAAGTTTCAAATTTTGTGTGTAATAACCAACGTTGCCAAAGACGTGGCAATAGAAAAAGACTCCTACAACAGAGTTTACATCAAGTGAGACGACTGTGAGGTTGATAGAATGATTTACGTAAATGACATAATCCACAGGATCCATTACAAATACGCTACTTTCAAGATTAATTTACAAAAACGCTGATGTAAAACCCTTATGATTTCTTTTTCCACTTTTTCCCCTTTGCAATCATTCATTCTACATGTACATTTTTCCTTGAAAAAGCGCTAGTTTATTTATAGTTTGACAATTAGTTTTCATTCTGTCACATTTCCTACAGAACTGAAAGCATCAGAACTACGCATCAGTTTTAAATCAGTTCACTTTCAATCACAAAACATTTTCACTTCTCTCCATTAATTTTTTTCCCTTGTCAGGCGGTATCTCCTGATAATATCTCCTGCTGTCAGTCAGTGGTTTGAACAAGCGTTCACTGTCATCGTAACAACACACCTTTGTACTAAAAGAATTGGGATATTTATGTTACAGAGGTAACATTTCAGCATTCGGCTATTGATTCCCGTGGAATATCGCGTTTCAGAAGGTGTATTATCTATGAATCCATTAAAATTTACATGCCACAGACATGGTTTATTATATGAATTCTCTCTGCGGTTAGGTATTACATACGATAGCTATTTAGATGTCGACATCATCGCTTAAATTCACAAAGAGATCAATGCGCTGAGATCTGCTGTTTCCAATCTGAAAGCAGGCAATAGTTTCCGTAAAGTCGTATTTAAATGCAGTATATCTCGCTGACGATAGTCACGCATATTATTTGAGTGCTTTTAACATTACCTCATACAATAATATTCAATGGTATCGGATTATTGGTAAAATTATTATGAATATTACTGAATTCTAATTACACTTTGACGTCCTAATAGTAATCGAGAAATATATGTTTAATATGTTACGCTCCTAAAATTTTTAATAATGATAATTTAAACTTATGACGCTTTTGTAATTATTCGTTACAAATCAATAAACTCGTGGAACCTCAAATGCACTTGGAAATGTTGCTTCTAACCTATTACATGATCGCCCTAACATGCCATCAAACTAATTTTCAATAACATATATTATCTGTTTTGTATTCATCAAGAAGAGAGACATCAACTTATACCCTTCAACACATTTTGCAGGCTTGCTCAACTACTCCTCCGGAATCATGCAAAAAGTTGCACATAAGTTTCTCCCGTAAAAAAATAGATAATTGCCTGGGCAGAAATCTAATCCATTACCTTTCTACTGCATCTGATATTCTAACAACTGAAATTCTCTGTGAAGGCATGGCGAAACAAAACTTAAAAGAAGCAAAATTTAATAATTTATTTTAAATTAAAAATTTGACCCTCATGAAAAATAATAGGATTTTTTATTTTATTTCTATTTGTTTTAAATTTATTTATTTTTGTAGATGTTAGTATTTCAATAGGCATTCACAGTAAGTGTGCATGACTATAAAATTTAGTCTTGTTTCTTGAAAATAAATGGTTAAATTATTATTTGAAGTACATAATACAACGCAATGTAAGACTACGAATAAAGCAACGTTAATGAAATAATTTGAAAATTTTCACTTCTCATACACAAACCGTCGATATAAATAAAAGTTTTCCCAGTTAACAAATTCGTTTAACAAATTTTTCTTCATTAACATGGCGAAATTAAAATTAATTTCAGCTCATACAGGGACATCTAAGATCACGTAATGTGTGAGATGCTTACAGAAAAATTTAGGACCCTTTAAGATGAATTGTGAGAATTGCAATCTATGGGCCGCGCCCTGGGAAAACTTTTATTTATATCGACGGTTTGTGTATGAGAAGTGAAAATTTTCAAATTATTTCATTAACGTTGCTTTATTCGTAGTCTTACATTGCGTTGTATTATGTACTTCAAATAATAATTTAACCATTTATTTTCAAGAAACAAGACTAAATTTTATAGTCATGCACACTTACTGTGAATGCCTATTGAAATACTAACATCTACAAAAATAAATAAATTTAAAACAAATAGAAATAAAATAAAAAATCCTATTATTTTTCATGAGAGTCAAATTTTTAATTTAAAATAAATTATTAAATTTTGCTTCTTTTCATTTTGTTACAATTTATAATTTTTTGCTCTAATTTTTAAAAAAAAGTTTATAAACGTAAAAAATATATTTTTAGTAAATTTGTTTCATAAAGATAGATAGCAACATATTTTAACTAACAAGGTATTTAATAAATAAAATTATATTATTCAGATAAGAATATTAATGAAAGATAGACTTCTGTTCGCTGAAAATATAACTTTTTGATTTTAATCTAATTTCTTACCAAACGCCACTTTTCTTTTAATCATAAGAATCAAAACAACTGATTACAATCACTCTTCAAAACAAGAATAATAATCAGTTTTACTTATGGTGGTAAATTTATAAATTTTAGAAATTACTCGGTGCATCGCATTTTGAATCTGGAAAACTCATAGTTTTTATTATTTTTGGTTATACAATCAATGACATTACAAATAAAAGTACAAATTTTTCTGTTATACATATTACATAGAATTTTTTTTTTCAATGCGGAGGCACTTCGCGAAAACATTCGCCTATAATTCCCCACAATTTTGCTGGCCGTTTAATTATGGGGGCGCCATATAGCCAGACCAGCATTGCCCCCTATGAAGGAACGACACAAACGGAGGCATTTTAGTGGCGCTTCGCCAGGATTCGATCCGAGCACTCTCAGCACCGAAAACCACCGCGCTGTACCACAAGGCTAAATACTGGAATTCAACTATTGAGGTTTATCTAAGTTTTCTTCCGAGGCTCTGTGGCCTTACCCAAAATTGACAACTATACAAATATTTAAACATTAGGATTTATTTTTCATCGGTTCAGAATACTGACGTTATCAGAGAACAAATATGATATACTCAAGTACATTAGAATGACACTACTCCACTTCGACATAAAAACCCTTCAGGAAGAGTAGTGGGAACTACAGTATATGGGCCGGGCCCTCCACTATAAAAACTCAAATTAAAGGCTCACCGACATGACACTACTCGATTTCAGTGTAAGCTAAATCCTAGAAAAGTCCTGCCACTTAAATAACAAAATTTTAATATAAAATAAAGATTCCGTTTCGGTCCAATTAATGCAATTACTTCTCGCTTGAAGGAAGACCTATCTTTCAACGACAGCAACTGTGGGAATCAACATTGCTTTGTATGTATCATTGCTTTGTCTATTCACATTGAATTCGGAACGCTACGTAGCATCATCGTTACAAATTTCAACAAATCTCAAAGCTCAGTTCATTAATCACGGGATACGTCGACCAATTATCGATCATATCAACAATCTCGGAGCCAATGGAGTAACGTAACGTAACGCATCGCTCCGGCATGCATGTGTAAACAGGCCTTTAATCTTTCCCCAGCAACGCAAACAGAATCTTTTTCTCGTTTCGTCCTGAAACAAAGTAGTAACCGGAAAAATCAAAAAACCAAGTTGTGAACTTGTAACTCTACAGACATATACAAAGGAACATTTTATAAGTAACTAGCTGAATACCCGGGCTTCGCTACGGAGTACATTCAAATTAAATACAACGGTCAATGTATACAATTAATGCAGAAAAGACAAATATTTATAATTACTACAATGATCAATGTACGCACAAAAAAATATATATATATTTATAAAAAAATCGTAACGGATATTTTTATATACAAAATAATGTAGAAGAAAATATTCAAATTTAAGTACAACAGTCAATGTATGCAATTAATGCAGAAAAAACACATATTTATAATAACTACAATGATCAATGTATGCAATTAATGCCGAAAAAAAGAAAAAAATATATTTATAAAAAATCGTAACTGATATTTTTATAGACAAAATAATGTAGAAGAAAATATTCAAATTATATACAACGGTCAATGTATGCAATTAATTTGTATGTTTAATATCCTTAAAACATACTAATTTTGAATAAAATTCTTTAAAAAGTTCCATCGCAATTAGTCTAGTGGTTAAATTTTATCTTTTACCATATTTTAGTATTTTTTTGTCAATTTATTTCGTAGTTATGCACGTGACGCAAAATTAATTTAAAGCATCACAAAAAGAAAGGAAACCACGTGATCAGCATTTAATAAATTAAATTCTAAAATTTAATCTTTGAAAATTCACCAAAAATCAGAAAATGGAGATAAAGATTCGAAAAAGATTTAATTTTAAAGTAATTATTATGATCTTTCTCGTGATATAATTTTTATAACCCTCAAATTATTATTTTAAATGCAAACTTTAACGAATGCTACAAAAACAGCTTAAAAATTTACTTTTAAAAAATCTAAGGAGAATTTTTCAAAAATCCTTCTTAGTACACCCCTACACTATAAAAAGAATCGCCATGAAAATTTCAGCCCTTTAGGTCCAGCGGTTTGGTCTTTGCGATATCTGTCAGTCAGTCAGTCAGTCAGTCTCGGAACTCTTTTATACATATGGATTAAGGGGACTGTCTACGTTGAAATGTCTGTTTTGGCGCAAAATTTCGAAATTATTTTTATCGCCCTATTTCAAAGGCCAATCTTTTAGGATTCTAAAACTGCTTTACTGTTATTCGTACGATCATTGAATGAGAACTTACGGCTAATTTAAGAAACTTTTTTTTTCCCAATGCGGTGGCACTTGTCGTCAAACAGTCGCCTATACTACGCCACAATTTTACTGCCCATTTTATTTTGAGGGCACCATATAGGCGGACAGCATTACCCCCTATGAAAGGACGACACGAACGGAGGCATTTTTCGTGGCGCGACGCCAGGAGCACCCTCAGCACCGAAAACCAGCGCGCTGTACCACTGGGCCTCCACAAGCCCTTAATTTAAGATACCGAAAACCATGTTAAAAGACCGAAAGTAGTATCTTTTAAATACATTTTCTAGAAAACTCATTTTTCAGTTACTTTTGTAAACGAGAAAGCTAATAATTTTAAAAATATTCAATATTTTTCAATGAAATTTTGCAAAAGTGTTTTATATGTATGTAACTGGCGTAAGCACTAAATTGCACTAAAAATATATAAAAAATTCCCTATATTTTAAAACTGAAATTTTTACCAAAATGATATTTGCTTTCAGGATTTTATCATATTTGAACTAAAAAATATGTATTTAATCAGTGCTATATGTTTTTTAAAAACAAATTTCAGGTAGTCGCGGTTTGGTCTGTGCGTTATTTGTCAGTCGGTCAATCAGTCAGACACGGAACTCTTTTATATATATATATATATATATATATATATATATATATGGATAATCACTATTACTTCATAAATTTTTTTTAAATTTAATTTTTAATTTAATTTTTTATTTAATTTTTTATTTATGAAGAAATGCTATACATGTAAGTCGTTTAAACAAATACTGCTTCTATAATTACTTTTTATATAGCGGCTAGTCTAATTTAGTAAACCTTTACACTTTCATTTATTTGCTATCAGGTTAATTGGCTTCAACTGCCTGAGTGTTAAGAGTGAATTACAAGAATTCATAAATTTTATCGTAGACCTTCTTAACTAGTAACAGCAAGAACACTTGGCAACGGCAGGAGGATTGTTTGCTTCCTAAGTGAGAATGTCTCGGGAGCAGCAATCAAAGGTGCATCTTCTTGGCACTCAACTCCGAGTCAAAATCTTGTAACTTGGAGAATCTTGCCCTGAACTTTTGACAGGCACTAAAAAGAGGTGACACCTTTACCCCCTTAACTAGAATAGACTGACGTTTATTAAACATAAGCGTAATTACTTTAGTTTTAGCTCAAGAATTTCAGAAGAAAATATTAAAACAACCTTCAAGACTCCCTAATTAGAGACTAAATTAAGAAAAGGAACATACCTTTGATTCTATTGTAAAGTTTACAAAAGTGCAGGAGGTCTGTTTTACAAAGCTTTAGATTAAGAATGAAACTTTCTTCCATTTTTTTTAGATGCTTTAGATCTCAATTTTAATCGCCAATAAAATAATAATAAAAGAACAATGCGGGGTTGGTATTGTACAAACTAATATTTCAGGATAGTTTTTCAAACAAAGAGATAGATGGAAGTGCTACAATCCGTACCAGTGAACTCAGGGTTAACATCTTCTATTGGAACTTGTTTAAAAATGCTTTCACCAAAAAACGTACTTTTCACAGTTAAAGCTAGTTTGTAATTAAAAATATTTATTTTTCTTTTAAAAGATCTAGACATTTGAGAATTTTTCAAATTTTTTCAAGTTCAAAGCAAGTAAGGATGAAATATTCACAGTTTTATTTATATATATATATTCCTAGAGTTTTTTATTCCTTTATTCAGTTCAGTTACATAGATTTACGCGGGTATAATTTAGCGCCTGTGTTTGAGAACATAAGGTAGGTGTCCCTAATATTGCCTAATCTAACTTTTTTTCGACGTTTCATCCACTTTTTAGTTTCTGATTAGGCTGGAAACTCAAAGAACATCCCTAAGAACTATTTCCTTTGGTATCCTGAGATCAACCAATTCCAAAACCAGTGCCAGTTTATGTTATGTAGCTAAATTGGAAAAACTGAAATTTCCAGAGAACTCCAGAGCGGTTCCTAACATCGTCTACCCCTGTTCCTCTTACCGCCTACCAGTCGAAATTAGGAACACCTGTTATAAGGCGTTGCTAGCAAAGTCTCTGTTTAATGCACTTTCAAATGGTATAAACAAAATTAGAATTCGGATGCACCTACCTGGTCATTCACTGGATTCAGATTCTTTGGAGCCAAAGTTTACGAAGACAACAGCCAAAACAACTTCAGACTCCATATAGTTTCTGTCGTCAGTGATAAGAGCGTTGTCGCTATCGCCGCTGTTAGTACAGACCCAGAACTAAGAAGTTACTGCATTTTCTCATACATAGCGCGAATCATACTTTAGGAATACGAGTAGGCGATATTAGTCACAGGGGCGATATTTGGGACACCTACCCTATATTTTTCGATCTTAAAAATAGCACTAAAGATGAATGCTCAATATTTTTTTATACACTCATGGACAAAAAAATTAGCGCACCAAGAAGGATTCGTCAAAATGAAACGAAATTTTACATACGTAATGACTACTTTGATATAAGTAAATGATAAGAAAATCAAAGAAAAAGGATAATTTATTTCAGAGAAAAAGGCAAAAGAACGGAGGAGTTAATACTCCGTTGGACCCCCTCTAGCGCGAATGCACGATGCGATACGATCGGGCATTGAGTCATACAAGTTCTGTATGATGTCTTGAGACATTTCGTTCCATATTTGCTGTAACCTTGCCTCTAGTTCGTTCAAACTCGTGGGATGCCCAACTCGTCGTCCCAAATGATCCCAGATATGCTCGATTAGAGACAAATCTGGGGATCGAGCAGGCCAAGGAAGGGTAGTAACAGTGCGGAGACAGTCTTGTGACACCCTTGCCGTATGAGGCCGAGCATTGTCTTGTTGAAAAATGGCTCCTGGGAGCCGTTGCATGAGTGGCAACACATGTGGTTGCAGGATTTCATGAACATACCGCTGGGCTGTCATGGTGCCACGGAACAATACTAGGGGTGACCGTGTATTGTAGGCAATGGCACCCCATACCATCACACCAGCTGTGGGAGCGATGTGTCGCTGTACAGCAAAGGCAGGATTGAAGCGTTCACCACGGGCTCTCCACACACGAACACGATTGTCATCACTGCCGAGATTGAATCTGGATTCGTCGCTAAAGACGACCTGGTTCCATTCCGCTGCAGTCCAGTTTCCTCGTGCGTGGCAAAACTTCAAACGGAGGCGTCGATGGGTGGGCGTCAAGGGCAGCACACGTAATGGGCGCCGCGATACCAACTGTCCTTCAGCCAGGCGCCTTCGTATGGTTCGAGAAGACACAGAGGCCCCTAGTGAAGGTGCTACCTGTGCCTGGATGGCGGCCGATGAAGCAGTTGGCTGTACGCGTGCATTTCTTACGATGTGGCGGTCTTCTCGACGACTGGTCTGTCGAGGGCGTCCTGAGCCTGGTCTTCGTGTACATGACATCTCTCGGGTCCACTGGTCCCAACACCTCCTCACAACACAATCAGAGCGGCCTAATTGACGAGCTACTCGCCTAGCTGACCACCCAGCTTCCATCATCCCGACGATTCTCCCCCTCTAAAACTGCGACAACTGCTTATATTGTCTTCGAACACGGCGTAATGGCATGTCTATCTCAGCTCTTCCTTTGTAAATGATTCAGCACACTCAAACAAGCTTTGGTTACCTGTTTTATACTCCACAGAGTACGATGTTTAACGCCCTCTACCGGCTATACGTAATGCGCAATCACGCTGCATTTCTAATCATTTGCATATCTCCCCGACATGTACCTTCATTGCAAGTTTCGTTATGATCCCGCAATTATTTCTTGGTGCGCTAATTTTTTTGTCCATGAGTGTATTTATAATTATTTACAATTAATGTATTTAGCTTAACTAATAAGATATTCGGAAAATTAATTTGTTTTAATGAAACTTGTTTACAATGTTGTTACGTCAATTAGTACGGCCGGTTCTTTAACCACGGATCTCCTAATCTGCAGATCACTACATTACGCAGCTTTGTTTGTCTGGTGTTGTGAGGTCTCGTTTTAAAAGCCATTCATAATAACAATTCCCTTCTAGTCCCCACCCCCTCCATTTTTTTCAATGGTGTTTAATAATTTTGCAACATCACTTTTTTTACGTGTTCGGAAAATTTCCTCATCATATTTTCCAACCATCGCGTATCACTGTCGTGCACCAAGTTCATCAGCCAGGGATGATTCTCCATACACGGATCCTTGCATGTTCCGCTAAGCTATGCTGATGAAATACGAGAATCTACCTCGTTTTGAATATTTTTCTCCCAAAATTTAGGCTCTAAAAAAGTCAGCTTTCGTCAGACAAAAGAAACGGAACAAAACCTTGCCACTCGTTATCTCTAATGAGATTACCGCCCAAGAATAATGTGGCACGTAATTGAAACAACTGCTCCCCCACACGTAGTATCAATTTGTTATAAATAAACCTCATAGTGCATATGTATTAATGTTCATAACGAGTCAGCCTTGATTCGAGTACAAAGATCCTTATCAGCTTTCTGAATCATTCCTGTTGCCAAGCGTCAAAAAAAATATCTGAAAATAATCCACCGGATAATACAGTTCTTTGTTCTGAGCACTGAGGAGGTGCAAGGAACATACTCTCTTTAGGATGTTTCCGTTACAGCCAGTTACGCCTGGCAAGGTGACTGATATGCTTACCCAGCTAAATAACTAATGGTAATTATTAGATAACCTACATAATGCAGGGGTTTGTTAAAAATGAATTTCGCCCATGATAGCATTTGATTGAAAGATCTTTACAAAGATCCATGCATGTTATAGGAAGAATATTTGTCTTGAATAATGAATGGAAGTACAAATATGCAAAGTTGTAATTAACCTACTTGGAAATCCTGAATATTCCCTATAAACCTACTTTACTGGCCTGTTCGATTGCCGGTATACTGCATAATAAAATATTCTGTTTGAATTTGTTAAGGCTGTGTACTAATCCTGTTGGATTCGCTCACTTTAATGTTAACCTATGGAGAAAATTTGTTCAAGTATTGCCGACTTGGATATAAAGATTTTTTTAATTGTATTCCGTAATAGAAAGAGAAATTTCACACCTTGGGGCATTTTTCGTTTTAAAAAAATGCAAATTATATTTTAAAATTTAAATTATTCGAAGGAAAAATCTAGTATAGTGTGTTTTAAACGCTCCTATATTCCCTTGTGGACGGAATTTATAAAATGGATCCTGTTGCAAGTTGCAGCAAATTTCAGGCTATCTGAAAATGCCATTTTTATTAAATTATCAGCATTTGTGAAGCTGTAAACAGTGGATTCATTTTTTCCGTAGGTTACAGAGCCGAGGCCCACAAAATAACATTTCACCGAACTTGAGAAATCAACCTTCGTCTGCGTATACAGGAATTGCTGCGTAGCGACCAGTCTTCGGTGAATCATGGGCTGATAGCGCAAGCGGGGGGAGCCGAGGTGTCAATGAGATTTCTCCATAGGTTAACATTGAGGTGAGCGAATCCAATAGGGTCATATAACAGCATAGTTCAGCTTATCTTATCGTACTGTGCGAATGATCGTGTAAGGAAGTAAGGAAAGAAGATGCCTTCCCCAATACGACTCAATAATCAGAATGTTGTTTAGAAAGCAATAACGTATATTAACATTAACAAAAACATCAATAAGTAACAATAAAAACATCAGTATGCAATACACTCTTGGAACAGGTAATCGTGTTCAACAAAATGAAGTAGTCAAACTATGAGGAAAGTGAACGCTTTGTGTACAAAGCAAAATTACATCAAATAAACCGATTTACAATTTTGTGTAAAGTAATTGGTAGTTTGAATTGAAAATGCTGTCGATATTTAATAAAACGAAAAAAAATTACAGTTCAAGCATGCAATATTAAAGTAGTCCTACAATCGTTTTATCACTGTTATCAGTGAAGAGTGTGACATCTTTGGCAATGCACTCCGAGCTATAGATGGGATCTCGTATTATCAGCCCACTATTGATATCTTTTCAATGTTATATTTTCTGAAACTTGTAATTATAATATAATATATGTTATCGTTCATTTATTTCAAAATGGCTGAAAGAAAGCAAGAGTAAACCGAGATCTAGGAAGTAGTACTGATGGGTTTTACATGAAATATTTAGAAACGTCAGACGATTGTGCATATAATGATAGTTATAGTGACAAAGGCCGTAAAATAAAACGTTTAGTGCAATTAGAGACATCAAGTTACAGCGAAACAGAGGACATGCATGCAACTAAAATTGATACAGAGAAAATTAGTGTCTGGCGTACAAGTACAACTGAAGATGGGAATTTCTCTAAAAGTAAATTACTCAACAGGATCAACAGAACGGTCATCTAATCACAGATTGTTTTGAAAAATTCATACCAGTGATAAATATATAAAACATAATATTTTTCCTTTAGTAAAACTTGAAAATTTATATTAATGTAATAAATTAAATTCTTTATATAACAATGTTTGCCCGATGCACGCGAGAAAAATAATCTCACCGACCTGGTATCCGTGCTAAAAAGTATCACGACTGGGAAATGTTAATTTTCCTGGTATAAAAGTAACTCCTCAGTATTCGTTACGATTCCGGTCTGTTCAAGAGATCTTTTTATGTATTGAAACTTGAAACGAATTACTCGCTCGCTCTTTTCCACCCACAAGAAGAATAAGATATCCAATCTAAACATCCATCAATTCTTACAGTAACTGCATTTACGCAAATCAAAATCTGCTAAAAATAAAATAAATACTTCTAAAATTTCCGGTGAATAGGAAGAATGCAAATGTTAATTTCAAAGCTTTGTCGCATGTTTGTAAAAATATGTGTGTACAATTTATAATGTCTATAAAGTAGAACTGCATTATAAACAATAAAACATCTTTACCAAGAGAAATTTATGTCAGAAAATTTAGATTGACAGACTCAAATTTCATGCCTAATTCTAATCACTACGTGTAGTAGAAGTTGACCTTAGCGCTACAAACCAATCCAATCCTTCTAATCACATTATGAAGGATGAGCTAAAATGCAGAATACTTTCCTGCAAGTAAATTTTTAGATATGTCTCTAATGTGACATTGAGTGTTGAAACATGAAGAACTAAAATTTCGAGAAATGTGCCCCTAAATCATCAATGTTTTTAATGTTACTCTCACAACGAAAGGCTTTTCCTGAAACAAAATCCATAATCTTCTTTCCCCTGAATGCTCTATTACCTCTATCCAGGAAATGCATTTATGACAATTTTACATTAATGAGTAGCAGGAGCGACACGTTTTACGTTTGTAAATTGTTTATCATTTTAGCAGAAACAGATATATAATATCGAAAATTATTTTCATGTTTTAAGATTAATAATACATTAATGTCTAGTAGTAAATATTTAAAATTATCGTATATAAATACGTACGTATGCCTTTAAATGTTTTTTTCCAAATTTACCGACACGTCAAGTTTTTAATGCTAGTAAAATTGCAATATTAAAGCGTACGAACCTCCTTGACATATTTTAGGCTCTTATTACTCCTGTCTATCGCCCTCTGGGGAGGTATTAGAGCGAATTTCTCCTAAATTATTTATCATACGAGATATTTCTCTAAGCAAGAATCATATAAAATAAAAAAATATTTGCTAGTATTTCTTCTTTATACTTTGGACTTTTCTATCATTTTTAAGAGCAAATTAATTCTTCTTCCTTCATTTAATATGTCATGATTTGCTCCCAGTGGTAATTACCTCACAAATAGAGGCCCTTTGGTGTTTGCAGCATTCATACAGTTAACTACATAATTATGAATGTATAATATGCGGTAGGAAACTTGTAGAATAATTCGGAATTTCCTATTGCTTAACGACCACTAATCTAACACCACAATTATTCTTTCTTTTTCTCTCTCTCTCTCTCTCTCTTCTCTTCTCTTCTTTTCTTTTTTTTCATCAAAATTGAAGTACGGTTTGGGGCAGAAATCAAATTTTCCACTTCCGACACCAATATTCTAACTTCTGAATAACTGTGACATGTCACTGAACATCGTTATAATTTCTTATAGCTAATTTCCTAAAATAACATTTGAAATGAAATTAATCCCTGTTTAGAAATGTCGCGTTGAATGTGTTTTAAAAGAATATAAATCAAATCTGTTTTTGCAAAAACGGTTTAGGTTTATCAGACATATACCGTACTTTTCGGACTAAAAAAAACGACTTCTGGTCCGAAGGTAACATTTAAATAAAATGAATATTTTAGTATATATGTTATTTATATTCATTATATATGAAGGGTCCAGGGGTAAAACCACTTTACTCCAAAAACCTCGTTTTGAGAAAAACGAATTTGAAAGTTGTAGTAACGTGATTTTTCTATGGAACGCCAAAACTATTTTTAACGGCTGTAAAGTGATTCTGCCTCAGATATGAATGCACGTGGTGTAAGTACTCCTTGAAAGCTACAAAATGGCACTGCTTACTCATTTTCGCAAAAATGTCTGTAAAGTTGTTTTACCCCTGGACCCTTCATATATCATATATATTTTGTATACATAATTTATTATATTTATTATATATGTTTTTATCCTTTACTAAGTAAGAAATTGAAGATATCTTTATGTACCTAACAAAATACAAAATATTCTTTTCTAAAAATCTTCCCATAAATTTGAGGTGCGTCTATGGTCTGATAAATACGGTAATTTCATATGCAAAATACTTTTAAGAAGAACTTAAAATATGCCTTACTAAGTAAAATCTTTTACATGTCCTAGGTGCAATAAATCCGTAACATGCCAAAACTTTCATAGAAGAAAAAAAAAAAGGTAACTATAATTTTAAAACTGAAAAAGAATAAAGAGGTCACTTCTGACCGAGAATGGAAAGTTTATTTCTCATTCTCTTATTTATTTCACCCATAAAAAAGGAAATAAATAAAATTGATACAAAACAGTACTTCACCCACGAGTTTGATGCTGAAAGAATTCAACAATCACTAAAAATGTTACAGTCATGAAACGAAAGTTCATGATGTAACCACAAACGGTATGCGGAAAACAAACCTTGCGACAACAGTAAAACTGGAAAGAGGTCAAGAGTAAGTACCGGTTAAAAAATAGTAGAAATGAAGAGAGAAGACCATGGAAGAAAGGTGTCAAGTTTGTTCAACGCTGAACAGAAAGGTAAATTTTTCTTCATGCATTTTATATTCAAATTTGTTAAAGATTTCTAGAAAAAAAATTTTAGAATGAAGTACTTGATCTTTTTTGGTATACATCTTCTACTCACAAATATTTTAACAATAAACACATAAGGGTTCATATCTTGTTAAGCTAAACAGTCATATCCTGTTATTATGCTGAAAGCAGCACTGTTCGGGACCAGTTGCAGATGACAATATTATTGGAAGAGAACTCCAGAAATCGTGTTCAATTTCTCTTTTTTTGTTTTGACTTAAACATTTTATATTTGTTTAATTCTCCTTAGAATAACATGTTTTTTCCCTTTTTCATTTGCTTTAATTTTGTTCTATTCTTAATCCACCAATTTACGCAATTGAAGGGTTTACTGCAAAAAGGAGGTAGCTCCATCTTAGGGAAGTTTGGAGTTTCATGTACTATCATGTGGTAAAAATAAAACTCTTTCGTTTGATGCAAGAATAATGTAGATCTAATGGTTAGTTCTCGTGTTACTCAGGAAATAGATCTGCTTGACTCGTTAGTTACCTCCTTTTTTCCTCAAACGACTGACATTGTTTGTTTACAGGAAAACTGGAAAGGGGGCAAGAGTAATTACCAGTTAAAAAATCGTATAAATGAAGAGTGAAGACCATGGAAGAAAAGTGTCAAACTTGACACTTTTCTTACAGGAAGGTTACGCAACACTTATCAACAGTGGAGTTTTTGGTTCTGATAAACATAATACTGTATATTGTTTAACTGCAAAATATAAGGATGTAATGGAACTATCCCGCAAATACGTCGCACAAAATGATATGTGGTTCATGTTTGTTTGCTTGTTTGTGTGTCTGTGTGTTTGTCCAGTACAAACCTTGCAATTGATTTTTAACTAACTTCCCGACTAGCTAGACATTCGAAACTTTTAGAATAGCTCAGAACACGGTGACTGTTGATGCCAATGGCTTTGTTGGCAATCGCCAAATGCGCCCTTGAAAGAATACAAATATAGGTAACATAGTTTTTAATTCTTATGTTGGCATCGTAAACTTAAAGATATTAGAATTTGCTTGAAATCGCTTGCTGCATCTAAAAAGGTTTGTTACTCTCGCACATCGTATGGTCGATGTTTCATGTATTGATTTTGTTCATACATTAGTATTGTAGATAATGCGTTTAAGTTAATAAAATTGCTATATTAATTCGTATGTCGTATGGTCGACAATAGTTTCGATATAATTTATTAGTTTACAGTCCATTTTAATCAACGAATTTGGGACCAGTGCCACGTATGACATTTGGCTCATACAGTGACAATGTCACTGTATGAGCCAAACTTTTGATACTTTTAGCCGTCTTTAAGCAGAATTGAAATCAATTTCAGTTAATTTTGTTATGTAAACTGGTGCAGCCATCTATCGGCCGGGAAGGGAACGAAAAATTAAACGCAACTTCCAATTAACTTCATTTTCTTTCAAGTTGATGGGATAATTCATCAAAAAAAATTTAAAATGTATTTATCAATGCATCGAATTGTCAAGTTTATATGATTCAACAGAAAATTTAAAAACATGGTATATAAAAAGTTCTTTTTATCTTGTAATTATTTGTTTGTAAAGCCAAAATATATGCTGTATTTCAATTGAAGTTTTCTTTAAATAAAATATTATGATCTTAGATTGTATTTCTTTGCAATATCTTTTTCCTAGAAATTGATAGAACACCCATTTGGTGGCAAGAAAGAGGTAGCTCCAACAATCACACATGTACCACGTCATCTAGAAGATATAGTTTTGAGTTAAAATACTGTCCTAATATGTATTGTGAAGAATAGGAAACTGATTAATATGTATTGTGAATAATAAGAGGGGGGGACATGAAGAGGGTTCACCTCTGGTGTCGAACTAAGTGAGTGATGGTCATCGCTGGGCTGAGGGGCACAGCTCCTCTCCTTGTCCACTGGACAGAGGGTGTCACCTTGCGACAAAGACCATTCACCGAGAGTTGAACATTCTTCACATACAAAGGGGTCTGTTCGTCCCTCTGCGTGGGAAATTCTCGAACGTTTGAAGTAGCTGATGTCGCTAGTTTAAACAAATCAGCGTCCAAGCAAATGAACCAACGCATGATAGGACGAAATATGTTCGAGAGGGAAGTGCTTAGAAATTTCGTGGAGAACCTTGGACAGAAAAAGAGGCAGAGAGACTTGAGATCTACTCTCAGAAAGGTGACTGATACCTGCGGCTTTAGGCCAGATTACATATTTCGGGGAACTTGAATCCCGGGGCTTGGTGCCATTTCACGTAGTCGGTGGACTCTGACTGTTTGGGGAAGAATCCTAACTCCCCGGTGCTTTAGGGCGGTTATGACTTTAATATTTCATGTAAATGAATTGTGTAAATACTGTACAGATGTAAATACTTTATTTGAAATCCTAAACTCCGTATTTTTGAATTAATCTATGTTCAGCTATCTGGGAGAAACTGTCCATATCGTCGCAGTATGAACAATAAAGGATGTTTATCAAAAAGAATATTTTCACAGAACTCAGAATTTAGAATTTTCGATTTTTTTTTTTAACGGTTTTCCAAAAACTTAAAAATTTGGAGTTGCCTCCTTTTTGCACCAAACCCATCAATTCTTTACAACTGATTCTTCATTTAAATGCATTTATCTAATGACAAAAAATCTAAGTAATTCCAGAACATACGAAATCGGGCTGAGATATCGAATTGATTATTTGAGATCGTATATTGCAGTTTAAAATTCATGCCCCCCTTCGTTTGACATAATTATCGAACATAATTCAGAGTATCTTACATGAGCTCAAATGCAAGCGAGACAAGCATTTGTCGATGAATATTCTTCTATTAACTCATTTTAAAATCATTTGAACAGTAAAGTTCAAAAAAGATAAGAAGCATTAAAAAAATTTATATACATCCATTACGTCTCTAAACATCACTTTCTCATATTTATTTTTTTTCATATAGCTGCAAACGTCTTTTCAGCACATCTACACATTAAGGAGAGATAATAATAAATCACTGTGTTCTAACAATAACTCAAAGCACAGTATGAGTAAGCAAGAGAAAGAACCTTATGTTTGTCTCTGAGTGCCGTGCAATATGAACTAGTTTCTGTAGTCATCGGGGAAAGAACGCCGAAATTTGTTAGGGCTTATCATTGGTCAGTTGCAGTCACGATTCTTATCACTGTCGTTCGGAGCTCTGCCAGGTTCTGAAATGTGTCACAAAATAGTTGCTTGGCGTTCTGCCTCGTGTCGTCTGCATACTTAAATCTGATTATAATTCACTGGTTAGTTGTTTGTTACAGCCAGTTACGTCTGCCAAACAGACGCTATGCTTCCCTGGCAAGAATGATGATCGACAGAGAGTAAAATGTTCTGCACGATTGTCCAGTTAATAATATTTTATTCGGAAAAAAAGAAAAAAAATTTATCGTTATTCGTATTTTAAGAATTTTTAAGACTGGGTACAGAATTTGTAGTTAGAAACCACGGCATAATTTGTAACTTTTTTCTTTCATTAATAAAAGCATTGGGATTTTTTTCACTTCTTTTTAAAGTTTTTTTTTTATTTGACACAGATTTTTAGATCTAGGAGAAGCATTTATGAAAACTTAACTAGTAGAAACAAGTAGTTTTTATTTTTGTTTTTTACTAAATGATCCGAATACAAACAGTCAAACTATACATAGAGTGCAACTTCCCTAGCCGATCACCCCGCAAAACGGCCATTTTTTTCGGAACCATGATTTGCTGTCATATACAAGTTCACCCCTATTCGACGCCAACCCTAAAAACGTCCACTTTTTTCCGGTACCATGACTGCCCGCCCTAGAGAAATTTCCCTGTGTATATGTACATATATCTCACCCCGGCAAGAAATGTGACACAAGTAAAAAAAATGGCAATTTTCAGGTTATGTCATTGAAAAATAAGTACCCCATCGTGCTCGAAAAGCGACACATCTCTATCTCGCAATTTGTCCACCTGAGGGCAGTTGCATCAGTTTTACTGTAATGCTAGTTCAAGCTGTAAGGTATTTTTTAAGTTGATTTTTCTCAAATGCGGTTTTTTTTAGCTGTGTCACCTTTTTTGCCGGGGTGCTATATTATATATATATATATATATATATATATATATATATATATATATATAATAGTTCCGTAACTGATTGACTCACTGACTGACATATAACGCACAAACCAAACCGCTCGACCTAAAGGGCTGAAATTTTGCATGGCGACTCTTCTTATAGTGTACGGGTGCACTAAGAGAGATTTTTGAAATAATTCTTCTTAGGTTTTTTTAAATTAAATTTTTAAGCTGTTTTAGTAACTTTTTTTAAGTTTGCATTTAATATAATATTTTGAGGGTTATAAAATTTATGTTACGAGAAAGATCATAACAAATCCTTTAAAGTGAGATGTTTTTCGAATCTTTACACCATTTTTCAGATTTTGGTAAATTTTTAAAGATTAATTTTAGAATTTAATTTATTAAATGCTAATCACGTGATTCTTTTTCTGGTACTTTAAATAAATTTATCGTCACGTGCATAACAACTAAATAGACAAAAAAAAATTTCTTGCAAATGCGGCAAACAATTGGACATTATCCAAAAAAATATTAAAATACAGTAAAAGATATTATGTTCCTCAAACTGTACTATTCTAACTGTACTATATTCTCTATGTCCTATTAGATTTAAATTGAATATTTCTCTATATAATTTTGTCTATAAAAATATCCCTTACGATTTTTTTATAAATATATATTTTTTTACATCAGTTGTATACGTTGATTGTCGTATTTATTATAAATATATATATTTATTTTTTTTTTGGCATTAATTGCATACATTGACCGTTGTATTTAATTTGAATGTACTCCGTAGCGAAGTGCGGGTTTTCAGCTAGTATATATATATGCGTGTGTGTGTGTGTGTAAGTAATGATCTGTACATCACGGATTCATAAACGCAGTTAAACACAGTATACGCGAATATATACGTTCGTATTCATGGCGGTGGAGAGATGCCTAGTTGGGCAACGCAAGCAGGAATACATACACTTTGGAGATCCAGAGAAGAGACGCACGACCAGTTTTCGTGGAATTTATTTATCAAAACTGGACGACATAAGTCAGCAAACACATCACTATAAGGTAACTTTGCAAAAAGTCACAAAAGAGCGCCGGGCCTGCCGAAACTTTCATACACTGGACACTGCATACTGGGACGGACAGCGGCGGCAAATATCGTGCGACAAAACAAAAACAGGACGGACGCAGGACACACTACATGGGAAGACACGGAAACAGACAGAAAACAGCCAGCGAAAAACCCTTGCTCTGGCTTATATACGAAAGGTTCATGATCCTGACACTACGGGGCCAAAAACCTTCAATTGGTTATCGGCGAACATCTGACCTCGTGGATCAAAAGTCGTATAATCTTTCGAAAGGCGCGAGATAGACTCGTGATGTACAATTATGTATTAAAAATAACTTTTAATGTTTCCGAGTGCGTGTTTAAGGGATAATATGGTTGGTTAGGTCTTTTATTTTTAGATCACAATTGGGAAAAAGGGCTGTACTTCCTTAAGAAGAAACAATATATATATACAGGGGAATCTCAATCGATCGTTTTCCCATATGTATTGTTTATTTCACCTAATCCCGAATAAATTCCATAGAAAACAAGCAAAAACAGACCGCATAGATCGTTCCTCGATCCATCGTTTTCCCGCAATATTCGTTCAGAATATCGCAGCTTTATATTAATTTATCGGATCGATTGTTTTTTTCATAATAACTGAACCTGAAATATAAATGTCTGGATTGAGCTAGAATGACGCTCTAATTAAACAATAAGCAGAACATTGAGATGCACGTCTCGTATTTTTTGTTCTCTCTTGTTTAGCCTGGTTCCACGTTATCGTACCACTCCCATTATTTGTTCGTTGTTGGTGTTCCTTAATTCTTTAGCCCCTGGAATCCCCTATTTTCGGCAACTCATTCCAAATTCTCCGACTATTCAACATTTCTGTTCTTATCAGTAATGGCTCACAGTCAGCCGATCTGAGCGGTTCGTGCTGCCCCCTGTCTTTTCTGTTGACCTTGGGATGGCGGTGCCCTGGTGTTTGGTCTAGGGTATGAGAAGTTTTTGATTGCTGCAGTTCTACACTGGCCGATGAGGGTTTCACCCGGAGGCAGAACTTCCTGGTGGTCTTATGTCGGACCCCATCCAGTGAACTGGAATGGTTCTAGTTACAAACGATTCACGGTTGCCGCTTGTTTATACTTTCACACAACAACCGATACCGAAAAGAATGCAATTTGCAACACAGAAAAAATATTGATTACTTGAGGAGAGAAGCCGCCAAAAAACTAACGAAGATTAAGTACTTTTTTTTAAATCAAAATTCCTGTGTATCTACACGTATTTCTTTTTTTATTATTATCTTGGATTTCATTACAACTTTGTAATTTTATCTTCAATTACACTACAGGTATGTATGCATTTATTTATGTGAGTAAATATATTTTAGGGATATCAAACTTTAAGGAATGTTAATACTTTTTTGTATGTTCCCCCATCTATCGTTTTCCCGCATCCATCGTTTAGTTCAGCCAGTCTCTTCGAAAACGATAGATCGATATTCCACTGTATATTATATATATATATATATATATATATATATATATATTCACAGTGGAATCTCGATCGATCGTTCTCCGAATCATTTTCCCGTATGTGTCGTTTATTTCACCCAGTCCCGACGATCATATTGCTTTGTAATGTTCCCACATCTATCGTTTTCCCGCATTTATCGTTCAGTTCCGCCTGTCCCTTGAAAAACGATAGATCGAGATTCCACTGTATATATAACGCCGTTTACAGAAACACATACTCGTAATTACGTAAGTGCTTGTTTGTCGTTAATACACCCGTCGGTACAAATTTCGTTTTAAAGCAATTTTATTTTGAAAAGTCAAGAGATAGAGAATCATAAATTCTAAAAATTAGAACTCTTCTTTTAATACGCATTTTGTAAGAAGAATTATGGAGAAAAATTCAATTCAATATTGGATTATCATTATTATTTTGCTGTATAACTTTGAAAGTACATTTTTAAAGTTACGTTTAATATCAAAGAAACTAAGTGCTTATATATTGTTTCCCAAGATAGCAGTCGTGAGAGACAAAATATAACAACAATGAAATATAGAGTAATATAGTTCGGAGACCTGGGTCCGTTACCCTTATTCTGCTGCGCTCCAATTTAATCCCTTTGTACGTAATTAGGTTGTCAGTGGTGGTCTCAACGTGAGCTAACTTTTATTTCTTTGGTCATTTATCTTCATGAGTATTCGCCTAAATATTGTGATAACTGCGCTCACATAAGTACGTCATTCATGTATGTTTATTATATACTTTATTATTTACGGGTGTATTTTGTATGTCATTTTACAAACGTTTTCTAGAGGAGTAAGGAGTTATTTCATATGTGTTTTCTTACATGCGTATTCCTTTTTTTCCGATTGCGGAAAAAGTCATTATTCCCAATACGGTTTCTCTTGTTTTTGCTGGGCTGCAGTGAAGAACGCCGATGTGCAAACTATAGTTAGTCGAAAAAGCTGCTTTGGCTGATAAAATGAAGAAGATATTGGATACTTGATTCAGAGGTGTTCAATAGGACAGCGGTAGGTCCCAGGATGGTATAATATTTAAAATATATATTAAGTCTATAATTGAAGTAATATATTATTTGTCTAACTGAATCTTAATTAATAAGCCTTTAATCAATTCCATTATAATATTTCCTGAGTTCTCACGCATATATATATATATATATTGTAAGAATCCGTTGACGACTTTCCCAATAATACAACCAGGACAGCCGGACTGCCCACAAACAGGTGGACGCTACGGAATATTCTATAGATCGGCGTCAAGGTGTTTGGAAGCAGAGGAATAGTGTCGCCCAATCTGCCGCCCCTGGGAGGACGTAAACTAATGAATATTCGACAGGAACTGATGATTTTAGGATCAGCTGATTATAAGAGCCGGCAAAGTGGCGTTGTCGGAAAGTGAATCACAGCCAACGAACATGACGTCACAAATTCGGCCAGCCAACCTAAAAATTTGCAGTCACGTGACCGGAAACGCGAGTTCCGGAGCTGAGAGAGAAAATCCAGTTTTTTAGCAGACTTGGTCGAGACTCTCACCCAGAGAGCAAGCACCATTCGTATCAGAGGTCCTGGAGCGACCGACTTCATCCTGAAGTCAACTTTTCAGACCAGCTCGCTCTAAGCTTCTCGTCATCTATTATATTTCACCCTGAAGTATTCCTATTTCAGAGCATACCGCTCTACAGGCTTCTTGTTAGCACGAGACTTCATCAAGAAGTTATATTTATATTTCAGAGCATCCCGCTCTATAAGCTTCTCGGCAGCTAGAACGTTTCCTTACGAAGTTACTCTATAGTTAGTCGAAATTTTCAGAGCTGTATGCTCTAGAGGTTGCGTACCGATCTGATAGCTTTCAGTTCGTGACTGTACTTGCCGACATCTTCTCATCGAAATTATTTGGCTATTAAGAAGGCCAGTTCCCTCTATGTCTAGAGGTAGATCAGCAAATTTGTAAATAGTTGTAAAAATTTTCCGACTTAAATTTAATAAAAGTGTATTTTAATGTAGTAGACTGACTCTGAATATTTTTAGCTACCAGGAGTCTAAATTATTACAGTCTACTTAATTTAATGATGGCAGCTTGTCCGGATTTTGCCATTAATAAAAATAAGCAATCCACCCCTTCGAAGTAGAGAAATTAGAGTAGGAAGCCCATCTAGGATTTAGTCCCGTCCCAAGTGTGTGCATCAAAACTGCCGGCATAGAGCAGTAAGCAGCGAACCAACAGTGGACTTGTGCAGCGATCAAGTATTGGGGCTGCATACTAAATAAGGAAATCCCCCAGAACCAGCCTGGAAAGACTTCGCCTAGCCTCAATGAGAGCCTACAATCGAGTTTTCAAATTAGACAAGGTAAGCTTCTTCTCATTAGAGGCAATAGTAATTGATTGATCAATTAAAAGTAAATTAATTGATTAGAATCTGTGTAAATGTTAGCATGCGTAAATTAATGTTTCATGGGAAATAACTATTGAATTGGAATAAGTAAATTATCTGTGAGAAAATAATTAATTTAGTTAAAAGAAAATTAATGAAGTATTAGAATTGTTTATGCAAAAGAATAAAGTTAAAAATAAATTATATGCAATGTGTTTAAAATTTTAAAAAAAGTGAATGAACAAATATTTGGTAAATGAATACTAGAATTGTGGATAATCTGATTTAAGTACTTAATCTAAATTGAAATTAAGTAACTGTGTTTTGCAAATTATTTAACCAATTATTGAACTTAAGTAATTGTGTTTTGCAAATTAATTTAGTCAATTATTGAAATTAAGTAATTGTGTATTGCAAATTAATTTAGTCAATTATTGAAGTTGTCTAGAGTGCTTAAGATTATATTGTAGTAGCATTTTATTTATTGTGTGTATGAAATTTGGTCTGAAAAATTTTAAACATCTTTGAATTGCATGTGCCATGATGATTTCAAACGAGTCTATTTAAACTGTAATCTTTCGGAGTACACCAGACCCCCTTTTCTTGGAAGAACGTAGCAGTAGAATTCCTTGAATTGAGAGGGCTATTGTTAAAGCGCGAGCAAAAGCGAACAACCAGTTCTTTTGTTGTGTCTGAGGCCAAGATTCCGAAGTTTCCGGTAAGGTTAAGTTTTGGATAAGCGGTTAAAGAGGAATTACTTTCAGTTAGTTAAAGAGGCAAAATGTCGTTTTTAACAAAATGCAGGAAAACTGACTAGCAGAATTTGGCTTTTGAGCTGCGCGTAGAAATACAAGAAACGGATAGAATAATCGATCTGGCAAGAAAGATTTCAGAAAGTGAAGGTTTCGAGGAAGAGAGCGCTAAAAATATTCTCAAAAATCTCATAGAACAGCGGTTCTCAACCTGGGGGGGCGTAGAAGAATTTCAAGGGAGGCGTGGATTAAAAAAGTAAAATAAAAAGTAAAACTAACTGTATTTCCTGTACTCAATTTGGCTGTCACAATTTAATCAGAACATATTTTCGACATTACACGAAACACGAAATACGATAATTGTCGTACCGATAATTGTCGTAATTGTAAAAAAACTATAATTGTCGCACGTATGGACGTTAAAAGTGACCTGAGGTGTGCTTTGGCAACAGTTACAACCTAATATCATAACTTGTCCAAGGACAAACATTGTGAGCCCTCTCATTAATGTTGTGAAAGTGACTTTTATTACATGCCAACCTCATCTAGATCCTTGATTACCTCAAATATATTTGATGTGTATTTAATTCTTTGATTTCATATGTTCTAATAATGATATGGTCCAAATTAAGATATGTGTAAGTAATATTAAATTTTTTGTATGAAATTATCTATTCTATATTTTCATTTAATAACCGGCTTCAGTTTCAAATTCCGATTGTACTACATGCATTGACCACATATGGTGGTAGTGGTGGTGGTGGGGGAGGGGAGGCGTGACCTCACATCACTGTTCAAAGGGGGGCGCAGAGCCTGAAAGGTTGAGAACCCCTGTCATAGAAAATAGAAATTGCAAGAGCTTAAAGAAGCCGAAAGATCGGAGAAAGAAGCAGAACGCGCTTTTGAGCTTAAAAAACTTAAAATCATACAAATTGGGGAAAACAGTAGTTAGTCCAGTCCAATTTGTGCTCCAAAGGGCCCTCGAGGGAAATATTTGGGGTAGTTTTGATTTCTTCTATTTATATGTTTTTTGGGGTGCTAAATCCGAATCTGAGGTTTGTTAACAAAATTTCGTGACGCAACATTGAAAAAAATGCAAGAGAAGGTGAAAATTTTCATTTTTGGCTGTTTTTTGCTTATAAATCGCAAACTATCAACTTTTCGTACATAACCTTATTTATCAAATTAAAGTACATAAAATTTCCTACAATTTCACTATTTAGGTTTTTTTCTCCGACAGACCGTTTGGGCTCAAGTGCTATTTGAAAATTGGCGTATTTCGGCTGGCTCCGCAAAAACCCACTTTTTACACTCCGAAACTTATCATTAAAGGCTGTCATTTAATTCCTCCTTCCAATACAATGTAGGATTTCAAATCACATTGTATTTAAATTCTGTGCAAATATAATTTCGTCTTGTACGTCTTTTCATGTAATTTATTCTCGGCTAGCCTCACCAAATGAATTTTATAACTGCCCCGCTTGGTTTAAAAAGCCCTCTTTCCTTCCATTCGAATTCCTTCACAGCGATTCAAGGCCTACTACGTCACCGTGTACATGCGTACCCAATCAACACCCCCTATATCCGATATAGGGGTGTTGACCCAGTTTCAAGTTCCCTTCATATTGTTCACGAGGTTTCCTCCCCTCCCCCCCTCAAAAAAAAAAATAAAATAAAAACAACCGGCCATCCGATTCTACAGTGGCAGTGCGAAGGAAAGTAGTTCAGTGTTAGAATCCAACGACAACACGATTCAAAAGTTATATTTACGCGTAGTGTTAAAATGGCTTCAAATGTGTGTTTTATTTGTGATGAAGTGCTGGATAATAACGTAGAGAAGGTGATAACGGTGCGGCAAAGAGGTTTGAAAACGTTTATCGAGTCAAGAAAGAAGAGGAAGGATGGTCAGTATGTTCAGCTACGTAAAAAACATCTGCAGTTGATGTTCATGAGCGATGTCGTCAAACTGCATTAATAAAAGAATGATTGCAGCTCATTTGAAGAAGGCGGAACAGGGTAGAGAGTCAGTCAAAGACGTTCTACTGAAGCGCATTTCAATTTCAAAACTCATTGTTTATGTGTGGCCTCGTCAGAACACCTGACTTTATAGACAACAAAGAAAAAGAAAACCAATCGTAATATTGTGTATCAGGTTCGAATTTTGAAAGTCAAGGAAACTATCATAAAAAGGGCAGAAGAACGTGGTGATGAGTATGGACAAGCCATAATCAACGTCTTTTGCCTGTCTCAGACTTGGTGGTTTCTGATTGTCAGTATCATATTTTATGCATGAGAAAATTGTACAATCGCCCAAAAATTCAAGAGAAGAGAAAAAGGGGGTCCATTCGCCAATCATGTTGAAGCAGCAATGGAATATGTCTACACTTATCTTGAGAATAGTGATGGGAGAATGTCAGTTTACGCTAGACGAGTTGGTGGAGCCAAATCAAGGGTGATTATCGTCCTGACATAAAGACAGTTAAAGCTCATCTACCTCAAAAAATATGGAAGCGATATAATAATGACCTTTCTCCAAAGAAGAAGCTGGTAGTGTGTTTCAAAAACACAGGGTATAAAATTTTAAATGATGCTTGGTACCAGCAGGCGTTAAAAAATGAACAAGAGGAAAGACTCCGGATTATTAAGACGGCTGCTGCAATTGTTGTTGAGGATATCCGGAGCCAGGTTTATGAGACCGCACAATACCCCTCACCTGATAATTTTTGGAAGGAAATGAGGAACTCATTCCTGAAAGTCTCCGTACATTTATGGAAACAGTTGTACTAAACAAAAACGTGGGGACCATGATATGTGGAAGAAGAAGAACACAGCACTGGATCATAGTCTTGTAGCAGTAGTGAGGCCCAGATCATTCGGTTTCACCAGTCCCGTAGGGTTGGCAGTGTTTCTGTACAAGAAGTGCGGCTCAAGGAATTAGTCGATGTGGTTTCCTCATTGGGATTTTGTTGACTTACACAGAGGCTGTCCGCCTGGAAGCATCAGCTGTCAGCAGCGATCCGCTGAAAGTTAACCAGCCATGCTTTTCAACAGCAGGTGTACGATAATGCTGATTTTAATGTACATACAATCGACGGATACAGCACCTTTCACGTCATGGGTACAGACTGAAGAACAGACTGAAGAAATACGCTTACAATGATGCGGAAGGTATGTCTAATCTCACAATCTATTTCGTAATCACTCTCTCTCCTTAAGATATGATCACAAGTTGTTGTTTTCGCACCACCTCTTTCATTTTCCAGATGAACAAGCCCCGACTCTGACGACAGAATAAACCAGAACCTGTGCCAGGACTCGCCGCCTTCGAAGAACCCCAGCCAGGACCCTCTAAACGACAACGGCTCATATAATAATGTAATATATGATCATGTGTATTGTAATACAATATAATAAATGTAATAATTTTTCAAGATTTTTCTTTGGAATTTCAACTTTTTTGTAACAATTACAACTAATTTGTACAATTTCGGACTTCTTTAAATAACTTGAACATTATTTTATTTTGAAAAAATTACCTGTACCTCTACATATACGATCCTAAATAGGTATGTGCAGAGAACTGGGAGGAATTCACTAATTGACAGCCATTAATAATAATTAGAATTTGGAGTGGAAAAAAGTGGGTTTTTGTGGAGACAGCCGAAATACGCCAATTTTCAAATAGCGCTTGAGCCCAAACGGTCCATCGGGAGAAAAAAATCTAAATAGTGAAATTTGTAGGAAATTTTATGTACTTTAATTTTGTTAAATGAAGTTATATACGAAAAGTTGATAGTTTCCGAGTTATAAGCAAAAAACCGCCAAAAAATGGAAATTTTTACCTTTTTTTGCATTTTCTTCAATGTTGCGTCACGAAATTTTGTTAACAAACCTCAGATTCGGATTCAGCACCCCAAAAAACATATAAAATGGAAGAAATCAAAACTACCCCAAAATTTTCCTCCGAAAAACACAATTTGACTGGACTAAGTGTGAATTCCGTGAACTCAGAAAGCGGGAACCCGCCTAGGCATGTTAATCGGTAATGCAGAGGTATGATGCCGAAAAGATAGATATAGCTTTAACTTTTAAATCTGTTTGAGAGGCAAGCTAGGAAATTGGAAATTAATGATTGTGATTTAGTGTCAGAGTTACTAAGCTTTTTGCCGAGCGAAATAGCGGGAATAATCATCAGGGAACCTGAAAAAAAAATGATAATTACGATTATGTTAAGTCGGTACAGGTTTTAAACTCAGTGCCGAAGCATTCCGTACAAAGTTCCATCAACGGAAGAACGGTGATTTGTGGAAAGACTTAATATTTGTATTGAGGAGCTATTTAGAGGGATGGTTAGATGGAATTGAAATTAAAGATTTTGAGTCACTCAAAGAACGTATGGTAGCCGACCAATAAAGCGACGCGTACCAGCGGAAATTAAAGATCATTCGTAGATGTATGGGGAACGCTAAATGACCCTGTAACCTTAGTAAATAAGCTAGACGCGTATGAGTCGACCCGCCGATTCGTAAAGAAACCGACGCAAATGAAATCACCCGAAAAGAAAAAGGTAGACCCCCCCAAGAAGTCAGAGAAATTTAGTCCCACGACGAAAACGGAAGTAGAGGAATCAGGTACGAAAGAGTGGCGCAAAGCTGCTAATAAAATTAATAATGATTGGAGGACCAGGGAGTATGAGAAGCGAAGTGGCCCCATCTGCTTTCAGTGTGTCACAATGGACATGTCCGCCCTAACTGTCCCGATTTTAAAAAATCCAGCGAAATCATAAACAACCTAGTTACGACGGGAGATTTTTTTCTTGTTTTTAAGCCCTACTTAAGCGAAGCTTACGTGAATCAGGTCGAAACCGTATTATTACGTGATAGCGGGAGTAGCGTAGATTTGTGCCCAGTTAAATTAGTTAAACCCGGAGATTCACTGGAGAAAATATTTGTCTCAAACAGCCCTTGGAAAAGAAATTTAGACGTTTACCTTTAGCTCGCATAACACTTGAGAGCCCCGAATTCGGCCAGGTGATAGCAAAGGCCACCGTGGTAGGTAAGAGTGTGGAAATGAACCACTACTTGCTGGGGAATTCCACTCAGGAGCTGATAGAGCAGCAAAAATTAAAACATGCTAGCGTTAATGCCGTCGTCACCCAAAGTCGAGGGATGCGGGAGGAAATTCAAATGGGAATTACAGTAGAGAATGGGGAAACGGCGGAGCAAATAACTTAGTCGCAGGAACCCGAGGTAAATTCGCCGGATGAATTAAAAGAACTTGAATTTCCAATAGTCGTCAGTGGAAATAGTCGTCAGTGGTCGTCGTTAGTGGAAGAGAGTGCCGACACTATCATTTTAGAACAAAAAAATTGCCCTGAACTTACATCTATTTGGGAAAAAGTTAAGCCACAGAAAACCCTGGAAATTGTGGGAGAAAATGAATTATTTTTAGGAAACCCCAAGATCACAGAGGGGAGGCAAGAAAACAAACTATGGTATCAGCTAAGTACGAGATTTTGAGTTTAGGCCACGATGGCGTAGTTTTACATAAAGGGATGACCGAAATGAAAGATAAGTTATTGAGAAATTATTTTTTGCCCCAGTGCATAAAAGAGAGTGAGGACTTTGTTAGATCGTGTGACCTATGCCAAGAATAGGAAAATCACAAGAACAAAATAAAGCCCCGCTTAAATTAGTCCCAGTAATTACGGAGGTTTTCACAAAAATTAACGTGGATATTGTGGGTCCATTGCCGATTTCTCCAAAGGGAAATCGATATATTTTAACTGCGTTGTGCATGGCATCCAAGTACCCGGAAGCCATAACTTTGAGTGCTTTCAACTTAGAACATGTGACGGATACTCTATTAGAAATTTTCAGTCGGATAGGGTTTCCGAAGGAATTACAATTAGATGATGCTACCTATTTCACCAGCAAATTAACGACCAAGTTTCTGGAGGAAGTTTGTATTAAGGTGACGTGGAACTCAATGTTGCATCCGCAAAGCAATCCCGTCGAGCGCTTTCCCCGCACCATTGAACGACTCTTGAAAGTTATCTGCCTTGAGGCAAAAGAGAATTGGGAGGTAGGGTTTTCCTCAGCCATGTTGGCACTGAGAAACATGACTCATATGTTTATGGTTTTTAGCATCGCCGAACTGATAATTAGGAAGAAATTAAGGGAGCCGGAAACACTACTTTTCGTAAAATGGTGTAGGAATTCGCCAGAGACTAATGTGGTAAAAGAGTATGTTTTCAAGTTCATGAATAGGCTACGTAACTATCAGAACATCGCTTTCGAAACCGAAAGGGAGATTAAAGTTAACAGAAAAACTTATCACGATAAAGGGTCAGTGAGGAGAGAGTTTAAAGTTGGGGAGAAAGTTAAATGGTCGGAGGAACGCAACACAGCGTTTCAAGAATTGAAAACGAAACTAACCGTGAAACTTGTTTTGTACGCGCCGGACTTCGCCAAAGAATTTATCCTGCAAACCGATGCATCCGATATTGGTATCCGTATCATTTTGGCACAAAAGAGACCGCAGAGATTCACCATCGAGACGGATCACAATCCGCTCGTTTTTCTTAAGACATATGCGGGAAATAACCAAAGGCTTATGAGATGGACTCTTGCCTTACAGCCCTTCAATTATCAAATTGTCCACAAATCTGGTAAATTTATAGGTCATGCCGATTGCCTCAGCCGTTTGATGGCAGAATAGAAACCTTAAGTCAGGCGTAATGTTGTAAATAAATTAATATAGAGTGTGAAAATAATTAATGAATTGTGTAAATAAATTAGTGTATTAATGTGTTAGGTAATGTAGTAATATCATAATGTATTAGAATAAATGTATTAACCTGTGTAGTAACTTAAATGTAGTAATAATTGTGTAGTAAATTAAATTCATTACCACTAATGATGTATCAGGTGAGCTGTGTCTAACCGTGATTTTCAGATTTTACCATTATGCCAAAATCTCCTTCAAGGAGGGAGGGATTGTAACAATCCGTTACGACTTTCCAAATAAATCACCCAGACAGCCGGACTTCCCACAACAGGTGACCTACGAATATCTATAGATCGGCGTCAAGGTGTCTGGAAGCAAAGAATAGTGTCGCACCTATCTGCCGCCCCTGGGAGGACGCAAACTAATGAATATTTCGACAGGAACTGATGATTTTAGGATCAGCTGATTATAAGAACCGGCAAAGTGGCGTCGTCGGAAAGCGAATCACAGCCAACGAACATGATGTCACAAATTCGGCCAGCCAACCTAAAAATTTGCAGTCACGTAACCGAAAGCGAGAGTTCCGGAGCCGAGAGAGGAAATCCAGTTTTTTAGCAGACTTGGTCGAGACTCTCACCCAGAGAGCAAGTACCTTTCGTCTCAGAGGTCCTGGAGCGTCCGACTTCATCCTGAAGTCAACTTTTCAGACCAGTCCGCTCTAAGCTTCTCGTCATCTAGAATATTTTATCCTGAAAAATTCCTATTTCAGAGTATACCGCTCTACAGGCTTCTTGTTAGCACGAGACTTCATCAAGAAGTTATATTTATATTTCAGAGCATCCCGCTCTATAAGCTTCTCGGCAGCTATAACTTTTCCTTACGAAGTTACTCTATTTTCAGAGCTGTATGCTCTGGAGGTTGCGTACCGACCTGATAGTTTTCAGTTCGTGACTATACTTGCCGACATCTTCTCATCGAAATTATTTGGCTATTAAGAGGCTACATAGAGGCCATAGAGGCTACATAGAGGCTACATAGAGGCCAGTTCCCTCTATGTCTAGAGGTAGATCAACAAATTTGTAAATAGTTGTAAAAATTTTCCGACTTAAATTTAATAAAATTGTATTTTAATGTAGTAGACTGACTCTGAATATTTTTAGCTACCCGGAGTCTTAAGTTATCACAATATATATATATATATATATATATATATATATATATATATATATATATATATGTGTGTGGGGGGGGGAGGGGTGCTGGAACTGAGGAACGACGCCTTCATACACTCTCACAGGGTTTATTTTATCACAAGACACAAGACACTTAAACATATAATATAATGAAATGAGGTTTCTTAGCTCCTACTCGAGCAAAGCGATCTCTCCTCCGCGAGAGCGTACTTCCAACTGGCGTATTTCGTCTTCAAACAGGAAATGGTGGGAGGGTCCTCTAGCGGCTAAAAGTAACTCGCTCCCACATATATATATCTGTATGCCGGAGGTAAAGGACACCAAATCCATTTCTTAAAAGTAGACTGTTTAACTTTATTCCTTCACTTTTTAGCACTATTATCAGTAGAGAAAAGCTCTTACGCGAATGTTTATACAGAAGAGACCATGCCAATTGAAAATGGCACCATGCCCTATCAGTGTGTCGAGGTAAAAAGCAGTAAGTGGATTTCTTTAAGCTCTCCTGTGAAGTTCAAACATTGTGATAGTTTTTCTATACCTCCGAGGTACAGATATATATATATATATATATATATATAGCATTTTCCTTCAGAGTTTCGGTCATTGAATGTGGTAGGTGTAACGAGAAGTGTCAAGCTTGTAATCGTAAAATTCCAAGCTTTGAGTCGTATTCTTCATGCTGCGACTTATAAATACCAATTAAGTAAATTCTTCTACGTGAAAATTATCGTCACACACCCATACTGATGTTAGTACGGCGTGAAATTAATTACCTTCTATATCAGAAATCCATGACTGAACCTAAAAAAGGAAATTCTTCGAATTATCTTGCATCTATGTAAAGCTGACTTGCGACGAATGAGTAGGCAGAATGAAGTGTATTTCTCCACCCGAACACACACTCGTGTAATTTTGACTAGGCATTCGTGAAAGTTTTCTTATGACTCTCTTATCAATTAACGTAAATTTAACTTACTTAAATCATTATTACGTCTAAAGTCGCATATACATACAGCGAATGACAGCCAACGAAGGGCAACGAATAAATTAAGCAAAATTTCAACGGACAAATTCGGTGCTGTTTGAAATTCGGTTGGCCATCCACATTAACAAACCAAGTGGTTGTGCCACCGTTCGTTCATTTTTGTGTACAGTAAACCCTCCTATAACGAGATACTCTCAGAACGCGGTTTCTGTATTAGGAGAAGCAAAAATTGCAGTGGCCCTCCTATAAAGCGGTATCTTTAAAACGCGGTTTCCCTACAACGCAGTACGAATTAATCTGGTTTACACTAATTCTGTGTTTCTTATAACGCGGTACGAATTAATCGCGTTATAGAAGGACTGACTTTAATCTTCACTGATAATTTTATACATGATATTTATTCAAGGCATGCACTGCATACATTGCATTATTGTACGCTACGCCACTGTTATACCGTTATTTCTCTATATAAGAGCACAATTAACTTACGCAGTCTCCCTATAGTATGAACTATATTTCATAACTGTATTCATCAGAACATGGTGAACTAAAGATGCAGTTTATATAACAATGAACGAATCAACCTGATTTAAATGTACATACGTACTTACTTCTGAGTTCACTTAACGTGCTTTCCATATAACGCGGTACGAATTATTCTGTTGTGTACTAATTCTTAGCTTTTATAACGCGGATTTCCATATAACATGGTATGCGGTTTCCATATAACGTGGTACGAATTAATCGCGTTATAGGAGGGCTGATTGTAGTTGTTTCTTCTGGAGAGTTATTTTTCCATCTTTACAGAGCTACGATAGCGAAGAACGAGATTTCCATATAACGCGGTATGAATTAATTTGCTTTATAGGAGAGTTGACTGTAGTTGTTTGATGTGGCGAGTTATTTTACTAGCTGTACAAAGTTACGATAGTGACCAAAGATAAATATAATTCAGTGTGTGATAAATATAATTAGTGATTAAGTTTCCTACTCGAAATGAAATTACCAAGCAAAAAGTAAAATTATTCCAAGCTAAGGTGTAGGCTCTGTCCATATACAGCAAGCGCCAGCTAATGACGAGTAAGGAACTTCCTTTGATGTGCCGATAGTGAGCGAACCTTGGCAAAGGCCAACAGATGCGTTCGGTGGTGTTCGTTGCTACGTGTAGATTAAGAGAACAACTTCGTTCGTTCACCTTCGTTCGGTGAATATATACAGACCTTAATGTTTTGGACAGACAATCTCCGGAGAAGTTTTTGCTTACTGAATTGCACTGTTTCTTGCTTACGCAGCATCTAAAAAATTATACGCCAGTTAACCAGGGTCAGTGCCAGCTGTCTGAATACACTATATATATATATATTTATTGTTCAGTGCATAGAGGGTTTTTTTATACCCAATAAAAATAGCAAATATAAATAATACTTCTCTTTACCGAATGCCGTAAAATATAAAATTCTCCCTTGCCAATAGATATCACTTCTTTCAGTTTTTACGCAACATAAAACGTAAACCTAGCTTAACAAATCAATCGTTTCTGATACATTATTACTTACGCCCATTTGCTCTGAGTTCTTTCTCTTCATATATTATTAGCTTGCAAAGCTCGTCATTTAATGCAAAAAGCTCCTCTTTATTTTCGTCCAATTTACCGAATAAGCTCACATCGTTTTTCCCGGGGAATCGGTGCTTTTTTTATACTCAGTACCGTATTCTAAAAACACTCATGCGACGTAGCATTTCTTAATTTAAAATTATTTTTCCCATGCTTATTCTCGTTTTTTCTTATTTAATAGTGATTTCGTTTCCTTGGAATTCCAGGGGTTTCTCTTGAACTTTATATTTATTATGCTGCATGCAGTAAGTATTCCATAACTTATTATATTGCATTCATTAACTATTCCAAAGTTTTACGAGCTAAGATCTAGTAGAATAATTGTTGTTATTTAACTGTGTAACTATTACTTTAAACCATAATCTGGAGTGAAAAAAAGTATCATTAAGGACTTTTTAAAGATTCAAGAAGAAGGACGTTGAAGCAAAATGATTTCTATTGACAAAATCGGGAACACAGTGAAAACCATGCAGTGACTTATTGCTAAATTACTCATTTTTATTCCGTTTAAAGCGTGTTAAAATGTTATTATGTTTGTGTTGTTGTTGTTGTTTCTAATGCCGCCTAGCTAGAAGTTCCAGACCAGGTCCATATACGGGGTCGGGCAGAATAGGACCAATGGGAAACACTGGGCTAACTACGTTACATGGGCCACGCCCTCCAACGTAGGATTGCATAGCAATTGACCAAAAATAGAGAATGGTAAAAGCTGATAGGCTGATTTTGGATCCGAGAGTTCTAACAAAACTGCTTAGTCGATCCTCGAAGGGATTACTTCGCATTTTTGCTGGCTATAATTCAACAAAAGAGTAGGAAGTTTAAGTATAGGGGGAAAATGGTAGTGCTCTGAGGAAGCAACACAAAAAGAAGGAGAATATATTTAAGGGTCGGGCTGAAGTAAGCTGCTCCAGTTATTATAGCACCACAAGGGTTGGAGTCTTCACCACCTCAATTTTGACTGAGCACCCCCTAGGGGTGACATCTTGGGGGAGGGGTCGTATCCTCCCCCACCCTCTCTGACCTCATATAGGGACTTTCCAGTCTTGAAAAGAAAAGATACAACCTTTGTGCTCGAGGAATAAACAGGAAAACCAACGTAAATAAAGCACAAATAGCAATAAGATGAAATTATTTTGCATACGCTCAAAAAAAAGCCAAAGACTAGGCTTAGTCTTCGGCTTTTTTTGGGCTGCCATTAAGTTCGTTGCACTGATGAAGAAGCTCCTTTGTAGCTTCGAAACGGCTGTATGCAAAGTCTTCGGTTTTTTGTTTTTTTTTTGAGCTGCCACTAAGTTCGTTGCACTGATGAAGAAGCTCCTATGTAGCTTCGAAAATCGCCGTATGCAAAATAATTGCCTCTTATTGCTATTTGTGCTTTATTTACGTTGGTTTTCCTGTTTATTTCCAGTCTACCGATTTATCGTGTCCATATTCGGCCTAGACTCGGAGATATTTAATGGAGTGCGTCGAGATTCGATTCGAGCACCCTCAGCACCAAAAGCTAGCACGCTACCACAAGGCTACCTCGAGCCCATTATGTTATAACGTTAAAATGTGTAATGGTTGAGTAACTAACACTTGAACCTCATATTCACCTTTCCCATGTTTCATCGTACTAACAACCCGTTAACATTGTAATATACATTTGTAACAAAACAAATGTATAAATTTGTAACAAAACGTGTAACAAAAGATTGTAATACAATGCGAAAAGAATGTAACACACACACCAACAAATTCGGTAATCAGTGCCGGAAAGCAAGCGACGAGCCGGACTGCTAAGTCGTGCTCCACTAGACTGCCGGTTTTTTGTTGTTGTTTTTTCCCCACGAATCCCTTCGACTGTTACATTACAAGTCAGTGCAGGTCACACTGAACTGACTGAAGAGAGGCATCTTTTTGGGTCGAGCATTCAAAACGAGCATTCGCGAGGAAACATAGAGACGCTTGCAATGAAATACTTGCCGCGAGCATTACATTACAACGTTACTTTACAAGTCAGTCGCCGTATTTACGGCTAAGAACGAGAGGCAAAATTTTTTTGTGCGTACGTCGTAGTTGCTATTTCAGAGATATAAAGAAGCGTTTAAAGAGAAAGATTCGACCTCATAGCATTTATCCTTTGATACAAGTGTGTCTTCAAGCTATGTTCTGAATTTCCGTTTTGGATTACAAAAGTTAGCTGGAAGTGCGTTGGCTTAGACGGTATATCATGTTTCTATCCTAATTATTTAACCTTTAGCTTACGGAGCCCATTTTTCAGATTTTCACTTTAAAACGGGAAATTTCATACCCCCTTTGTAAGAACTGCCATTTAGGGGGGGGATTGTATATATATAGTATATACAGTGCCGTAACTAGCCATTCATGTGCCCTGGGCAAGAATTTGCAATTGGGCCCCTTAAATCATTAGGTTTGGGACAAGAATAAGACAAATACAGCATTTTGGGTCCCCCTTCCAAGTGGGCCCTGAGCGGGTGCCCCCTGTTGCCCCTGCCTAGTTACGGCTCTGTATATATATATATATATATATATATATATATATATATATATATATATATATATATATATATATATATATATATATATATATATTCATTCTTGGGCCCGTATTCTTGGTATACATGCTATCCCATCCCGTAAGTACAGTAAGTGCGATTGGGCGTGTTAATACCAATACGGAATTTAAGTCAGAAAAGGAGAGAGGAATGAAAATTTCGAGGTAGAAAATATTACCTCAACAATATTTGTAAATGGCTGGTAGTGTTCAGTGTTAATATATCAGCATTAAGGATGACGCCATTTTTGTCTTTGGCCAAGGATGAGGATGGACATTTTAATCCTTTCTGGTATTTAAACTGATTTTAGTCGAAGACGAAGTGCCTAAGAACAGCAATTTTATAAGATTCCTCATGAAATCGGTTTTATTCCGTATGTTTCAGTCCGGTGTAAACAAGCATAGCGTGGCAATTATCGTCAAAATTCTCACCGCGTGAACCAGCGTTCCAATTCTGGACAAAGCAAGCTGTTCTGGTTCTGTCACCATAAAGGGAGCAGTGTTGGGTTTCAATTGCAGGGAGCTTTCATAATAAAGTAGATCACAAATACCGCGGGGTATGCAGACAAAATGTTATAAGATTAAGTGCCTGCCGCATTCGGATATACATATGTGTGTGTGTGAAGAGCACACACTTTAGCTGGTTATCTCAATTTAATAGCTGCCAAATTATAAACAATATTTACATATCTATCATCTAAGCGTAACCAAACCATCACAGCACAAGCAGTTTCTAGAGCTTCATACCATAGGTCGGCATCCTGACACACTGAATTATATATATATATATATATATATATATATATATATATATATATATATACACTGCTGGCCACTGTAAATGCAACACCCTGAAGGAAACATGCAAATAACATGAAATTTACAACATGGATTAGCGGAGGTGAGATATGCAAATGATTAGAATTTCAGCGCAGACGCACATCACGCGCGCCTGTGGCGCCACTTCAAAGCGCTATTTAAGGCTTGGAGATTTCGACGATTTCAAGTTCGGCAATTGTGTTTTTCTTGTGGTTTTTCAAAAAAACGATCAAATATGCCTCGTCGAAAACAGAGATAATCTTTTGATCAAGTATCCGAGTTCGACAGAGTGAGGATAGTGGCCTACCGAGATTGTGGATTATCTTTCAGGGAAATCGGTAGTCGTGTTGGACGAAACCAAACAACTGTAATGCGGATATGTGATCGTTGGATGCAGGAGGGTACGACGGACCGGCGTGTTCGATCGCATCCACCTCAGCGCACCACTTCACGTGATGACAGGCAAATTGTACGCATGGCAGTGACGGATCGCTCAGTCACACCACGAACCATAGCACAGCACATGCAGTCTGTAACGCATCATCCAGTGTCTGCGCGTACCATTCGACGCCGTTTACAGCAGAGTGGTCTGTCCGCAAGACGTCCATTGCTTTGTGTACCCTTGACGCAGAACCACAGACGTCTCCGCCACCAATGGTGCGATGACAGAAGGATGTGGACGGCAGAATGGAATGAAATTGTCTTTACTGACGAGTCACGCTTCTGTCTGCAACACCACGATGGTCGCATTCAAGTCTGGGGACACCGTGAAGAGAGGATGCTGAACAGCTGCGTTATGCACCGCCACACTGGTCCTGCACTGGGTATTATGGTATGGGGCGGTATTGGATATCACTCTTGCACACCTCTAGTACGCATTGCCGGTACTTTAAACAGCCAGCGCTACATCTCAGAGGTGTTGGAGCCAGTTGTCCTTCCTTACCTTCAGGGCTTGCCCACAGCCATATTTCAACAGGATAATGCGCGACCACACGTGGCACGCATTGTCCAACGGTTCTTCGTCAATCGCCAGATTGAATTGCTTCCCTGGCCGCCTCGCTCTCCGGATCTTTCGCCGATAGAAAACATGTGATCCATGGTTGCTGTACGATTGACCCAGATTCCATCCCCAGCTGCCACAGCAGATCAACTTTGGCAACGTGTGGAAGCTGCTTGGTCTGCTGTACCCCAAGAACTCATCCAAAGTCTCTTTGAATCAATGCCGAGGCGTGTGGCAGCGATAATCTCCAACAATGGAGGCTACTCTGGCTACTGATTTTGGCAGGAACCGCACTTCACAGAAGTCTATAAATTTAATCATTTGATACTTGGTCAACATGTTATCTACAAAATAAATTTTGTTGCGATATCTCTTGTCTTTCTTGGTGTTGCAATTTGGGTGGCCAGCAGTGTATATATATATATATATATATATATATATATATATATATATATATATATATATATATATATATATATATATATATATATATATATATATATATATGTATATGTATATATATATATATATATATATATATATATATATATATATATATATATAAATATATATAATATACACACACACACACACACACACATATATATATATATATATCGATCGGCGGACGTAAGATCGGATATGATATAATTCTTCATAATTTCAATGTTTGTCCACTTTAATCAGTTGATTGTTATTTTAGAGATGTACTACTAGCTTCAGAAATGTCATTACATCATTAAATTTTCAGCGCATTTAGATATATTAAGTATTTCTGTGGAACTATAAAGGCGCATGAAAATTTTCAGTATCCTGTTGTTACTGGCGATGTGATCCTCTAGTAAAGCATGATGTCCCGTCTCAAAATTCCAAACTAAAAATTATAATTAAAATCTTAGTTTACCTGACGGGTCTTTTCGATTACGCCGGCGTTGTTTTGTAGTCAGTGTGGATTCAGGCAAAATCATGGTCTTTGTACATCACAAAACATTTATTCTTAAGATTTACATGAAGAAACTAGCACATTCAGAGGCGAATTACACCACTGTCTAAATATTACAACCATCAGCTATAAAAGCTTTCTTTTGAAAAGCACTTTTAAGCGACTACTTCCAACCTAAAAGAGAGAATAGAGTACAAAAAAACACATGACCATGGATCTAGTTCTTTCCTACATGCCAAACCTCCAAGTCCAAGGCAATAATCAAAACACGGACCCGCCACCTGCTGGTAAGAACGGGTCATCCTCCCACCTTTGGTTTTGGTCACCAAGGCTCAAAATCAAACAAAAGGAAAAGAAAACATTAATAAACATGTTACAATAAACAAATAAATGGGAAGCAAAGAAAATAGTCAATGAGTTCATAAATTCAGTCTATTTGGAGTCTTAATGATTCTGCCCTTTCTAGTAACTCGTGGTTGCTGACTGGATCTCACAACAGAGTCCGTCTTCTTGACAGCACTGGGGTCTGTACTCGGGGACAGCTTCGAATTATCAGTGCATCTCTTCGAAGTTTCTCGAGGAGGTATCTTAGCTATAAGTGTAGTACATTTTGTTCGAATGTTGCCACTTTCCTCAGTAGAAATTTCCAAAGGATACAGTCTTTGTACTGGACGTATTAAAAAACCGTTTTCCGTCTTAATTTTAGCCACCCTAACTAATCCATCCTTACCAGGATATACTTCTACTATCTTAGCCAATGGCCAATTTATTCTTCTTTGGTTATCGTGACCTACCAGAACAATATCTCCTACAGCAATTTTCTTGTTGTTCTTAGCCATCCCTTTAGAATTTTTTAATTGCCCCAGGTACTCGACTCTGAATCTGCTACGTAAATTTTTTTTCAACTTTAACAAATATCGAAATCTTCTTTTTAGATTCACGTTTTCAAGGTTATCTAGGTCGGGAAGTCCAGTTTCTGTAATTCCTTGTATAAACATATTAGGAGTCAAGGGAACCAAATCATCAGTATCTTCGCAGATAGTAGTTAGTGGTCTACAGTTCATCAAGCCTTCAATATCGCATATAACCGTATAAAGTTCTTCAAAGTCCAAGGCTGCTCGTCCCAATATTCTTCTCAAAATTTGTTTTGTACAGCCTATTAACCGCTCCCACCAGCCACCCCACCATGGTGCAGCTGGAGGGTTGAATTTCCATGTTATGTTCTTTACAAGAGCTTCGTTACGGATTTTTGCATGTGCAGGGTCGGCGAATAACTTCGAAGCTCCACAAAAATTTGTACCTCGATCACTGTATATAATTAAAGGTCTGCGTCTTCTCGCAACAAACCTTCTCAGTGTTTGCAAAAATGCTTCTGATGACAATGACGTTAATAATTCGAAGTGAACCGCTCTGTAAACTGCACAAGTGTACAGCACGATCCAACATTTTCCCCCGTGTCTCAAATGTAAAGGACCAGCTAGATCAACACCGGTAACCTCGAACGGGGCTGCATCTCTAATTCGATCTTCTGGCAAAGCAGGGGATTCTGGTTGAACAGAGTTCACAGTAAACCTTCTGCATCTAACACAACGCAATGTCACTTGTCGGATGGATCTTCTACATCTCAGTATCCAATACCTCTCCCGTAGGTTATTCATTAATATTTGGACACCTGCGTGATTCAACTCTTTATGTTTCCACTCTATTAGTCTCTGCACTATGTAGTGATTTCCAGGTAGAATAATAGGTAAACGAAAATCTGTGCTATCTTTGCTTCTGAGGATAAGAGACTTTACTCTTAAAAGTCCTTCTTTATCTACCATAGGATGTAATCTCTGCAAACGGCCTTCAATTCCGTTAGGAAACTCTTCTCTCTGAACCATCTTCATCAAGATTATTTCAGCATGCTTCAATTCTTTGTTGTTAAGTTCCCCTGAAGTACGATGGGAATTTCGTATGTTCGAGATGAATCTGCATATCCATGCTGTAATTCTCAATAACTTCATGTAAGAAGAGTATCTTTCATAAAACTTTCCCGTGTTTTCTGTGTTCAAGGCGGAAATAATTGATTTCTTCTTTTCCGAGTTAACGATATGCATTTCAGGGGACGCTTTGTGCTTTGGCCATTCACTGATGGGTGTTTTCAAAAACTCAGGACCCTCCCACCAGACAGATTCGAGTAGGACATCAGCATTACAACCACGTGACGGGAGGTCGGCAGGATTCATACTTCCTGGAACAAATTTCCACTCATCTGTGTTGCTCAAAGATCTGATTTCAATAACACGGTTCATAACAAACACCGCCCAAGCTTCTTGGTTTTCTATCCAGAACAAAGCATTCATGGAATCTGTCCAGTAAAAAATCTGAGCTCTCTCGTAAGGAAAATCTTTCTTAATAGAGTTCATCAGTCTAACTCCCAAACAACATGCTAGGAGTTCAAGCCTGGAAATTGAGACAGATTTCAAAGGTGCTACACGAGCACGAGCTTGCACCAATTGACATTTAGCGTCAAAATTATTTTCTTGTCTAAGATATACACAGGTTGCATAAGCGTGTTGTGACGCATCACAAAACACGTGAAATGACAAATTAGTATCCAGATCAGAATTTCTCAATATTCTTCTAGGGATTCTGATATCTTGCAAGAATTTCAATTCATTTTTCCATTTTTGGAATTTTTTCTCGAGATCACTGGGTAGTCTGGCATCCCACGGCAATTTTCTTCGCCAACATTCTTGTAATAAAATTTTTGGAATCAAAATCACGGGACAAAGAAAACCTATCGGATCGAATATCTGACTAGCTAAAGACAGAATAATTCTCTTGCTCAAATTTACATCTTCGTAATCACTAAATTTCGGATCGCAGTATAGAGTATCCTCCGAAACATTCCAATTTAATCCTAGAACAGAGACAGTTTCTTCTAGAGTTTCTGATGTTTCTGGTTGCAGACCATTAACCATCCAACCCCTGAGATCAAAACATGCTGATGACATGATCTCTTTTGATTCTTTAATAAAATTAATCACTTCTTCTTCTGAGTCGCAACTCGTAACGCAGTTATCCACGTACATAGACATCTTCAGTTTGGTAGCTGTCTCTTGCAAGTAAACAGGAACATTACTTAAATGGTAGTTCAGGGTAGCTCCTAAAAGGAATGGACTGGAGTTCACCCCAAAAACTACTCGGCGATGTCTGAAAATTTTCATTTTGTTAGGATCACCATTCTCCCACCACAGAAATCTGAGAAAGTCGCAATCCGCTTCATTTATTCCAATTTGCAAAAAAGCTTTCCGGATGTCTGCAATCACTCCGTACTTGTTCAAACGAAACTTATTCAAAACACTCGGAATTAACTTGATGTAGTTTGGGCCTTTAGTTAGACAATCATTAAGTGAGAAGCTACCCTTTTCTTTCGCGGAAGCATCGAAAACAGGTCGAATTCTCGTCGTCGAATGCTCCTTGATGACTGCTCTATGTGGCAGGTAATGACAATTTGTCTTCTCTAACTCATCGGGTTTCACTTCTTCGATTATTTTTTCACCAAGCCATTCATTAAAGACTTCTTCATAATCTTCAATTAAGCCCTTATTTTTTAGAGCATTCACAGTTGATTTCAGTCTTCGCTCAGCAACAACCTTATTATCTGAGAGAACTTGGTGTCCCTCTATCCATGGCAATGAGACCACGTATCGGCCATCACCATCTCTGCTTAGGGTCTTTTCAAAATGTTTTCCAGATGCCTCTTCAAGTTCTAATTGGGATTGTTTTTCGGCAGGATCTCTGATACCAAGGCTATCTAATTCCCACAGGTCTGCAATTCGTACATCTGTAGCTAACATCGAAGTAACTACAAGGTTTTCAGTCTGCTCCGAATGTCCCTTTGTACGACCCAAGACCGTCCAACCTAACTTTGTTTCCACAGCTGTAAGACCAGATTTAAGTCTTTTCAATTTCCCTGTCATTAGCTTACCGGCCACATCTGCACCCATGAGAAGTTCTATGGGGCCAAGGCAATCTTCTAAACGTATCCCCATATCGGACAAATCATCTTCACACAGTTGTGTGCTAGGTGGCATAGTTTGACAAATTGTAGTCTGGTTAAGAACATCAAAATTACAGCGGTAGTTGTCACCGATATCAGAGAGGTAAGCTTTATAGACATTGTGTTCACAAGTATTCGTGCTTGAACCGCCAAATAAGGAATGTTTCAATTTTTCCTTCCTCATCGACTTGTAGCCGACCTTTTCCGCAGTGCTTTCTAACAGGTAGGATCTGTGGGATGCGGAATCGATTATTGCACGTATTTTCAAACTCCTGTTATCACCCTTCAAAACGACAACGAGTGTTGGCAACAAAACTCTTGGAGTCGAAGAAACATTAGCCAATGTTTCGTCTTGCACGGAAGTAGCTTTGTCACTCCTAACACCTTGTGTATTGGGAGTGAATTTTTGATTATTTCTGCAGAGGAGACTATGGTGGGATTTTCCACAAATCGTGCAGTTATATTTACTTCTACACGAACTAGAAACATGGTTCAATTTTAAGCATTTAAAGCAGCCTCCCCGGTTCATAAGGCTTTGCTTTCTTTGTTCATAAGTAAAATTTACTACCTTTCTGCATTCCGCACTGGGATGGGGCTTATCGCAGAATACACACTCATGTTCTCTACTCTGTTTACCTTGGGATGAGGTTAAAAGTTCCATACCAGTTGGGATAGCTTTAATTTGATTTGGAAAATATTTGGACTTATTTTGAAAAGATTTCTTTGTTTTGTTTTCAAACCCAAAGCCACTTGTAGCAAGATTAATTCTCTCTTCCCCTTGAATTTCATTACGTAGAAATTGCATCAATGTTTCTAATTTATTAAAAGTTTTATCGTTAGATCCAAGAGAAACAGAATTTAAGTGTCTTTCCCAAATGCGTAAAAGCTCAATTGGTAGACTGGATTCAACTAAGGGGTACAACATAGACGCATACTTGTCACTGGTGACGCCAAGCATTTTTAGAGATCTTAATTGTGTCTCTAATCTGTCGTAAAGTTTCGAAATCGGTAGTTTATGTTCCTGACCTAAAGTATTACCAAGCACAAGGCTTAACAATTCCCTGACATAAACTTCAACTAATACGTCTTCTCGGCCAAAACGCGTGTGTAAACATTCAACAGCCTGTTGATAATTTTCAGCTGTTACAGGAAAAGATTCCACCACTTCCCTAGCTCTTGAACCCTTTTGAGTCGATTGGAGAAGATATTGAAATTTGTCTACTTCCGAAATATTTGCATCTTTATGAATTTTTTCAAATAACCCCCAAAACGAAAGCCAATCCTTTAGATTACCATCAAACTTTTGTAATTCAATTTTTGGTAGTTTAAAATTTCTTTTGGAATTTGCTTCGCTTTCAATATGTGTTCCATTCAAATCGCCTGAAGAATTCAATCGTCGTTCAAGTTTCGTTTTTAAGTCAATAAATGTACCACTATAATTATCAGCACTTTCGATTTCATCATTCAACATTTTCTGAGTACAATTCTTGTCGCTCCGCAAAGTGTTAAGAATTTCCTCATCAAAGGATTCAATTTTAGAATATTTTTCTTGCAGCTGTGCCAAAAATCCGGCGCAAGAATCAAGATCAATGGCTTCTGATTTCAAAAAGTCCTTCACCTTTTCTGCAAATTTTGTAAAGGTACCTCGATAAGAGCCACGCAATTTAATTAGCTGATCCATAGCATAAGACTAATTTCCCTTTCAACAGATATTCATAAATCGAAAGTTTATTAAATGAAAACACAACGTTGCAAATTCAAACAAGATAATATTATTCTTCACTAACTTCAGATTATTCAAAAAAAAACCGTTACTTATAGAAAACAATTCTATTCAATACTATAAAACATTTCTTCAATATAGAATATATCTATTCAAAATTCAATACTGTTTAAATAAACATCTTCAAAAATATAGAATATATTCCATTCATTTATCCAATCAGTTAAAGGATATCAATATTTTACTTCAAAACAACTTTCAAGACCGGCGTCCCTGTTCGGGCGCCAAAAAATGTCCCGTCTCAAAATTCCAAACTAAAAATTATAATTAAAATCTTAGTTTACCTGACGGGTCTTTTCGATTACGCCGGCGTTGTTTTGTAGTCAGTGTGGATTCAGGCAAAATCATGGTCTTTGTACATCACAAAACATTTATTCTTAAGATTTACATGAAGAAACTAGCACATTCAGAGGCGAATTACACCACTGTCTAAATATTACAACCATCAGCTATAAAAGCTTTCTTTTGAAAAGCACTTTTAAGCGACTACTTCCAACCTAAAAGAGAGAATAGAGTACAAAAAAACACATGACCATGGATCTAGTTCTTTCCTACATGCCAAACCTCCAAGTCCAAGGCAATAATCAAAACACGGACCCGCCACCTGCTGGTAAGAACGGGTCACATGAAATTGAGAAAATACTTTCGTCAACTTTCTCGACTATTTGAAATCACTCGGATCCTACAATCACACACAAAGGTATTTTAAGTTCTTGAAATGACCAGAATCTTAGAAGCTTAGATTTTATCTCATTTTTTAATCCTAGAAGCTCGGATTTTATCGCAAATCCCAATTTTGGCTAATATCGCTAATGAATATATTTTAATAAAATAGTGGGAATAAAACACAATCAAGTATGTTCACTTTAAATCTTTGTTTAACAGAAGCGCCTTCCATTAAGTTACACTGTTTAAAATGGGGGTGGGGGAGTTACTCTACGAAATTACCTCACTTTAAAAAAGTTGTGGGAACTCAGCGAATCACATTTGTTTGGTGTTGCCGAAATCTAGATAAACAAAACAATGCATTTGATTTGGGTTTGGGTTTTTATAAATGTTTGCGAAACTTCTTTTTCCGAAGAATTTAGAGTTTATCTTAAAGATAGAGAATTATCTCGCTTTTCTTTCAATGTTATTAAATTCCTATTAAAAGACATTTAATTCTTGAAACTTACCTTCAACTTGAAATCTCTCTTACGTCCTATTAGCTTTTACGCTAAGAGTAAAGTAGTCCCGGATTTACTAAAACAATCCGTTCTAGTTATTGTTTTTTTTTTCCATTGCTTGCTGCTCATTTGCTTCGTTTTTTCTCTTTCATATTTACCCAGGTTCAAAGCTTCTCATTTAATGCACATAACCCTTTTAGATCTCTACTTTTTTACCGGTCATGCATGTTTAATTCCTGTTTTCTCTTGGAAAACAATACTTTCTCGTTCTTAGTGCTTTATTCCAGAGAGACATTAATGCTGATTTGTGGCAATCTATTCTCCACGGCAATTATTTTTTTAAGGTTATAATTTTATTTTATCATTATCATAAAAAATAATGAAACTACGCAGAAACTGAAAATCAAATTTTTTTAAAGGATTCAATCACTTTTCTTCCTTAAAACTTAAGTAAGAATGATCGGACTACATCTCTGAAAATTGAATATCTTCCCTAACGAATGGACTTGTCAACCTAATACGCAAAAAGCATTAATATACATTCAACTTTCCTGGTCACATTGGACATAACGCTAAAATTTGCATGAAATTGATAATATGTAATTTATTAATCATAAAAATTTATAACAAATTAAACTTTTAAACAAAAATGTAAAACAAAAATTAAACTTTAAAACAAAGTTGTTGACGGGGTTATCACTTTTTGATTAAAATTGTTAGTGAAAAAATATGTTCAATGAAACTTTTACGAAAATTTTTTTTTCTAGATTTTTTTTCTAGCAAATTTCCAGCAGTTTTCTGGCCATATTATTATGGGGGAACCATATAGGCGGACCAGCATTACAACCCTATAAAGGGACGACACAAATGGAGGTATTTTAGTGGCGCGACGCCGAATTCGATCCGAGCACCCTCAGCACCGAAAGCCAGCGCGTTGTACCACAGGGCTACCACAAACCCGTTTACGAAACTATATTTAGTAAAAAAAATATGTAGATTTATAATTTATTAATATCAAAACTTTACAAATAAAGCTTAAAAGCAAAATTTTCAGAATTGGGGTTGACGCGGGGTTATAACTATTTTATTAAAATTTTTAGTAAAAAGAAACATCTTAAACTAATCAGCGAAAACGATTTGTAAAGGAACTAAATTTACTTCATTATTTGCATTATATAATGTGTCCAGAAGAAGGCAATATAACAGAGTACATGTTATTTTATGCCATGCTAATTCAACGTAATACTCAGATCTCCCATTACCAAATCATTTCGTTCTAAAGCAGAGCCGTTCAACAGAAATTTCTCCTCACACAGCCTATTATCTATATAACTTTTTTATTAAAATTTTTAGTAAAAATAAATCTTAAACTAATCAACGAAAACGATTTGTTAAGGAACTAAATTTTCTTCATTATTTGCATTATACAATGCGTCCAGAAGAAGGTAATATAACAGAGTACATGTTATTTTATGCCATGCTAATTCGACGTAATACTCAGATCTCCCATTACCAAATCATTTCGTTCTAAAGCAGAGCCGTTCAACAGAAATTTCTCCTCACACAGCCAATTATCTATATAACTTTTTTATTAAAATTTTTAGTAAAAATAAATCTTAAACTAATCAACGAAAACGATTTGTAAAGGAACTAAATTTACTTCATTATTTGCATTATACAATGCGTCCAGAAGAAGGTAATATAACAGAGTACATGTTATTTTATACCATGCTAATTCAACGTAATACTCAGATCTCCCATTACCAAATCATTTCGTTCTAAAGCAGAGCCGTTCAACAGAAATTTCTCCTCACACAGCCTATTATCTATATAACTTTTTTATTAAAATTTTTAGTAAAAATAAATATTAAACTAATCAACAAAAACGATTTGTACAGGAACTAAATTTACTTCATTATTTGCATTATACAATGCGTCCAGAAGAAGGTAATATAACAGAGTACATGTTATTTTATGCCATGCTAATTCAACGTAATACTCAGATCTCCCATTACCAAATCATTTCGTTCTAAAGCAGAGCCGTTCAACAGAAATTTCTCCTCGCAGTCTATTATCTATAAATACTCCCGATATCTGTTCGGCAAATCTCTTAGCAGCGGTGTCAACATCGGAATTAGAGTCCCTCTGATGTCATGATGTCGAGTATCCATCAGGGGGAGATTCTAATGAAGTGATCGGCCAGTTGGTGTGCGGAATGGAGGGCAAACATCCCAATATTAAGCGTCTCTGTTTAATAGAGCAATTTGACTTGCGGGAAGATATGATGTTTATCATCGGACTACGAGTCCGGAGGCAGGCTGGGGGGAGACTGACTAATTTCATTGACAATTAGACACGTCGTTCACTAGAGTAAAAGCAGCAGTGAATAGTATACATTTCACCGCGAATTATTTTTCAAAATATATTTTTTTAATTCACCGAGGGGCGCATGCAGATATTCCTCGACTTACGACCGAGATAGGGACCGATACATTGGTCGTAAGTTTATTTGGTCGTAAGTCGAGTTTCAAACTTTTTAATTTTTTTTGTATATGCACATGCATATACCTTTTACTTTAATGCATACATGCGTAATTCAAAGTACAGGGTGGTCATAAAAAAAAACTTTGCCGATATATGGACCTCAGCGGCCGTTCCGTTCAACCGATCAAGATGAGATTTCAGATATAGTTATTCAGAGGTATGAGCTCGGGATTTTGTGAACGGCAACAATGTGGCGCTCACGGTTACGGTTATGGGTACAGAAACTCGAAATTTTCGCATGGCAACGCCCACTTTTTCCTGTCGCAAAATGTTCAGCGCATGGGAAAACCCTAAATAGCGTTGGAACGATACGTGTGTCGCAAAAAAAGGGACGCGGTAGGCACGCACAAAAACAGCTTTGCGAACGGCATTCAAAAACACGATCGGGGCGCAAGGAGGAAATTTGCATATGACAGAGGCAAGACACCAATTAATGACGACAACACAGGTCGGACAAAAGAAAACTTTTATTTGGATTACACATTTTCCATATGGGTGCCATCATCGTGTTTTTGTTGACCTTTCGCACAGCTGTTTTTTGTGCGTGCATAACGCGTCCGCTTATTGTGATACACGTACCGTTCCAACGCTCTTTAAGGTTTTCGCAGGCACTGAGCATTTTGCGACGGGAAAAAGTGGACGTTGTCATTCGAAAATTTCGAGTTTCTATACGTATAACCGTAGCCGTGCGTGCCACTTTGTTGCCGTTCCCAGAATCCCGAGCTCTGAATAACTATATCTGAAATCTTATCTCGATTGGTTTAACGGAACGGCTAGAGGTCCATATATCGGCAAAGTTTTTTTATGACCACCATGTACATTGTGGACGATGGCCGAATGGCTAGGGCGCTGGCTTTCGGAACCAGAGTCTGTGGGTTCGAATCCCATTCTTAGCATGGACGTTTGTAGCCGTTCGGAATCGGCTATAAGCAGTAGGTCCCGGTCTAATTAGCCCTCGTGTAGCAAAAAATGACCGTAGTGCTCCAAACCAAACCAAAACCAAACCCTGTACATTGTACTTTATTTAGAAAGCATAAATTATTCTTCGCTATCACAACTTATTATGTTAGTACAATCCAATGGTTCAGAATTTGCAACGGAAGATACGTTGAAAGTTTTTAACAAAGTTATCCAAGGTAGTTTTTAATAGTTATGTAATACATATAGGTATCTACTGTACATTCAAGAAACAATATTTTTTAGAAAAAGATTTTTAAAAAATTAAAATTAAAAATAAAATTAAAAATAAAAGCAAAAAACTAAAATTAAAATTTCGGTTGTAAGTCGAGTGAGTGGTTGTAGGTCGTGGAATACCTGTATTTTTATCGCTGTATCATAAGAGAATAATTTAGCATGCGCAACTCAAGAGGCGAAATATTTATTAAGGTCAACAGCGTTGAAAACCAACGCCAACAATTAAGACTGCTGGGTACTAATTTATTAGGATACCACCCTACTGGATTCGCACACCTCAATGTTAATCTATGGAGAAAATTTATCTAATATTTAGAGCTACATAAATGCTGATAATCCAATCAAAATGGTATTTTCAGATAGCCTGAACTTTTCTGCACCTTGCAACAGGATTCATTTTATAAATTCCGTCCACTAAAGAAATTGATAACCGTTTAAAACACACTAGACCATATATTTTCCTCCGAATAATTTAAATTTTAAAATATTATTTGTATTTCTGTTAAAAAACGAAAAATGCCCCAAGGTGTAAAATTTCTTTCTCTATTAGGGAGTATAATTTTTATTTTTAAATCTTTAAATCCAAGTGAGTAATTCTTGTACAAATTTTCTCCATAGGTTAACATTGCGGTGAGCGAATCCGATAGGGTTAGTACACAGCATCTTTAATTACCAAATTGTTTCCATGAAAAGAAACTGATTTTAACGGAAATCGATTTTAATATGATTTTCTGCCTACTGAAATTTGAAAATGAACCTTGTTTTAGCAGAGGAATATTTAGTAGAATTAAGTGCAATACAGTCGAACCCCGTTATAACGAACTTCAAGGGACCAAAGGTTTTGTTCGCTATATCCGGTGGTTCGCTAAATCGGAACCGTTAAGAAAAATGCTAGAGTTCACAAAATGTATAACACATTAGTTTCCATGTGTATTCAATAATGATGTATATTAAAAAATTATAAAATCTATTAAAAATGATCATTTATGAATTAACTTGACTAAAATCGATTACATTCAATTAACACAATACTAATTAAATTTACTAAAAATGAAGACAAATGGAAATAAATTCATTTTACCTGTAATTGTTGCTCACTGTTTTGATACAGAAATAATCGATAATTTTCTGCTGACGTGATGCCGATTTCAAAAACATTTTATGAATTCCTTTGTCCAATACATCAAATGACTCCAATACTCTTTCTTCCACTATTTGTGCAGACAAAAACTTATTAATTACACGCATCGCTGCTGTAGCATCTGATATGGTGGGAATTTCGTCATTTATGTGTTCTTCATCATCAGCATCAGATGCAGAATCTTTGATTTCAGAATGATTCATTTCAATTTCTTCCACAATATCTTAATCCGTCGGGTTTTCACATGTAATTACTTCATCATCACATGTTCTGAACAATTGCATGTCACAAGCTGAGATTCATGAAATTTTGTGCTTTTCTATCCATATCGCGATAGGTAAATCTTCATCATCTTTTTCTTCAACATTCCTTGCTTCTTCAACATTCGTTGTATCTTCATTAACATTCTTAAAAAGTTTTTAAAAAATAAATCAGTAGTCGACTGAAAAAAGAGTTCGTTATAGCCGATTCTTAAGATTTCGGTGGTTCTCTATAAAAGAATAAATTAGCATTAAATACGATAGGAAAACGGCGGTACCAAAATTTTCGTTCGCTATATCAGTAAGTTCGTTATATACCGGGTTCACTATAAAGCGGGTTGACTGTATATGAATTAAGTGTTCTTAAAAACCCGTTCATTTTTCCCTATCAAACGTAGCTACGGTTTACATACAGTGAGAGGAATGTCCAGATTCTCCCATCTGCACGATGTTTCAACATGCAGAAGTTAGGATGTTATTAAAAAGTTAGGAAATTAGTTAATACCGGCTCGAAGTCAGGAGTCTAAATATCAAAACTTGATTCAGCGAGTGTTCGTTGATAATGCCACCCGACTTTGAAAAATAATTACTGGCAATAAGCTGCTAAGAAACATATGACCAATATTAAGGTTTGAAATATATCCAGAATTATAAAAAAAAGGTGAAGAAATGCTTTATACTTTACCGTGGACTTCAATCTCAAGTTGGTTAATGCACACCTGGACGTTTCGTTCATATAAATATTAGGCTAGAAGTTAAGCAAAATAAATTTGAACGAACTTTATTCCGGGGGTCTATTTTTTTTAGTAAAAAGATATTATTGAAAATCCCTCTTTGACAAATGACTAATAATCAATGCTCGCTTTACTAGGACTTAAGTGACTACCGATTGGGAAGGATCACAAATAGTTAATAGATAAAAAGGACTTTTTATATACCATGTTTTAAATTTTCTGTTGAATCATATAAACTTGACAATTCTATGTATTAATAAATACTTTTTTAAAATTTTTTGATGAATTATCCCATCAACTTGAAAGAAAATGAAGGTAATTGGAAGTTAACCTGCGTTTAACTTTTCGTTCCCGGCCGATAGATGGCTGCACCAGTCTACAAAACAAAATTAACTGAAAAATGATTTAATTCTGCTAAAAGTAATAAAATAATGCATTGTCATCGTGTTCTGAGCTAGTCTAAAATTTTCAAATGTCTAGCTTGTCGGGAAGTTAATTAAAAATCGATTGTAAGATTTGTACCGGACAAACAAACAAACACACAAACAAACAAGAAAACGAGTTAATAAAAACGTGGTTAAAAAGTGGTTTAGGGAACTAGCGATTACAAACTTTTGTTTTAAGGCGATTTCAAAAGGTATTATGTAAACATTTTTAAACGGTTTAACGAACATCGGCATAACTAGAGATTGTTTTCCAAAAAGGCTTGTTTTCTTTTCAAAGAAAGGAAGCAAACAACAGTCAAAGTGCCTTTTCACCTTGTCCCTTCCCTATTGTCAGGGCCCGACTTAGCCTAATTGGGGCCCGGGGCAAAAACTTCTTTGGGGCCCCCTCTGCTTCACTACTTCAGTAATGAAATACTTAATACTATACTTTCTATTCGATTTGGGGGCCCCCTCTGATGTGGGGGCCCGGGGCAACTGCCCCGTATGCCCCTGCCTTAGTCAGGCTCTGCCTATTGTATCGGACAATCGGCTGGCCATTTTTTCTTTTGTTCACAAAATGGGCATTATGCCCTAAGAAAAGACATGTGTCACCATACCATTAGGTAATTTTTTCTGATTTTTTTCCATTATTGATCACTATTGATTGCAATTATGTCGAATGTATATTGTCGAATGTATATTAATGCCAAGTGCACATTAACAAAAACCTCGGGTAGTTTGTTTAGATGATCTGAACGCCAGTAGACAGGTGGATAAAAAAAAAACTACAATGCGAGTTTCGGATGCATTTACATTTATTACCTGAGGAAAGGAAGGGGGAAAATAAATACTTTGAAAATACAGATTGTATCCTTAGATGAAGGTTTTTGTAGAAAAGGAAGTAAAATATGAAAAGATGTTTTTTTCTCAATAAGTTAAATACATTTCCTCGCTTTTTTTAAAAATGGTAATAAGTTGTTAGGAAACATGTGACCAGTATCAAGGTTTGAAAAATAGTTAGAATCATATAAAGATATCAAAGCAAAATATGAAAAGGTCGATAACCTATTCCATTGGCTTAAAAAAAGAGAAAGTAATGTAGCCGCTAAACCTAGCATCTTCGCTAGGCCGGACAATGGCCAAATGGCTAAGGCGGTGGTATTCGGTATCAGAGTCTATGGGTTCGAGTCCCACTCGTGGCATGAACGTTTGTAGCCTTTAGGAATCAGATTTAAGCAGTAGATCCCGGTCTGATTATCCTTCGTGTAGTAAAAATTGACCATAATGTTCCAAATCAAACTCATCTCCTTTAAACATAATTGATTAAAATTCCGATGTTTCTAGCATTTTGTCAGGTTTCGATATGGGAGATGAAACAGGCTTTATAGTTTAATGTAGAAAAGAAACTAGAACAGACTGAGCTTTTGGCTCGGGCAGCCGAAATTTCTCTTATACTTCATCTTAACAAAAGCTTTCGGTCATCACAACGTTTTGGATTTAAAAAATGGCTTTGATAGGGCAACTGATAATTACTCGGCGTGCCTTTGGCTTGTATGATAGCAGAAATGTTTCTAGGGACACAGCAAACCACATTTCCGACTTGTGTCGACATATCTTGCAAAACTGCAGTCAGAGACGAGAAAAAAGACACGATTTCGTATTTGTCAAACTATTTCATATCAGTGGTGTTCCACTGTATTAAGATAAACTGCGGGCTTGTTGACCAATCCCTCGTCTGGGCAGGATATGGAGTTCGTTCGAATTGGAAGCGACAATCTGTCTCTTTCTGCTGCTTTCATTGACAGTTTTTGCTGAAGTTTTACGTCCTATCTCTTCGCATCTCTTTCTGATGATTTTAGTAGATTTGGTTTAGCTCAGTGGTTCTCAACCTTTTGTGTCTACGCCTCCCCTTTTTATGATCTTCTTACCCTGCGTCCCCCTCAAAGCTTATATATGTGTGTGTGTAAGTAACTATTATAACGTAAGTAACCCTAGTAAAATACGTTCTTCATCTATTTTTTGCAAAGCCTCTGCCTTCTCCCTGAATATCCCTTGCTTCCCCGGGGGGCGTATCTCCCAGGTTGGGAACCACTGGTTTAGCTGTAATACTCTGTATGAAGAAAAACGTTATTCAAACGATATCCTATAACCAGACCATGCTAAAAAGCGGAAAGTTTAAGTCTACACGCTGCATATCAGCGTTGAGGGATCACCCCCTCCCCAATATATATACAGTGCCCCCCGTCCCCTCTGGGTGCGCCACTATATATATATATATGTGTGTGTGCATGCATCACATTTTAACCTCATTTTCAGGAAATATAAATACGTTCAGACAGTATTTTATTTTATTTTTCAGTTGTGGGCTCTTATTTATGAAATGCGAAGTGCAACCCCTGACTTGTTCGCGTAAAGCACTCCCACCTTATAACTGTTCTGTAAATCACTCAGCCATGGTGTCAACACGGGAATTAGAATGTCAGATGCCTGAACTTCCAGTATCCATCAAAGGGAGAATTTAAATGGAGCGATTATCAAAATGATGGGGATTAAGAAGTCAACCTGCTCATATTAAGAGTTCTGGATTAAGCCACATTTGCCATCACGGTGTTATGCAATTACTAGTGATTATTTTGAACGGCGAAGAGATAAAGCGCGTCGCTCGTCATTATGATGCCCCGGATTAAAGAATAATTCAACTTTTGAAATGACCCAATTTTTAAACAGATGCAACATAGACATTTCAAAAATGCTTGCCCAGAATACTCTTTTACTATAAAATATACGTCTTATTCAAAATGCTTTTGTTTTTTCGTGCATGCATCTCTTTATCATGTTTAAGCTTCAGTTATAGAACGTTTTTTGAAACGCACCCATGTTTGGAACACACTCTAATATTATCATCGTAGTTTTTTTTTTCAATGCGGAGGCACTTGTCGCGAAGACACTCGCCTATAATTTCCCGCAGTTTTGCTGGCCACTTTATTATGGGGGCGCCATATAGGCAGACCAGCATTGCCCCCCCCCTATGAAGGGGCGACACAAACGGAGGGATTTTAGTGGCGCTTCGCCAGGATTCGATCTGAGCACCCTCAGCACCGAAAACCAGCACTCTGTACCACAAGACCGCCATGGCCCTTATCATCATAGTCATATTTGGTATTACAGCTCGGGGTACATCAAAGCCTTCCGATAAAGATTACTTTTGAATAATTTCTCCTTAATATACCCTGGAACGCTGCATGTCTATAAATTGTTAAGTCAAACTAGTTCGCATTGGCTGGTCGGTGTATTTAGAGCAGGGATACTCAAACTGCGTCCTGCGGGCCGCTTATGTGTGACCCGTAACACTCACATTCCTTATCAGGCAGGTGCTTCTGTAAATATAATTTTGGAAATAATTTTGCCCGATAAATATAAAACTGTACAAAGATGTGCCTCCTGCCGCTTACGTTGTTTGCAAATTACGTATCTTTGTGAATCATCCAGTTCCAAAACGAAATATGCGAATAACGTATATAGAAATCGGCTTAATGATTCCTTTTCAGAGTAGCTTTCTGAGAGTAGCAAGAATAAACCTGGCTTATCTAAAATAGTCAAAAGTTTGCTTTAACATTAAAAAAAACTCATTTTTAAATAAGTATGAATACATTTAAGTTTTCAGTTTTATTTTTTATACTATTATATTATAAGGTAAAGTGTACTATGTTGCGATGGCGTAACGTAGCAAACAAACGTATGTGGCTCGAGAGAAAAAGAAAGTTTGAGTACGGTTGAGCTAGAGCGTAACGGCCATCTTTAGCAATAAGACCTTACAAGAGCCTTTACTTATTTCTTCTTTGTGCAAGTCAGTTTGCTTGATTGCTATAATAACTTTCTATAAGATTGACCAATGCAAGTTATTTATAAGTTAATATTTAGAAGTAGAGAGTATTTTGAATATATGATACACAAACTTAGTTTTACCCTTTAATTTGCTATTTGAAATTTCGAATCATATATAGCTTTTTGTTAACAGTCATTTAGAGAGAAAAATATTGACATTATTTAGAAAATTTATGGGTAAAAACAAGTGTCTAGACTCTAGACACTGTGAAGGTCAACGGAAGTAAGAGCACCGATTGTCACCGAAAGTTATTCAAAACCGGTTATTTTTCGGAAACAGAATAAGTCTGAATTGTCTGCAAGAGGAATTAAGAAATTTGATTTAGGACAGGAATCAACCACGTAAATTAAGAAAACAGATAACCCCGATATTTGCACCAATGTCAAAAGATTTCTTGAGGATTTTTCTCCTCAAAAGTGTGTTTTCTGCTAGTTCCAACATCAAAAGCTGTGGAATCATTGAGTCTAAATCACCTAGAAGTCGCAATCTATCTGGAATTAAGTTCCAAGATCTAAGGACTTGCTAGGAAGAAGCTCAAATTAATCGATCTTTAGCGAAAAAGCTCATAAGGGTAAAGAATCCTTAAGACCTCCACTGCTGACCTTTAAAATAGCAGCACCAGAAAAGAAAGCAAATAACAAAACTTTACTTATTGTACGTATGCAGCATAGTAGGAAGAAAACATGATTGAAATTGTAGGCAATTTCGGGGTATACAAGGTCCGAAATTAGTAAACACAGCTGCCGCATCTGGCAGCTAAAACGGCTATAACCCGGTTAGGCATCGAGTCGAACTGGGCTTGGATGACAGATACGGGCAAGTCATTCCATGCTTCTTCAAGTCTTTGCCACACTTCATCAATCGTAGTGGCGGCCCAGTCTCTCAGCAATCCATGACCCATGATGTCTTCAATGACAGATCTGGAGGACGTGCTGGCCAGAGCAACAGTCGAATACCCTCTGTTGCGAGGTAGGTCCACACACAACGGGCAACACGTGGTCTTGAGTTATCTTGTTGAAAGGTGAGGTCTGAGACCTCGAAGGTGGGTCACAGCCACCGGCCTTAAGATCTGAGAAATGAAACGCTAGCTGCTCAGATTACCTGCGGCGCGAACAAGAGGTGTTCGTGCCGTGTATCCAATGGCTGCCAATACCATCACACCAGGTGCAGGGCTCGTATGACGATACTGAATGCAAGCAGGCCACGTGCATTCTCCTCGGTGCCTCCAGACATGGATACGTCTACCGTGATGCTGCACGCAGAACCGAGAATCGTCTGAAAAGACGACGGGGTGCCACTCCTGTATCCAGTTTTGTCGTTGGGCGCACCACTGTCGCCGCGCGTCTCTATGCTGCAATGTCAAGTTAAGCCGCAATAATGGTCGCCGTGCATAGAGTCTATGCTGCTCCAGATGTCGTCGCACTGTCCGTGCAGATACTTGTCGTGCTGCAAGCAAACCCATTTCCTGGCTCAAGGTCCGTGATGTAGCTTTACGTTCCTGCAAGGCCGACCTGATAACATGCCTGTCTTCTCGGGCGTTAGTGGCGGAAGGCCGTTGAGATCCTGCATGGCATTCAGTATGACCCATCTGAACCCATACATTAAATATCCGCATGACAGTCGTTGGATTCCGACCAATGCAAGTAGCAATATCGCGGAACGATAAACCTCACATTCGATAAGCCACTATCCTGCCCCTATAGAATTCCGACACGTGCAGGTAGCCTTTTCTCTGACTTATACGAGGCATAACATGATCTCCTCACCAGTAACCAACATTCAAATGTGATTTCCGGAAGAGAAACCCGCTGCGTAACTTTCCTTTAATACAGAGTTTGAGATGCCGTTTCTCCCTCCTGTGTCGTTCGATTACGCTTAAATGCTAATCATTTTCATATCACAGCATCTTCTTTCTTTCATGAGAATTTGACGTTTGTAATATCCCTCCTTCATGGTTTTGAAATTTTAATGGCAACAGTGTAGATTTGGACTCTTGCGAATTGGAGAGTATTCAATAAATTGTGTTTTGCTTCTAATAAATGTCTTTAGTGACTCAAATTATGTCCTTAAACAGAATCACTATGGCTCTTCCTTTTAAATTCAGGTTTGTTTTGATAATGAAAGCATATTTGAAATCTTGTGAGAAGACACATAGACACGACGTTAACATGTAGTTGAAGATATCACAAGGCAAATAGCAGGTACTATTGAGGGACAGATAGTCACCTCAACAAAGACAACAGTTTATCAAATGGCGAACTCATCATTTTTGCTCAGATGTAGCTCTTTGCTGTTTTGATCGATCAGAAAGAGCCTTTTTAAGATTTTTTGGGCCTTTAAAAATATCTTGAATCCTTTACGGAGTTTTTCAACATGTCTGATGCTCCCTTTAACTTCGGATAGGGACAAATGTTCACGTGGATATGTCTATGATTTGGTGCTTTGACCAAGAATTCAACGATATATAGAAACTCGATTGATATGTATAGGAACTAATAAAAAGAGAAACGGCGTAGAAAGTGGTTATTACAGAAACACAATTGATTATAAAGTTATTTATAAACCATTACTTATAGATTCAGGAAGTAGTATACATATGCATTATTAATATATTAGGGAGAATCAAAGCTTTCATAGGCCAGATGACATACTGACAGAATATTAACATTCCTTTTCTACAAATATACACTGGTGAAATAAATTAAGAGAATTTGCATATTTTATCGAATTTCATGAAAAGAACTGAACTGAATGTAAAACCACTGCTTCTAGGCAAAAATGCAAATCTTGTAAGTCAAATACGTAAGCGTACACGTATGTGTAGGCGGAGCCAGTAGAGAAACAGGGTTTATAAGCGCGCGTAAGTTAAGACGCATTTCGTTCGCTAGCACACCTCGGCGAATTTCTTGGTGTTATTTTGCAGCAATCGGTTAATTTCAAATTGTAACAGTAAAAATGAGTAACCACCAACGTTTAGATGATGGAATGAGGGGGCGAATTGTGGGGAGGCTAGAAGCCGGCCAATCTCAAGTCCAAATTTGTAGAGAGTTCAATTTAACGCCCAGCGTCGTGTGTAACTTATGGAAACAGTTCCAGGATACCGGATCAATCGAGAGAAAGCCTGGGCAAGGTCGTTCAAGAGCCACGACGGCCAGAGAAGATCGCCATTTGTCGATTATAGCGAGGCGTAACAGGAGTGCTACAGCTTCTCAGCTCTCTCGTGACTTGTATGCTGCCACAGGAATCCGTGTATCAAGGGTGACTGTTTCCAAAAGACTTCATGAGAGAGGGTTGTTTGCAAGAGGACCTGCTGTTTGCGTCCCGCTCACTTCTACGAACAGGAGAATCCGTTTATCATGGTGCAGAGAGCATAGATTGGAGTATGGATCAATGGGCGACCGTTCTCTTCACTGATGAGTCCCGGTTCAGGCTAAACACCGATTCTCGTTGTACGATCATATGGAGAGAACCAGGGACCCGCTGCCTACCCTCCAATGTCCGCGAAATCGACCATTATGGCGGAGGAGGTTTAATGGTCTGGGCAGGCATCATGTTGGATGGCCGCACACCTCTCCATGTCTTTGAAAGAGGCACTGTGACTGGTGTGAGGTATAGAGATGAGGTCTTAGAGCCCTATGTTCGTTTTTTCAGGGGTGCAGTTGGCCCTGAGTTCATTTTAATGGAAGATAACATCGAGACCACATAGAGCTCTTCTGGTCGACGAATTTCCTGAGAGTGAGGATATTCGCCGGATGGATTGGTCAGCCAGATCTCCAGACCTTAACCCTATAGCGCATGTCTGGGACGCTCTGGGGAGGGCAATTGCAACTCGCAACCCCCCCCCTCCGAGAACCATCCAGGGAATGAAAACAGCGTTGCTTAACGAGTGGGACCAATTGCCACAGTAAATGATAAACTGCCTTATTTCAAGTATGAAATCACGCTGCGAGACCTGTATATCTGTAAGAGGGGACAATACCCCCTATTACCCATCTATTAACCCATTTTTTGTTTATTCTGCAACCGCTGTTTCATACCTTCCGACTCCAACGAGTCTTACGAACGATCATGCGTGTGTATTACAATTATTGAATGGTTATTTGTTTTGTATTGTATCAATGTATGTACATATAAAATTTCATTAAAATCGATACAGTAGTTCTAGAGATAATCGACCAAGTCTGCAAATTCACTTAATTTCTTACACCAGTGTATTTAACAAATGCATAATTGTTACTACTTAATCTGTATATCTCATTATTCATGAGCAAAGACACGAAATGATTTTCTTCCGGCGGGTTAAAATAAAATAAGTTTCTCCTTTCCTTCTACCAGCCTCAAGATAGTGTAAAAATATAGCCATATGTGACGTCATACTTTGTTTTTCGTATTTTTCTCGAAAACTATGGGTCGTACAGGTACAGTTCTTTGGGCATTTTTTATGTACTCCCAACGAGGAATATGGCTGAGCAGAGTTTGGGCGGTATTTATAGACACCCTGTATATGTATATATACAGATGGTGGACAAAATAATACGAACACCTGTGAAATAATGGAAAATCTTTATTAATAGGGGGTTGGACAACCCTTTGACTGAAGTACAGATTTAATGCGACGTAGGATAGATGCATAAAGGTCATGGACAATATTTAAAGGAATATTAAGCCATTCCTCCTGCAGAGCGGTCTCTAATTCCGAAAGTCCGGATGGAGGTGGAAATCGGGAACGAAGTTTGGACTCCAAATATTGCCATAAATGTTCAATAATATTCAAGTCCGGAGACTGAGGGGGCCCAGGCGAGATGTTCAACTGCATCGTCATGCTCTTCGAACCATTCTTGAACACACCTAGCAGTGTGGATAGGGGCGATGTCGTCTTGAAAAAGCGGTCGCTCACCAGGGAATACAGTCTGGACAAAAGGATGGACATGATCCCCTAGATCGCTTAGATAGTGATTGGATTTGATTCTCCCATGCAGAATAAAAAGTGGCCCAAGACCGCGCCAAGATGTCACACCCCATACCATAATGGAGCCACCCCCATGCTTCACAGTCGGCAAGAAGTATTCAGGAGGAAACGATTCTTTGGGCGTTCTCCAGACATAAACGCGTCCGGTCGTCTAAAATAGGGTGAATGACGATTCATCTGACCATATTACCTGTTGCCACTGCTGTGGGGACCAGCCTTTGTGATCTCTGCACCATTGGCGTCGCTTGAAAGCATTAGTTGCTGTCACCAAGGGTTTACGAATTGCCACTCTGCCATAAATGTTCTCAGCATGAAGTTCACTTTTGACAGTTTTTATTGAAACGGGGTCCTGGAGATGACTGTTCATTTCGGATGTTATCTGGGATAACGATTGCTTGTGCTTTAGGGCTACTATGCGCTTCAAGACCTGTCTATCCCTATCAGCAAGCTTGGACTTTCGGCCACTGTTGTGCTTTGAAGACGTCGTCTTACCCTCTTTCGTGTACGCTGTCATAACGGCGGATACCGTACTCCTTGCAAACCCCAAAAGGCTTGCTGTTTCCGTAACCGATGCTTCACTCAAACGCGCTCCAACTATCATTCCTCTTTGGAACTCTGACAGGTCTGACATTTCAACTTATCACAGACAGTTCGATAGAAGCATGCAACGTAGGTGACTTCTGTTGAGAGACTGATACCTTCATCTTCACGCTCACTAGGTGGCAGACTTCTGTTGCAAGTGGCGCGGCTGTACTGCAAGTGTGAAATACGTCATACTTTTTCACAGGTGTTCGTATTATTTTGTACTCCATCTGTATATATATATATATATATATATATATGGCAAAACATAACTGAACTGTCAAAATATAGTTGAGAAGTACGGGGAAAGGGGGCTTAAAATAATAAGAATCTAACAATTCCTTTACAAAGCGCTCGTATTTTGCTGTGGGGAAAATCATCTTTTAAAAGCGACTTGAGCGCAAAGCGAATCATTCTAGGCGAGAGGATTTATTTTTAGAAGTGTAAGGTTTTGGGCGCGAAGTTAAATTGCAAGATCAGCGATATTAAAGGTTCAGATGACCAAGGTTGAGGTCTGCACATGCGCGTGCAGCAGGAACTCGGAGGGAATTGGGTTTTTGGCGGCAGATTAGAGGCGAATTTCTTTGAGAGCGGAAGGTCGTGGCGTTCTTGCCGGGAAGATTAAAAAATGGGAAAACGCGAAGATCAACCTGGAGAGTGGTCAACTTATGAAGTCTAATAAAGTTGGATTTATTACGAAATGGATTACTTCCTTCATGGCCTCGCCACTCGCCCATTTATTTTAATATACGTATTGACTGCATAACATCGTCTTACACAGGAGCAACACATGCTTCCTATCAGAAGACGCGCTGAGATAGACGTCGCGAGTGAAAATACAAAACCCATGGATTAACGCTCCGGGAAAGGAGAAAAAGGAAATTTTTTTGTTGTGACTTTTCGGCCACGGGCATTTTGTTCAAAAGGATAAAAAAACGATATATACAATGACGACAAAAACTCCAGAGACTGATCTTAAACGCAGGAACATAAACTTGGACGACAGTTTCTTACAGCAGCATGGAACTCATGAAGGAACGAGTACACACCAAAATGAGACTGAAAAAGAGGAGAATGGCAAGAAATTAAATGCAGAAAGTACCCAAACAGATGATGGGTGGAAAAGACGAAATGAAGAGACAATACGAACTGATATAAAACTAGTAATTCCGACATACGACAATCAGAAAATTAAAAATATACTCCCTTGGATAAATTTATACGTGAGAAATGCCGAGCGTTGAACTTAAATAATGAATGGAAGAAAGAAAATATTATGAACTATGTAAGTGAGGAAATTCAATAATTAGTCATTTCGACTCAATTGTATAGGGAAGATTATGAAGTTATAAAGAAACAACTAATAGCAATATTTTCAAAAAGTCGAGAGGAACAAATAACAAGATACAGAAATTTAAAATTGTCAGCTCAGGGTGATCTCTTCAGTTATTTTAAAAACAAGATAGAACTCGGTAGATCACTTCAAAAAGAAGATAGTGAATTAGTAGAAATATTAACATTAGATTCTCCTCCACAAATGAGAACACTCCTGACATTGCAGAAGATACAAACTCCTGTTGAATGGTTGGAAGTTGCAAAGAAGATTCATCTACCAAAATCGACGACGGAAATATGTGAGCAGAGAGATGGAAACTCGAATTCATCTACAAGACGACACCAATTTTATACTCAGCCGACAGATGATCGACGGCGATGGACAAATTGCAATGACTCCCATTTTAGTGGCCGAGAGGATTATCATCAAAGAAGATATCAAAATCGTGATGAAAACGACAGATTCATGGTATTCAACCAACGGCATCAGAACTCGAACAATTACCAAAACAACAACCGACGAGAGGACAATACAAATGACCGAAGATGACTGATAATCGAAGCTCGGGTGAGTGACAAAATTTTTCCATGTCTTTTAGACAGTGGGTCGACGGTGACCATATTAAGTTCAAAATTGTTAAAATTAGTTAAAAACTTTAATGAAAAAGAAAGTAAAGCAGACTGTTGGTAATGTAATTGTGCAAAATTTAATAGAATGTGCAGTAAAAATAGGAAGTGTTAAAAGAAAATTGAAATTCTGATAATTGATAGTGAGTTACCATATTTATTATTGAGTTTACAACATATTCAGTTATTTAAATTAGATGTTAATTTTAGAAATTTAAGAGTGTATCAATTTGGTTGTGAGATAAAGTTGTATGATGATTATAAATTTTTAAATCCTATTGCATTTCATGTTCAAAATAAGAACTTTAAAAATTATGGTAAAAATTTGTATAATGAAAATAAGTATTATGCTGATAATTATAGGTATAAATTAAGAAGGGTCAATAAGAATGTGTATAAAAATAGAAATTTTTATGGTACTAAGAATTCTTATAATAAAAAAAAGTTTGTAGAAGAAGTAATTTTTAAAAGATAAAAAATTTTAGACATAATCACTCTCTCGAGCTTAATCCTAGAAATGTAAAAAAGAGAAATTGTGTAAACCAAGGTATTGAAACTGTTTTAGTGAATGAATGTGACACACCGATTTATGACCAAAACCAGAGTATGAACAAATCTAATGTCAAATTTGAAAATTTTCAAAGTGAAAAAAATTCAAAGTGAAAAAGATTGTGATGTTCTAAATTATAAGGAGACATCAGGTATCCCCGATGATACGCTGAACACTCTATTTAAAGAGCCCGGTGATGTTTTGGACTGAAAGCCACCAGAACAAATACCTGAGGACTGGACCCAATTAGACAAAATTTTCAAAAATTTCGAACACATTTTTTTAAAAAACAAATACGATGTTGGCAAGATTAGATTAGAACCCCAAAAAATCGTTTTAACGTCAGAATTACCAGTATTGCAGAGGCCATATCGCGCATCTCAAGTAGAGAATGCTGAGATTAAACGACAAATAGATGAACTTTGAAGGCAGGTTTTATAAAACCATCAAGTTCCCCATTTAGCGCACCTGTCACCCTTGCAATAAAGAAAAATGAGGGAAAAACAAGATTATGTAGCGATTACAGGAAATTAAATGTTATAACGAAAGCAGATTCAGAACTTATTCGATGAATTGATGACCTTTTAGACCAATTAGCTCATGCAAATTATTTCACCACTTTAGATTTGACCTCAGGCTATTGGCATATTGAAATACATGAACGTAACACTGAAAAACTAGCATTTACGACTAATTTTGGACAGTACGAGTGGAAGCGATTACCATTTGGGTGGAAAAATGCACCTAGTGTCTTCCAAAGAGCAATACGACAAATTCTAAATAAACACCAAATAAATGTTTCCCTTAACTACTTCGATGATATAATAATTTTCTCAAACACTTTTCTTGAACACATAGGACATTTAGAAAAAAATTTCAAAATTTGTCAGCAGGAAAACATTAAGTTAAATAAAGCTAAATGCCAATTTGCACAAAAAGAAATCAAATTCTTAGGTTATGAAATAACACAAGGAAAATGCTCCCCACATTATACAAACATTGAAACTATTAGAAAATTATTACCGCCAAGAAATGTAAAAGAATTGCAAAGATTTTTAGGCTCAATAAATGTTTACCAAAAATTTATACAAGACTATGCAAAATTAAGACTCCCACTAAACAAATTGTTAAAAAAGGATGTAAAATGGGATTGGTCCCAAGAATGTCGAAATTCATATCAGAGATTAAAAGATGAGCTCATTTCAAAACCAATTTTAACATTATTTAACCCAGATTATCCATGCCACCTTTTTGTAGACGTGAGTCAAGAAGCAGTTGCTGCTGTCTTAAAACAAAAACATCCTGATGGTCAACTACACCCAATTGCTTTTCCTTCCAGACAATTAAAGAAACGTGAAAAAAACTATGCTATCACTGAACTCGAATGTTTGGCTATAATTGACTCTATTGATAAATACCATTGTTATTTGCATGGGAAAAATTTCACAATTCATTCAGATCATTCAGCCTTGCAATGGCTCAAAAATGTTAAAAATTTAAATGGACGACTGTTTAGATGGTCTTTAAAACTCTCCATGTATGATTATGAGATAATACACATAAAAGGAAAATATAATTATGAAGCTGATATGCTATCAAGAAATCCTATAAGCCACTTTGTATCCCAATATTGTTATTTTTTAACCACAGATGAAATTATTCAAGGACAATTAAATGATAATGTAAACAATATAAAGTACAAAAAATATAATGGAGTTTTAACAGTAAAAAAGAAAAATTTAGTCAAAATTGTAGTTCCGCCATCATTAAGACTAAAATTATTAACTTCTGCACATAAAAAAATTCTGCACTTTGTGACTTAACCAATTTAAAAGCGGCGGAGTGCGTTGGGGGTCTGTTGATCGCAGACGTATATAATGAGGTGGCACCAGAGTTTCACGTTAAAGTAAAATACACTATTGTAAACAAATTTATGAGGGTCTGTTTGGGAGGTAGACCGCAAAACACGTGGACTGGACTTTGGGTGGTCTGGATTGTGACCCCCCAAAGTCCAGTCCACGTGTGACGCAAGGAAAGGCGTGCATGCGTTGAGGGGTTATCCAGTCAAAGAAATGAAAATTGATGCTAAGTGGTGGATTTTTGAAAGCTTTCCTGAATGGATTAGGAGTCATGAGAAGGTGTGGACATTGTTGTGAAAAAAATAAAATAAATAGAAGACTTAGATTTTTTTCGAGGATTCACTCTGCATGCGGGCCCGGGTTCCCTTTCCCCGGTGCTTAGCATCGCAGGTGATGAAGGGTTGTTATTTTAACTGTCGATGAACAGTTGAGCTTGCCCGGGAGTTTCCCGAAGAAATATGTCGTTTAGCGGAGCAGAGATCCGGTTGTTGTATCTCGGTATGAGAGCCTCCTGATTCCGATACTAGAATTTGTTTTGCTGATAATGAAAATCTTGTTGCGGCCTTCACCAATAAATAAACTAGAGTAGAGGAGGAGAGAATTGCGCCTTCTCGTTGGAGTTCCGATTGAGTCGTCCCGGAGATGAAAAGAGTTTTCGATAGAGAGTGTGTGAGGACCTCCTGACAAATACCCCCATCTTTTGAAAAGAGCGGAAGAAGCCTACGATAGATGACAACGATGGATGTCCATGACAGAGCAAAAAGCCTAGGATAAATGACCACGACCGAGGCCCACGTCAGCCTAAGATGTTGAGTGCCAGCTACCATAGAAGGAAGGAGCGATACCCCATGCCTAAGCAGAGCTACGACGCCCGAGTCCCAGTGCGGTATCGTCAAACTGAGTGAGTGAAAGTCAAATTTTGTTTTGTTCAGTTCCCACCGTGCTAAATGAAAGATTAGTGCGGGAACATTGTTTTTTTTTAAAGATAATTTTGATGAATAGGAGTTCTTGGCTATGAGTTAGTTTAATAATTATATGCTCCCTTAATCCAAAAAGTATAGGATAAATGACATACACCTCATTGGATATAGTTTAAAAAGAGATGCTAAAAGTAAATGAAAAATGAGTAATTTGAGTACTAAGTTTTTTTTTGTTGATATTGTTCTTGATTTAAATTGTAAATAGTAGTGTTGTAAATAAATTAGTTTTTTTTGTAAATATGAAAATTTAGTCAGTCATCCTTGTGTTTGTAGTTGATCTAAACTCTAAAGGAAGGTTTAGAAGCAAAGTTTGTTCGACCTGCTCGTTTGCCAAATTGTCTAGAACCTTGGGTTGTATTCAACCAATTAAATAATAAAACACAACGCACCCAAATAATATCTATAAATAAATAATTTGTACTAACCAAAATAATTTACGAATCACGCCCAAAATAAATATTTAAGACAGGCAATACGACAATATGTCTATTTTCATATCCCACCATAATTTATGTAAATAAATTAAATACATCTGTAACTGATTTAAACTGGAACTGTTTAAGACTGTGAGAGTGAGTGGACAGATTGTAGGACTGTCATATTATTCTCCACTCAGGATCAGAGTAAGTATCTGGTAAGGTAGAGACTTACTTTAAAAAAAACTATAATAACCGTCCAAGCGATCAGTGAAAATTGTGATTAATATTTTAGTATGTTTGTGTGATATATTTTTGTATGTTAAGTGAGATTTTTCAGATAATACCTCTATGTTTCCTATTGTTTCTATTAACCAATGATTACATACTTTTTTTTTGAAGACTCAAGACCATTTCGATGTAAAACTGTTATGAAAATGCACTGTATTTTTACAAAACCACTGCTCCAGGTCATCCTGAATAGATATAAGAGTAATGTAAGGGTTTCAGAGGAAAAATTTAGGAATAATGCTGTTGGGTTTCTCTGGGTTGTTGTGTGGGGAAGGTATCGCCCTGCATAGAAATTTTCAGTTGTTGATGAATTAAGCTAATTTTAGTTGTTTTTCTCTTCTGAGGATGTGCTGCAGAGAATTAGCTACTCTTTGTGTGCACGCCTTCAGAGGAACGGGGGGGGGGGGGGGGGGAAGTTGTCAAAACATAACTGAACTGTCAAAATATAGTTGAGAAGCACGGGGAAAGGGGGCTGAAAATAATATGAATCTAACATTTCATTTACAAAGCGTGCGTATTTTGCTGTGGGGAAAATCATCTTTTAAAAGCGACTTGAGCGCAAAGCGAATCATTCTGAGCGAGAGGATTTATTTTTAGAAGTGTAAAGGTTTTGGGAGCGAAGTTAAATTTCAAGATCAGCGATATTAAAGGTCCAGATGACCAAGGTTGAGGTCTGCACATGCGCGTGCAGCAGGAGCTCGGGGGGAATTAGGTTTTTGGCGGCAGATTGGAGGCGAATTTCGTTGAGAGCGGAAGCTCGCGGCGTTCGTGCCGGGTAGATTAACAAATGGCGAGGCGCGGAGATCAACCTGGAGAGTGGTCAACTTATGAAGTCTAATAAAGTTGGATTTATTATGAAATGGATTACTTCCTTCATGGCCTCGCCACTCGCTCATTTATTTTAATATGCGTATTGACTGCATAACATCGTCTTACACAGGAGCAAAACACGCAGTCCTGTCATGTATATATATATATATAAAAAGAAGAAGAATATCGGCTCAAGTTAACAGTTAGAAAACTTTTGTTTGAATAAACATCGCCTAGGTAACATAAATACTGAGAAAGTAAAATATAGTTCCGTTACTCTTAAGAATCATTCTTAATGTTAAAAAGAAATTACATTAATTCGTGCATAAGCATAAACACATGCGTAAGTACACGTCATTTTCAACTGAATTAAAGGGCGAATTCACTTAAAACAGTGTGATGGATTACATTAGGAAGATGGATCACAATCACAAGGCGGCATACAATTGTGACATTTGTGTTTGCAATCAAATCGAGCCAAAACGATATGAATGAATTTCTCAACTCTCTGATACAGTTGAAAAGAAAATAGTGCCCCATTTACTCGTACGTTTATGCTTTCATTGAAGAAACTTATTTGTTCTTTTCCCTCCACTTGTGTGAAAATGTAAACTCGGTTAGCTTATAAAAAAGGTACTTTTATTCAAAGAAAGCATTGTATTTTTTTTTAATTCGGAAAGTAGAAAACTGCTGAAATCAGGCGTGTAAGAAACTTTATTTTTTGTCTAATGCGGAGGCCTTTTATTATCCATAGCGATTTACTGCTACTTTGTTATGAGAGCATCATGTGTAAGAAACATAGAAACACATTATCATGTGTTTAGTTGTGGCATGTTTAGCACATAGTATTTAATTCCATTCGATGAAATAAAATATTTGTTGCAAAAAAGTTGGTAATTCTGGGGTTGGATCTAAGGTATTAGAACAATTACGAACATTAATTTTGCATACTCCTTTAGAAAAAGAATTACAGGAAAGTATGAAAAAATTTGAAGAAAATGTGATGGTATAGCTTTTATACATTATTTGAACAAAATTGTTGATGCAAAATTAATTTCTAATTCTGCATATAAAGTTAATATTTCCCTCACTTCAGTTCATATTTAAAAAACTTTATTATCACTAAATTTTTATTTAATGCAGAATGTAATAAAGAATACTGTTTCCTTACTCATAACTCAATAGCGAATGAAGAATCTTTTCTATGTGGGGGTTTAAGATTTACATTATGCATTACCTTATTTTCAACCAATTTTTGGGCTCCTAGCAGTGGTTTTCGCTAAACTTTATGCAATTGCATCACAACAATAAAGGCTCATCTAAAATATCTTTAATCTATGACTTCTAAATTAAATCGAATATGTCGATTGGAACAGAAAATAAAATGTTTATTTTTTATGTAATGCATTTAGTAATTGAGCTTTGGCATAAATTGACCAAAATTACGTTTATTTTTATTCATTATATATATGTGTGTGTGTGCGTGTGTGTATGTGTGTGTATACTAGTTCTTAAAAAGTTTCATGTATTTCGTTTAAAATTTTCGTCAAACAATTTTCGCGCATTTTTCATCGTATAGATGGCAGCACCACCAAATGAATTCATAATGTTTCTTGAATTTGAAATATTTCTACAATTGTTCACGACTTTTTATAAACCTTACATTCCCATTTTGTGTTAGTTCAGGCAATATCTCCTTTTACTTCTTGTTTTCTTTGTTACATTTTCATAATATGCAAAGTTTCCTGTTGAAAAATATTCAACTTTACAAAAAAATTTTCTCGGATATATATAAACTGCTGCATTGAGTAAGCCACCGATAATGATAATGCGCTGTATCGTTGATGAACAGCTGATAAGAGCACACAGGGCGCCAACTTTCCATCAAACTTTTATTTTAATGGAAGACTTTGTTTGAATTATTATTATCTATCTTACCATCCGCCTTATAATCATAAAATACACTGACATTTCTGTTTCATTGCCAACTCGCAGATGAATTTTTCTCCAAGGGATATAATTCGGGATACGCAGTGGCGTAGCTAGGGGGGTGCGGTGGGTGTGGTGCGCACCGGGCGGCACATATTTTGGGGCGGCATATTTTTATTTAGTATTAGTTGTAAAAAACCACTTGTTCAATTCATAAGTTTACTATTCGATTTCTACGAATTATGAATTATTATATGATTTCGAACATTTTCCCTCATCGTCAAGTCAATGTAGGGTTGAAAATATTATCTCTAAAAATTTTGCTCGGATACAGACATCAATGGTGCTGACGACGAGTAGAAGTTCTATGTATTACTCCGTGCTCGATGTTTATTGAATGCTTAGTACCACCGTTACCATGCAGATGACGCGGCTAAGTCACACGCTGCGTGTGACTTAGCCGTGTGACTTAGCTTAGCTGCGTGTGACTTAGCTTAAGAGTAAATATATAAATATGTTTTGTTTACATACACATATGTGTACAATTTGTTTGTTTATCCAAAAGAAATGAAATTATTTATTTTTATTTATAAATATAAATATATAAAATAAAACATATTTTATGGAATTTTTTTTATAAATTAGGTATATGTTTTGTCTCATAGTTGGGGAAACTGTGATCTCCGTAAGTTTCTTGTGGTCTTTATAAAAGTTGCATTTATAGGTATATCAACTTAAGCGGCCTCCTTTATTACAGCCTAATTTAAATATGGCATCCAATGGTAAAAAAGTTCCCTACCTATAGTTTGTCTCAATTACAATTATTTATTTATGTTTATGAATTTATAAAAACCACCAATTGATTGACTTAGAAAGGGCGGCAAATTGGAGACCGCCCCGGGCGGCAAAAGTTCTAGTTAAGCCACTGGGGATACGTAATTTTCGTATTTACGAAATAGATGCGAATAAATACGAAATTTGCCGATATGAGCGAATAAATGCGAAAATTATATATTTCTGCTTTCCGGCAAAAACTCGGTGATAAATGGTTTTTTAAGTGAAATTAGGTAATAGTAGCAATAATTTACTAACATAATTGTTTAACACGGATCATCGGCGGTCTTTAACTGAGAAATCTCTCCTTCGGATTTGCTCCGAATTTCACCCGGAATCTTGTCCGTACCGGAGTCGAACCTAAAAATCTAACTGCAAAATTCCACCATCAAGTTTTGTGGAACAATTTAGTAGATTTAAGAACGTCTCTCGAGCGCCAAAGTCAAGGGTATTTCAGCTACTTGCAGTAGTCAACCAAGAAACTCCTGTTGATCTATACAGATTTTAAATGCAACGAAATGCTGCTACCTTAACTTTGCAAAGGCAGCTATACAAAGCCTCTTAGTCCCGTTAACAGTAGGTGCTGAGATATTTTAGTATGTACAAACATAGTAATTAATGACAGAAGGCAAAGACCTAAGGAACATAATGTGGAGACTACTACAATGTTAGCTTTTAACTAAGAATTTTGATACTTAACTATCCAATTAAGTAAAATTGTAGAAATTTTTAATAAATACGAAATTTTTGAATTTATGTATTTTTTTGCGAATAAATGCGAAATTTTATATATTGTATTATTTATTTATTTATTTTTTTGAGAAATTTTGATGTTTTTTATGCGACATTTACGTATCCTTAGATATAATTTAAAGTTTTAGGATTCGACTGTCATGGCACCTCTTTGAAGCCGTAGTCTTTCTCTGTTTCCATTGTAAGACCATAATTCTGAGTCCACTGTACAGATTTTGAGAACGACTTTCTTTTATTATAGTTATGATCGCTAAAGATATAACGTATTTTCTGAAACGCTTCTTCATTTTTCTGAGACATGGAGAAGCCCTAACTGCTAAAAATTGTAGCCAATAGCATCCACATTCTGGCATTCATGGTTTGACCTTCACTCTACGTTTCAAAGGCGGTTAAGAATGTCGATAGGCCAAAATGTCATCGAGAACCCCTTGAGTGAGGACGCTGAACACGTATTACCCCGGTGAAGGCGCCAGGTGGCAGGCAAAAGCTTTTCCGGGGTCAGGGGAAATCTTCGAAGGAGTTTTATCGATTCGGACATTTGGAAAATTTGGGGCTGTCAGCAAATATCAGAAATTCAATTCTAATTAGTTTAATTATACATAGGGGTACGTAAATTTCGCATAAAAATATCGAAATTTCGTAAAAAAACAAATTGCAATACATAAAATTTCACATTTATTCGCAAATATATATGTATAATGATATATATATATATATATATATATATATATATATATATATATACTAGCTGAAAACCCGCACATCCCTACGGAGTACATTCAAATTAAATACAACGGTCAATGTATGCAATTAATGCCAACAGTATGTATAAATATATTTATAATAAATGCAACGATCAATGTATGCAGTTGATGTAAAAAAAACGGAAAAATATATTTCTAAAAAAATCTTAACGGATATTTTTATAGACAAAATAATGTAGAAGAAAATATTCAAATTAAATCTAATAGAACATACTAAAGAATATAGTACAGTTAATATAGTACAGTTTGAGGAACATATCTTTTACTGTATTTTAATATTTTTTTAGATAATGTCCAATCGTCTGCCGCATTAGCAAGAAAAAAAAAATTTCTGTCTATTTAGTTGTTATTCAAGTAACGATAAATTTATTTAAAGTACCAGAAAAAGAAATCACCTGATCAGCATTTAATAAATTAAATTCTAAAAATTAATCTTTAAAAATTCACCAAAAATCAGAAAATGGAAGTAAAGATTCGAAAATGATTTCATTTTAAAGGAATTTTTTTTATCTTTCTCGTGATATAAATTTTATAACCCTGAGATTATTATTTTAAATGTAAACTTTAAAGAATGTTACTAAAACAGCTTAAAAATTTAATTTTAAAAAATCTAAGAAGAATTTTTCAAAAATCTTTCTTAGTACACCCCTACACTATAAGAAGAATCGCCATGCAAAATTTCAGCCCTTTAGGTCCAGCGGTTTGGTCTGTGCGTTGTATGTCAGTCAGTCAGTTACGGAACTGTTTTATATATATACTAGCTGAAAACCCGTACTTCGCTACGGAGTACATTCAAATTAAATACAACGGTCAATGTATGCAATTCATGCCAAATATAAATATATATTATATGATAAATACGACGATTAATGTATACAATTGATGTAAAAAATATATATATATATATATTTATAAGAAAATCGTAAAGGATAATTTTATAGACAAAATAATGTAGAAGAAAATATTAAAATTAAATCTAATATAAAGAATACTAAAGAATATAGTACAGTTAATATAGTACAGTTTTTAGAACATTTCTTTTACTGTATTTTAATATTTTTTTGGATAATGTCTAATCGTCTGCCGCATTAGCAAGGAAAAAAAAATATTTTTTGTTTATTTAGTTGTTATGCACGTGACGATAAATTTATTTAAAGTACCAGAAAAAGAAATCACGTGATCAGCATTTAATAAATTAAATTCTAAAAATTAATCTTTAAAAATTCACCAAAAATCAGGAAATGGAGGTAAAGATTCGAAAAAGATTTCATTTTAAAGGAAATTTTATGATCTTTCTCGTGATATAAATTTTATAACCCTCAATGTATTATTTTAAATGCAAACGTAAAAAAAGTTTAAAAAACAGCTTAAAAATTCAATTTAAACAAATCTAAGAAGAATTTTTGAAAAATCTTTCTTAGTGCACCCCTACACTATAAGAAGAATCGCCATGCAAAATTTCGGCCCTTTAGGTCCAGCGGTTTGGTCTGTGCGTTGTATGTCAGTCAGTCAGTGAATGAATGAATGAATGAATGAATGAGTCAGTTACGGAACTGTTTTATATATATAGATATATATATTCAAAAATTTCTCATTTATTTAAAAATATCCCAATTTTTACTTACTTGGCTAGGTAACTATCAAAATCCTTAGTTAAAATCTAACATTGTAGTAGTCTCCACATTCTCTTCTTTAAGTCTTTAAGCAGTAAGTAATAAGCAAATTTCGAGAGATCTCTCAGTTAAAGACCATATATGGTCTTAGATAAGCAATTATGTTAATAAATTATTACTATTATTACCTAATTTGGCTTAAAAACCCGTTTATCACCGAGTTTTCGCCGAAAAGTAGTAAAAAAATAAATTTTCGCACTTATTCGCTCATATCGGCCAATTTCGCATTTATACGTATCTATTTCATAAATATAAAAATACGTATCCCTAGTTATACATTATATATCTATCTATCTATCTATCCATCAATCCATATATATATATATATATATATATATATATATATATATATATATATATATATATATATATATATATATATATATACACTGCTGGCCACCCAAATTGCAACACCAAGAAAGACAAGAGATATCACGACAAAATTTATTTTATAGATAACATGTTGACCAAGTATCAAATGATTAAATTTGTAGACTTCTGTGAAGTGTGGTTCCTGTCAAAATCAGTAGCCAGAGTAGCCGCCATTGTTGGAGATCACCGCTAAAACATGCCTCGTCATTGATTCAAAGAGACTTTGGATGAGTTCTTGGGGTACAGAAGACCAAGCAGCTTCCACACGTTGCCAAAGTTGATCTGCTGTGGCACCTGGGGATGAAATCTGGGTCAATCGTAGAGCAACCATGGACCACATGTTTTCTATCGGCGAAAGATCCGGAGAGCGAGGCGGCCAGGGAAGCAATTCAATCTGGCGATTGACGAAGAACCGTTGGACAATGCGTGCCACGTGTGGTCGCGCATTATCCTGTTGAAATATGGCTGTGGGCAAGCCCTGAAGGTAAGGAAGGACAACTGGCTCCAACACCTCGGAGATGTAGCGCTGGCTGTTTAAAGTACCGGCAATGCGTACTAGAGGTGTGCGAGAGTGATATCCAATACCGCCCCATACCATAATACCCGGTGCAGGACCAGTGTGGCGGTGCATAATGCAGCTGTTCAGCATCCTCTCTTCACGGTGTCTCCAGACTCGAATGCGATCATCGTGGTGTTGCAGACAGAAGCGTGACTCGTCAGTAAAGACAATTTCATTCCATTCTGCCGTCCACATCCTTCTGTCATCGCACCATTGGCGGCGGAGACGTCTGTGGTTCTGCGTCAAGGGTAGACAAAGCAATGGACGTATTGCGGACAGACCACTCTGCTGTAAACGGCGTCGAATGGTACGCGCAGACACTGGATGATGCGTTACAGACTGCATGTTCTGTGCTATAGTTCGTGATGTGCCTGAGCGATCCGTCACTGCCATGCGCACAATTTGCCTGTCATCACGTGAAGTGGTGCGCTGAGGTGGATGCGATCGAACACGCCGGTCCGTCGTACCCTCCTGCATCCAGCGATCACATATCCGCATTACAGTTGTTTGGTTTCGTCCAACACGACTACCGATTTCCCTGAAAGATAATCCACAATCTCGGTAGGCCACTATCCTTCCTCTGTCGAACTCGGATACTTGATCAAAAGATGATCGCTGTTTTCGACGAGGCATAATTGATCGTTTTTTTGAAAAAACCACAAGAAAAACACAATTGCCGAAGTTGAAATCGTCGAAATCTCCAAGCCTTAAATAGCGCTTTGAAGTGGCGCCGCAGGCGCGCGTGATGTGCGTCTGTGCTGAAATTCTAATCATTTGCATATCTCACCTCCGCTAATGCATGTTGTAAATTTCATGTTATTTGCATGTTTCCTTCAGGGTGTTGCATTTACAGTGGCCAGCAGTGTATATATATATATGTGTATATATATATATATATATGTGTGTGTGTGTGTGTGTGTGTGTGTGTGTGTTGTGTGTAAGTAAGTAACTGAAAAATAAGAAAGGCCCACCATTATTAATTATCCTATAATATTACCGCCGCACGAGTTTAAAGGGTCATACGACTGTTAAAATTCGAAAAAGTATAAAAATTGTATCACTTTCGGCATTCTATATCTTGAAAAGTATAAGATTTAAAATCATAATTTTTTGTGTTAATAGAACAATGTTTGATTTATGAATATATAGTACCTGTTTCTTCTTTGATAGTAAAAAATAATTTGTGTTAGATAGTCATAAATAATAAGCAGTTTGCTTTGGGCAAAAGTGATATCAAAGCTAACGCACATAAATACTCCCAAAAAAATTGAGTTTAAGACAAAATTTCTGCTTTTAACACATACTGCAGAAACTAAAGTTTAATTTGAACCTAAATTTGTATATATTTAAGGTATATTTCTATTTTTTACTATGAAACTAAAAATAGTGCATTTTTTTTCTTAATAAATTAAATTTTATCTGTGCATGAAAAATGCATTCTCTAGAGATCTGTAAACAAATTTAGGTTCAGTTTCAAGCAAATGATAATATGTTCCATCTGTGAAAATTTCATGCAAAAATAGGAAATAGTTCTAGAGATAACAAGTGCTTTATGTGAAAAAACTACATTTTGAGATAAATCACTTTGAAGTATTGCCCTTTAAATCAGTTTACAGTAAACATCTGACACGTTTTTATTCATAACTTCCGTAATTATGGGAATTTTTTCAACCGGATTGTCTTAAAATACTCAGAAAGGTTAATCTTTCATATATTTGTTTTTCAAAAAGTCGATTTTTTTTTACGGTTTAATAGTCGTATGACCCTTAATTCCATCGATTCTTTGATTTTGATCGTGTATTTCCTGTTATATAATTAACTAACTTCAACGTTCCTTCCGTGAGCGCCTACTTGTTGCCTGGACTGGCACCACAGGGGTCACGTGGTTAAAAAAACTAAATTCCTAATATGCTGGTGCGAGCATCGACATTACTCTCTTCGAGATTGGCTTTGTATTGAGACAGTCGCAATCCGTCCTCTGTAAATAGTTTCAAGTCTTTTAAATTTGTTATATACTGTGTTTGATTATTAAAATGGCCGCAATGTGAATCAATGAATAAACGTATTATTACCACCAAATGAATTATTTGGTTTGAATTTGACGCTATTCGTGCCTGACTACGAAAATTAACCAAAGTGTCGGCAGTGGATTCATTATATGAGGCGGTGAAAGGCAAAGTGGTGTAAGTCAGTAAGTCAAGTGGTGTATGTCCAAAGCGTTTTACTGAAAAAACTACAAAAAAATTCCACTATAAATTGAACAAATTATAATTCATAATAATTATTGTAATGTTGCAAATAATAGTTATTTGCAATTCCACTATAAATTGAACATGGAGATTATATTTTTGTTCTCAAATTAAAATAAGTTGAAAATGTGACTTACACCACTTTACCTTTCACCGCCAAATATATGTAACAGCTAATATATTCAAATACGGATTTAACATACAAAACGAATTTCATCAAAAACTTAAATTTGGAATAGTTTCAGGATGTTTCCTTTTGAATTTTGAATAGTTTCAGAATGTTTTCCTTTTGAATGTTTCCTTTTGAAAATCAAATGAATATTTCTTCAAAGGTAAAATGATGCTAAATATTGCTTAAACATACTTTTTCTCTGGTTTGGTTACATTTTTGACTTTTTCAGCACAATTTTCAGTTGCAGTCGTAAATGAGATTCATAATAGTTCATGTGATTCATAATAATGCTGTAAACATTCAATAAAAATGAAAATCTAAGTTCACTTTATCTAAAATGTAAATTGCAAAATAATAATGATAATAACAACGCTTTTCCCTTCATAAAAAGATTTAGTGGCTTTGAATATAAAAACTGTGTATTATATATTGAATTAAATTTTCATTTGAAAAGGAAATAAATGTTTTTATAATCATAACTGTAAAACTTAAACGTTTTGATAATGAAAGGTTAAAGAGTTTAAAAACGTAAATTCTGCTAGTACACAATTTCTAGGCTCAAAAGTGACATTAAATATCTACTTTACGTTTAAAATCATGAGCGAGGGACTTAGAGTATAAATTCATTTTTCCTAGGAATAAAGTACAAAAAAAAATCCTTTGGAGATATAAGAATAAAAAAATTAATCACATTTCTCTTTTTTCTAAATTTCTAAAATATTCTAGAAAACTGAAATTTTTAAATCCCGCTAGCACCAGGTTCTGATCAATGTTTTTTTAGAATGAGATGTAGGAGTAGCTAATATTTCCAATGAAATCACTATATTTAGGAGACAATTAGCAGTAATAAAAAAAGTGTAATATTTAATATTTTTCTGGTATTAAAGGGTGGAACTGACAATGGTTTTTCTGGAATAACTGAATAAAGAAAAGGTACATTTCCTTATTTCTGTGCCCATTTCATTTTTAATAACAGCACCTTTTTATTGGTTAAAAAATAGCATTTTCATTTAAAAAACTAAATGCTTAAGAAAAATAGAACCCCCAGCCCGTGGGTACCAGGCCCAAAGCAAGTACTGGTGCGGCTCAGAGAGAGAGCTCAAAGCAAAAAAAAATATTAATAGACTGCCTCGATTTAAAAAGTAAAGTTTGTACTCCTTAAGCTTTATTCTTTGTCGATGGATGAAAGTACTGGCGCTACTGACACGGCTCAATTTACCTTTTTATTAGAGGTATAAATGACGAGTTTATTGTAACTGAAGAAATGGCTTCTTTAGTACCGTTAAAAGACACGACAACCAAGAGAATTTATATGAAGCAGTGAAGAAAACATTGGCGCGATTTTCATTGTTGTTGTTCCTAATGCCTCCTGGCCGGAAGTCCCAGACCAGATCCATATAGAATTCGGGATGAGTACAGTCCACCTCTGGAGAGAAGACACCTGGGACCGGTTTTAAGGTTGCTGCCTCCGGGAGGTCGATTCTCAAAATGAGGGGTCGGGGATAATCAACACCCCAGTACCATTTCCAGCGGAAAGTATTTATCGCTCTTTAGGCATTAAGAAAATTATGAAGGTTTTAATTATTTAGGCTTTAAGAAAACCATCGCATGTTTTGATTTCCATTTTCATGTAATCAACGTATTTTGGAACTTTTTACCCTGCATCGTATTACTTACTATTTCTCGAAGTAATGTAAGGGAGTTTCAGAAAACCTCAATAAAATTTAGAGTCATGTTTATTTTTATAAATACTGGATCATACAAAAATTTATTATTATAGATACAGATTTCAAGTATTTTGGTTTTGCAACTGTTATTTTTTCTTTCGCCAAAGGAGACGCGATCTTTTTCGGTAATTTTTTTTTCATTTAAGGGGTCTCGGGAGTCTTACTATTTTACTGAAGGTGCAATTTAGCATCATGTCACATTTAGTTTTATTTCTCATTCCCTACAAAACATAAATACATGAAATTTTTACCACTGAAAGCTTAATATATGTTCTATGTAGAATAATTATTTCAATGTACTACAACTGGCATTTTAATTAATTTTCCATTTTTAATTTTGATGAAAATTTTAAAATTGTGTTTTGGCTTGCATCCATTGCGCGCAAGACTGTAGCAAAACTGTTGGTTCTAGATTCCCAAAAAATATTGATAAAGTTGTAAAACTAATGTATATTTAACGTATACTCCATTTTTAAGCAATTAAAAACTTAAATTTTTTAAATTAAAATTAAAATTACAAAACTTTGAAAAATGCATTTTTTTATTGAAAACATGTTAATTTTAAATAATTAATGCAATTAAAAATATTAAATTTGAAGTATACATTATTCCTTGCATCAAAATAAACGTATTCACCAAGTTTTATAGAAATTGCTTTGTCAGTTTCTTTATCAGTCAAAAAATGACTGCAAAAAAGACACAACTCTAGTATAATTTTACCCCAATTTCCCCCTCCAAATTTCGGAATAGAACTTCACTTTAAAAGCCCCGGCCTTAGTTATTGCTGGGCCCAACTGCAGAAATTGCGATAAAAATATAATGTACAGATATTTTGATAAAAATATAGTTACACACTGGCCTGTGGCGTCCTTGTAGTACAACGCGCTGGCTTTCGGTGCTGAGGGTGCTCGGATCGAATCCCGGCCTTGCGCCACTGAAAATGCCTCTGTTTATGTAGTCCATTTATAGGGGGTAGTGCTGGTCCGCTTATATGGCACCCCCGTAATAAAATATTGGAAAGTGGTGTATGTCCACTTTAAAAAAATGAGTTGACGGTGATTTTATTAAGATATACACACCTTTTTTTCGTACGATTTTTTTCATAAAGTAAACAAAAGAATTTTGGCTATAAAAATGTTATCGCAAAAATTTTTTTTAAAGTGGAATAAGTCCATTCCTAATAATTATAATAAAAGCAACTTGCTTATTGCAATTATTATTGATTATTACGACTTCAGTGTACACTACGCTTTAGCATATATTACTTAGTTAGTGTCTTAAAAACAACATCGCTAACAAAATAACGGTATTATTGTTCTGATTAAGTGGTCAGAAGTAATTTCACTGATTTTGTTTGGTTTACTTTCGCAATTCCTACTGTTTGGTTTGTGTTTCTTATACTAATAGATTGCAGCGTGAGTATTATTTAAATATTTTTATTAAAGCAGGAAATCAAAGTTTTAGATAAATAACATTTAATACAGTTGTTACAATGAGTTCACATACCAATAAAAAAGACGATAATATGTCAATTTGGTCTGATAGTGATGTTGGTAAGTAAGAGTTTACATTAAAATATCCATTTCACTGAAACTAATGTATATAAAAATATGGACTTAATTTCCACTTCTTTTTATTTTTTTATAATATGTTATTTTTGAAAGTGGTATAAGTCCATTTGGAGCTAAAAAATCGTTTATTTTTTAAATAATTTTAATAATTATTATTTCATAGTAAAATTTAAAAGGTGTATAGGGTTAAAAACATCACTCGAATTGATTAACGTTTGCCAATATTTTTAAATTAATTCAAATACAAACCTTTAAATATCTCGATACGTGAAAAATGGACTTATGCCACTTTCAAAAATAACAGCTCATGTGTTAAAGCCATTTCAGTTTAGACATATTTTTAATTTTCCAGATCAAATAGTTCAACTGGTAAGGTCGGCCCTGCCCTTTAAAGTGTGCTACCCTAATGACCTCTCCTAATCAAAATTCACAATTAACTTTATCAACACTATAAAATTTTCCCATTTTCCGCAATTTGAATAAGGAAAATTTTCTTCAAACTTTAATTTCCCCCTCTTTGAAATATTTTCTCATAACTTGGTTTTTGTTAACTTTTAAACTGGCCAAAATTATGGCTAATAAAGACGGGAAAGATGTTTTGCTTGGTTGCAAATTTATACCTTGGAAAATAGACTTCAGAAATGAGCATTTAAACATTTCAGATTATACAGCACATCACGGCAGTTAATATTCCAAAAGGTATAATAGTTCCAATAGTGTTTAAAATTTCCTTTCAATTGTAACTGCAGATGTCTATTTCTCCCCATCTGTTTCTTGTAAACACTGCGTTTTCTTTAGACTAAACCATTGTCAATCGGCAGAAAACACCTGTTCGACTCTTCCTTGGGACAAATGCCGATATTTGGCGAAAAGTGGGGGATGTTTGGTGACAACTCTTCCTCTCTCGTTGACCTTCGCTTTAACGTTCCACCCCTCATCGAAAAAGAACTCTCCCCGAGTGACGGGTTTCTCAGGGATCTTCTCTTCAGAGGTTACCAGTAGTGCGGCTCCGGTTTATAATAGCACCACAAGAGTCGGAGTGTGACTTTGCTAGGTGCCACCACAATTTTAACCGAGCATGCCCAGGGGCGATATCTGGGGGACCGTACCTTCTCCCCCCACTCACTTCATAGAAGGACTTCCCAGTCAACGGATTTAACGTGCCCATATCCTGCCTAGACACGAAACGCGATTCTCATTAACTCTTGCCAATCTATCTGGTATAGTTACAGGTGGTGCCCCAGCTATGATAGGCAAAAAAAGATTGACTTGTAAGGTTAATAGAAGACGATGCCATTGTTATTGAAAATTCTCGTTTGATGAAGTACCATTGCATGATACACAAGGAAAATTTATGCGGAAAAAGCTTTAAAATGGGACCATGTCATGCAAATCATTGTCAAAACGGTGAATTTTATGAAGACTCGGGGATTGAATCATCGCCAGTTTCAGGAATTTCTTAAAAGCTTGGATGCTGAATATGACGATATCGTATACTTTAAAGAAATAAAGAGGCTCAGTGGAGAAAATATTAAAAAGTCTCAAAAAGATTTTATAGCCTACTTGATGAAATAAAATTGTTTATGACATTGAAAAATAACCTGTGATAGAACTTGATGATAACTGGCTTTCAGATTTAGCAGGTTTTGATAGATTTGAATGCCCATTTAAATGACTCAAACACCCGTCTTCAGAGTAAAAACCAACTTATCAGTCCAATGTTTCAAACCATAAACGCGTTCTGTATGAAACTGAAATAATGGCAAGCCCAATTAAATGTTAGCAATTTTTTGCATTTCGAGACGCTGACAAATCATAATTCTAAAACTGGTATAAAATACGCAGCCTTACTTTCCAATTTAGTACAAGAATTTAAAAATTGATTTCAAGACTTTTGGAAAAATAAACAATTGTTTTGCCTCTTTCCTACTATATTTACAGTCAATATAGGTATAATGCTAGCAAATTTTGAAATGGAATGCATAGAGTTGCAATCTGACATCTAACTTAAAGAGAAATTCAATGAAGTCTCTTTGTTGTACTCATAAATCATACCAGCCCAGATATAAATATCCCTCACTGCTTAGTCACGCGTTATTCTGGACATCAGTGTTTGGAAGCACGTACATCTATGAACAACTATTTTCAAAGGTGTAGCACACTAAGAGTCAAATTAGAACCATAATATCGGATGAACATCTTAACAACTCCCTGAGAATTGTAACCACTTCAATTGACCCAGAAATTGAAGCTTTAGTTTCTCAAATTCAATGCCAAATATCTCATTAATTTTATGACTCCTATAGTTATCTTTTTAATTATAAATAAAATTTATAATGAAATAAATACGTATGTCAACTATACATTATACTTTTTTTACTCATCAACTATTTTTAATGTTAGGTATATTTTTGTGTGGCCCAAGACAATTCGTATTCTTTCAATGTGGCCCAAGGAAGCTAAAAGGTTGGACAACCCTGCCTTAAACCCACTACCTTGACCTTGAAAATGTGCTTTGCATACTATTGGAATGTCCGGAAACTACTGTCGGTATTTTTTCATTAAAATAAAAAATACATATCAAAGAGGTAATAAATAGTAAATCCGTAATGTATTGATCAATTCAAAAACTATTTGACATCTTCCAGGTGATTTCATAATTTCACTTTCATTTAACACTGTTATCTAAAACGAAACTTTTACTTGACTAGGGGTTTTTCCGAGCATGAAACAAATCGCAGTCGGATAGTGCAATGTCAGGGCTAAATGGTAGATGTGGTAACACATCCTAACTAAGCTCCAATAGTATCTGACGAGTGACTAATGATGTATGTGTTTTGGCCTATTAGAGAAATCCCCTTTCGCTCTGGCAGGATGTTCGTTTTATCACCACAACACATTTTATTCAACTTGATAACTACATTACATTTCAAACGCGGCCTCTCTGACTCACGTCGACATTCATATCTTATCAAAAACACAAAAATAACTTACTGTTAGATGCCGCTTATGAGGTTAAAATTTGGCGATTACAGGCATTCATGATGTAACACAATATCTTTTCGATTCACCCACTCTAGAGTTTCTGTTGCAAAGCATCTTTCACTTTTGTTAGTTGTTGACAGTGAATAATTTTGTAACTGTCTTCTTAACTGTTCATTTCTCGATAACTTAATTTTCCCAGAGGGCGTTGCTATGCGGCCACTCTGATCTTGTGTTCGTCTTGTTGTGTTTTAAGTTTTTGCTGTCTGTTCCCTAGCTGGGTTTGAATCACTAGGAGCCTCTCCCACTGTGTTAATAGAATATTGTTAATTACTGCATGTGACAGTGTTACAATAAATAAAGAAGTGTTTCAAACTAATTCGATACGGTCCATTAACTGAGGGATACCCTGCTTGGAAGTCTTTATGAAAAATTGTGTGACTGTTAAATTTTTGAACGTTGTGTTTCGTGAACTTTTGAACGTTGACTATATTTTTTTGTGACCTTTCGAATGTTACTGCCAGAGCTTGTTTCCCCAACAACTACATTCGGGTGAGTTCGTTTCTTTTTTATTCTTTTTTGCGGAAGCTTTAAGGGGTGTTTTAACTAAGAAGAATGTTCTTAAGTGATTGTCGAATTTATGACGAACTACGACAAATTGACGACTACGAAGATTTGGCTTTTTGGTTTATTGTAACAGTTAGCAATTGCAAAACATGTATAGAAAAAAATTATTCCTCAGATAGGGATTCCAACGGGGGGTTACATGACCCTTTTTTACGAAGGGCGAGAAGCGAACTGAGAAGCGAAAACTTCTCTCTCTCTACGGGCGTCGCAGCGCCCCCTCGATACAATTTTCTACACACCCCACCGTGAACAAAATGTTCACCTCTAATTACACAATATGTAGGGTATATAAACTACTTAATAAAATGTCACTAACACTCAAAATACAATACAAATAATCAAATTTACAACAATACGAGAACAAATATTATTTTAAACTTACTGACAAAGAGACCTAAATTTAAATACACAGTTCTTCGAAACAAATTTAAAATTTTCATAATAAGGTATGTGCCTACCCTCAAATCGCTGTTTTTGCGAAACTTTCGAATTTTTGTTTATTATTTTAAATTAAAGTTCAAACATTTAGGATTTCAAAAATGCTTTACTTTTGGTTCAGCGATAATTAGAAGCAAAGTTCTAGCCCAAATTATAAACCGAAAATGAACTTTCTGAAACCGGAAGTGACCTTTTAAAGGGCCACGGAAATACAAAAAAATACATTTTTACAGCTATTTCTTTACTTTTAAACAATTTTAATGCTCATTTTTCATTTTTAATGTAGATTTAAGTTTCCTCTATTTACTCTTTATAGTTTTAAGATCATTAAAAGACCATTAAAGGACTTGGTGGAAAGGGTAAACTAACTGATAACTTTATAGACAAGCTACAAAACTTATGAGATTGCAATTCGCAGCAATGTTGCAAATCTTCAAAATATGCAATCAGCAGTATTATCTGTTTTTTTTCATTGTTGCTCAAGCAATGAAAAGTCGATGCATGGACAGTGTCCTGAGGGTCCCGAAAGTTGGTGTAAATACAAGCAAGCATTGCATCATGGAAAGCAGTTTTTGGAAAAATCCCCAAGACTTCCAGATACAGTTGTCAAAATTATAAAACCAGCTTACTTTGAACTGGTTAGTGTGATCAGAAGTTACTGAAAAAGTGTTTCCATTGCATGACTCAAAACAATAATGAATCATTTAACAATGTTTTGTAGAATATTTTTCCTAAAGAAAATTTTCTTTAACTGCAAACATTGTTATTAGGGGCTTCTATTGCAGTGCTACTGTTTAATTCATGTTTTATGGGTCTCGTACCTGTTTTCAATTATTTAAAAATAAAAACTGAACCAGAAATGTTGAAAAACTACATGGAAATTGACATTGAGCGAATAAAGAAATCGAGGCGACAAATTCTGCCAACTACAAAAACATGCAGAAAAATACTAAAAGCTAAAAGAAAATCAAAATTAATTAAAAATGAAGCCACGGAAGGCTTGACCTACAAATATGGTGAAATTTGAGGTTGTAAAGTTTATACATATTTTTTTGTGCTAAATTAAAATCTTTATTTGCGTTTTCTGGAAAACTGCATTTTTCATTTTTTACGTTTACGATAAATTTCATTTCTTAAAAGATTTTTAAGATATTGAAATAAAATTTTGTCACAAGGTTCTGCTCATCTAGTGGTATGTTATGAGCCAAAATATAACTTGTAAGTATCTATTTATTAATTTAAGAGCTATTTTTATTGAAAAATATATGAATTTTTAAAAAAATCTTGTTTATACAAAATTTGGTATATGTTAGTAAGTTTAAGAGGTATTGCAAATATTTTGCTTCATAACACAGGTAAGTGATTTACTAATATTCTGTTGAAAAAAAAGTGAAATATATTGGTTAGATTTTGTTTTAGAAGATTTGGCATAAACGGTAATTTTTACTAAAATTTGACTAAAAATTGCCTAAATTTGAAAAGTTAATGAAAATTCCACTAATTTTTTTTTTTAATTCATAGTTTTATTCCCTGTTCTAACTAAAAACACTTGTGTTTCATAAAAATTTCCTATTTTTCAAAAAAGTGCCCAAAAGGTAGGCACATACCTTTTAAAGTATATATAAAAAAACATCAATCATTTAATTCAAGAGGATATATAAGTTGTATGAGACGTTTATATTGGCCACTTGAAGTACGGACAAGACAAGATCTTACGTGTCCATCACGACCTACGAATACTTCATCGATGATACCTAAATGCCAAATTAATTCAGATTTCGCTGACCCTTCCAACAAGACCACATCACCTTCCTTTAAATTATCTTTAGAAGGAACTATAATGTTATGGGCATTTCTTGATTGAAGCAGATAATTTTCCTTACTCTTACGCCAACTTTGCTTCGAAAGTCTAGATTGGTACAATTTTCTGCGATTTAAATTTTCCTTTGTGGATAACTCATTGTTGAAAAGATCAGCAAAATGCCCAGGATAAATAATTTTGACCAGGAAACATAAATTGAGCCGGAGTAAGAGGCTGTGGCTCATTTACATCATTACTTAACGTAGGTTAGTGGCCGATTATTTAAAACACATTCGATTTCTGTGAAGATAGTCATCATTTCTTCAAAAGATAACGCTTTGCCTAGGATCTTTTTCAAAGGATCCTTAACATTTTTCATGAGCCTCTCATAAAATCCACCCAACCATGGGGCACTAGGCACAATAAATTTCTATGTTACGCCGTTAATAGCAACAATTCCCTTCAAATTTTTGTCTAAAATGATTTTTGAAAATTGCCCTAAAATGTCACTTGTGTTCTTGAATGTTTTTGCATTATCCGAAATGATGACTTCACAATTTCCCCTTCGAGCCAGAAATCGCCTTAAAGACAAAATAAAACTTCTAGTTGACATGTTGGAAATGAGATCAATTTGAACTGCTCGTGTCACTCCACAGGTAAACAAAGCAATGTAGGCCTTACGAATGTCATTACCTGATTTCAGATATACAGGTCCTGTGAAATCGACTGTAACTGAAAATGGCGGCCTTTCTAAAATCCTGTCCTTTGGCAGTTGAGCGGTTACCTGTCTCGCAGGTTTCAAAGTATACTTCCGACAAATCAAATATTTATTAAAAATTTTCTTTCTCTTGCCTACCCTTCACAATCCAAAATTTTGTACGAATTTTTGCCAAAGTAGCTGACACCCCACCGTGTAAAATTTTGCTATGTTCTCTAATTATCAATAATTCTACAAATTTTGATTTAGGCAAAATAATAGGATGAGCTTCATTCTCAGAATTCACCCTGCTCAACCCTCTCCTTTAAACGAAGTATTCCATTATTGTCTAAGAATGGGGCTAAGCTAAAGATTTTCGATTCGGTGGAAACTGGCTTACCAGTTTTCAAACAATGCAATTTCGAAGGATAGGTTAGAGATTGTTCGAATTTTATCAAAGTCTTTTCTGCAATTTCTAACTCAACTGCAGTAAGAGGGCCATTTTCAGATTCTAAATGTTTCAATTTCGCGATAAAATCATTAACCAATGCAGTAATTCTTAAAACTTTCATTAAATTAGAAAAATTGTTCAAATTCAAAATAAACCCTTCGTTCTGTGAAACACAATTATTTTGCACAATTACTTCAGTTTTTTTCTCAATTCAAGATCGCAATTAGGTTCAAAATAATCAAAATCAAATTTTTCACAAGGGGGCCAAAATTTCGATGGCTGTCTCAACCACGGCGGTCCATACCACCACAATGAACTTTCAGCCAAGTCTGTGGTGGACATACCCCTAGCTAGCACATCAGCTGGGTTCTGTTTACCAGGGCAAGAATGCCATCTGCCAGGTTCAGTTAAAGATTGAATTTCTTCAACCCTATTTTTTACAAAGGGTTTGTATTTGCTAGATTTACCCTTAATCCAAAAAAGTGTTATCTGAGAATCACTCCAATAAAAACATTTAGCCTCAAATTCCAAGCATTCTTTCACTTCTTTAACTAACCTAGCAGATAACAATGCTCCCATTAATTCCAGCCTCGACAAGGTTATAGTTTTTAATGGTGCTACACTGCTCTTTGAGCATATGAAACTTGTGATTACCTTACCGTCAGCAGAAACACTTCTCAAGTACAGCACAGTTCCATAAGCTGCTAACGTTGCATCTGAAAAACAATGAAGTTCAATTGAAACAAATTCACAATTAAGCTCGGAAAGGTAGTATCGTGGAATCTTGACATTGGTTAATTGTTCTATATCCTTGCACCACAAGTGACACTTATGAGTCAGTTTGTCTGGCAATTCTTGGTCCCAGTCCAAACCCAATGTTCACAGTTCTTGAAGTAGACACTTCACCCTTACAATGAACGGTCCGAGAAATCCAGTCGGGTCGAAGAGTCTACCGACAATTTGTAGAATAAAACGTTTAGTGTCTATTTTGCGAGATATAAATTTCACAAGTTCTGTGGTGGAAACGTATATCGTATCACTATCTGGATCCCAGGCCAAACCTAAGACCTTCGACGATAAGCCAGAACGAACAACTGTCCGGCTGTTCAATTTCAATATTGTTGGCTCTCCACAATTCACGAAGTTCGGATGAATTAGTTGTCCACTTTCTGAGTACCATTCCAGCATCGCTGAATATTTTTACACTGTCTAATGAGGTTTTCAGCATCTGAAACCTCTTCTCTTCCTCCTATTAGATCGTCGACGTAGACATAATTCAAAAGTAGATTCGATGTAGCTAGCAATTGTTCTTGGTATATCTCAAAATGATACTTCAGAGTGGCTGCAAGAAACTATGGACTCTATGTTAGCCCAAAGAGAATCCGCGTGAAGTTGAGCACAAATGGTTGTTCATTAGGGTCATCAACCCAGAAGAAACGAGTTAATTCACGATCTGATTCATCAAATTCCATTTGCAGAAAAGCCGACTTTACATCAGCTGTGAACGCAACAGCATTCTGGCGAAATTTCAAAAGCAATTGGAATATGTTGGGATGCAAGTTCGGACCTGCGTGCAAACAGTCATTGAGAGATATTTTCTCTTTGTCATATGCAGATCCATCGAATATTATGCGTACTGAACTAGTTTTCTTTCCGTATGATAGCGTGATGGGACAAATAAAATGATCTTTCTTTCGAATTTTATAGAAGTTATTTCAACGATACCTTCCAAATATTAATCAACGACACCTTTGTACTCATCGAAAAATCTGCTATCCATCTTAAACTTGCGAGTCAATCCTTCAAACCGTTTACGAGCAACTCCTATATTATCCTCTAAACCATCCTTCACACCCGACCTCCACGGCAATTTTACACGATAGCGCCCATCAACAAAACGAATCGACTCATTGAACTCTCTAATCATCTCCTGATCCCTACTATCAACACCTGAGTCACAATCCTGTACCCCTAAACTCTCCAACTTCCAAAACCTTCTCAATTCTGCCGAAATTGACACTTCTTGCTTGAGGCCCAGATTGACAGATGTAAGTTCGTCAGCCTTACCACATCTCCCATGAAGCGACCACCCTAGACAAGTTTCAATTGTCACTAACGAAGAATTCAACCTTTCGACACCTCTAGTTAAATTCCTGTAGTAGTCTGATCCTATCAATAGCGAAATAGACTTGTCTGACTCATCTGAATATGTCAACACAAATCCCTTGGACTTCATTTCTTCCGTCACTTCCTTACTGGGATGTTTCACAATAGCGTTTGATATTTCCTCGACCTCTAGCGCTTCAACGATAAACTCCTCTCCGTTCAACACATTTTTTAAAACTATTTCTACTCTGCGACAAATTTCGGTACTAGGAGCCTTAGGACCAAACGAATAAATTTTCAAATTTTCGGAATCCAAAACCTTTAAACCTAATCTCTCCGACACATTTTTTCGAATAAAACTACGTTGTGCACCGTTATCAAACAAAACTAAGGCTAATCCCGATTTTTTCCGACCCACTATTTCTGCTTTAACGCACTGCAACAAAACCCCACTCAAATCACTTACCATATGGTTTAATGACACGTCATTCTCAACCTCCTTTCTCGGCTTCTTGTTGTTCTCGAGTTTAAAGCAAATGGCTTTGGAGTGACGACCCTTACAATAGCCACATGTTGGCCCCTTGCAACTTTTTACGAAGCAGTTAATCTTGCAATACATCAGGCAACGTTTTTCACGAACTAACTTATCTCTCTTTTGCTGGAGAGACAAAATATCACACTCTGAGCTCCCATGCTGTGAGTCATTGCAAAAAAGACACCTGCTAAAACTCGCGCTCGTCGATACATTGGTATTAAGTTCCAAAGCTGACTTATTTGTGAGATTCGGCTGAGAGTTAGTCTCCCCTCTGAGTAGCCCCTCTCTGGACTGCAATGGGAAGAATTGAAGGGTGGAGTGACCTTGGATTCGCTGAGCTTTCTCCCTCGCACTGACCGCTTTATACAAGAAGCTCGTTAACTCTTGCAGGTCATGGCATTTATCTTCACTGACTTTAGCAAATTCTAACGTTATATCATGTGGGAGATTTTTTAAGATTATGTTTGTCAAAAGAGTAGTTATGTTTCTGAATCTATTCCCAGACTTTGCAAACACCGAATCTGTGTTTGACAATCGAAATAAAAGTTACGCAAAGCCTGAACGTTAGAATTTTTGACTGGTTTAATATTAAACAAATTTGAGATATGCGAGTTTATTAAAATGTCCCTTTGGCCAAAAGTTTCGGAAATTAACTTGATTGCTTGCGCGTAATTTTCTTTAATAATTGAAAACCCCTTTATGCTGCACAGAGCCTTCCCACCTAACATGGACTTTAAATAGCAAAACTTATCAACTTCACATAAATTTGGGTTATTGTGGATTGAATTTTCAAATTGATTCCAGAATTCAAGAAATCCGGACGGATCTCCATGGAATTTTACAATAGATAATTTGGGAAGTTTGGCAGTAATTTCTACACGAGTTTTCGATGGTAATGAATTTTCGGTGGTTCTATGTTCAGTGGTAGAATTTAAGTTTAACGATTTAATTTTATTTTACAATTTAATTTTTGCAGAAATTACCTTTTCACAATATTCATCTACAATTAAAACTTCAGTCCTTATTTCAGCCTCATCATTAATTAGTTTATATCTTCATTTAACATACTCAATATTTCTCTTTTACTAATTAACTGTTCGAACAAAGACTCAGACATCAGGATTCAGATCCAGTTCTAACAAATAATTATCAACTTTTCCAATTATCTTTGTTAATTGTTCTCTATGAACATTCCGTTTGGTTTTGAGCTTTATCAATTTCGACATTTTGACAATCGCTAACACAAAACAAAATAATACAAAAGCAAAACCTCAACTACAACAATTTCTAACAATTAAACGAAACCAAACTAACGAAAACAGAATGGCAAAGTCAACAAAATAACTAACGACAATCAAAACAAATGTCACAATAAACCAATTCTTAATAACTTTAAATTTCTCACCCAAAACGACGACTTGAACACACTTCGAAAAAGAACCGATGAGCACAAAATTAGTTCAATTACGACAGTCCTGATTTTCCACAAAGGCACAATGTTCACTTTAACGAAACCGAATTTTTATGGTGGACCGACAACAAATGTTCTTGACACTATTTAGTAGTAGAAGGCGACTTCCTATAATTGACTACGAATTTCCCGCCTCAGATGCACCACTGTCGTATTCTTGACGAACCACTACAAATGGACGACTACAAAGATTGGGCTTTTTGGTTTATTGTAACAGTTAACAATTGTAAAACATATATAGAAAGAAATGCTTCCCCAGATAGGGATTTTAACGGGGAGTTACATGACCCCTTTTTACGAGGGCGAGGAGCGAATTGAGAAGCGAAAACTTTTCCCTCTCTACGGGCGTCGCAGAGCCCCCTCGATACAATGTTCTACAGATATACAACAAAACTTAAGGAGAAGATTAACAGTAGTATTCATGAAACAGACTCGAATCATATAGAGTTGTTTGAAAACAGAGTTAATAAACTTAGTGATGAACTGTCTGATACATTTCAATAAATTTTCTCTAAATGTACCCAGATAAATATTGAACTGTATATAAAGGAACGGCAAACCATTCAAGCATGTATTGATTAACTTTGGTTATTTGTTTATCGCAAAAATTCTAAATCCAATCAAAATAATTCTGTGAACGATAATAGTACCTCCGCATCTCAAGTTGCGGATGTAAAACTTCCCAAACTTTCTCGTCCAACGTTTAGTGGAAATGTTGAGGACTGGTTATTGTTCAGTGATTTATTTAAAGCTAGTCTGGATAATAATTCTAATTTGTCTAATTGTTAAAAATTACAGTATTTAAAAGCAGCGTGTAACGATGCGTTGAAAATAATTAAGTCACTTAAAATTTCGGATTCGAACTACGAAACTGCACAAGAAGTTTTGAAAGAATGATTTTCGAATAAACGTGACTGAATTAATGCTTTAAGAAACTAATAAGCATTCCTAATATTTCGGATTTTGCTCGTTTTATTCTACAAGCTGTATTACTACTAATGAATGTGTACGATCGTTAATTGTTCTGAATCAAGATGTTGCTGGTTTTTCTGAAATACTAATTGTTTGTTTAATTACTGTAAAGTTAGATAAAAATACTATATGTTGGTGAGGACGCACTTTAAAAAGAGAAGAGCTAGGTACGCTTGATAATCTGCTTGCTTTCCTCAAGGATCGTACATGAACGCTATAGAACAGTAAAATTCAACTAAAAGAATGTAAGAGTTTCATATTCTAGAGTAACTTCGTGAATGTATGGTAATAATGTTTTCTTTGTAAAGATGAGCATTCATTGCATAAATGTTTCCAGTTCTCACAATTAAGTGTTCAAAAAAGAATTCAAATTGTTAAGAAAACCAAACTGTGTTTTTTAACTACTTAATCCAATCAACATCAAGCTGAAAATTTCAAGAGTTTAAATAGGGGAAAAGTGTGTGTCAAATCCCATCATACAGTATTGCATTTTTAGAGCTACTCGAAACCGTTATGTAGAAACTGAGAACGTTAAAAATGCCATCAGTTCCGCTTTCGCAAAATGCACCCGTTTTTCAGCCAAGGTCAGAGGATTCCCCACAATCAAAGTACCATAACACAGCGTTTCTCAACTTTTTTTGGCCCTCGGACCGGTAAAATTTTTGAAAAAATTTCGCGGACCGATGGTTTTTTTTAACAAAAAACTTTACTAGTTATTAAAGTACTACTTTAGTCAATTGTTTAAATTTTTTTGCAAATTAACAAAATCAAAATAATTACACTACTCAACAAATTGTAACTGTTTTCTGTATCTGGCTTGTAAATGGGTGAATTTAACAAATTTTAGGGTGCTGAATTCGGTGGAATTATCAGATTCTCTATCATGTCACATTCATTAGATACACAGCAGTTACGTAAAGTCAACAATGAAATATTTCACATAAATTGACCGTTTGAAATACAAACAAAAAAACAATATTCAGTAAAAATGTTTTCTTTGTGACTTAACAAAAAAACTATGAACTGTTATGAGCTCGAAACTGTTGCACAATAACCCCTAATGTTAATATTAACAATGTTATTTTCAAAATAGGATGTCTTTCTTGATGACAGTGCATTCCTTTTGTGAGATGTCTGATGATTCTCCCTAAAAAGAAACCAGCAATAGTCGCCCATCATTGCAGAATCCCAGCGCCCTTGGTAACGTTCCATAGTAGGGATGTCTTAGAGAAAACGTTCACCCTCACAGCATCCAATTTTTCTGGGAAAGTCTAGATGGGAGTGCAAAAAAATAATTTTGTGACATTTTACAACCCATATTCTTGTAGTTGTCCAATAGACCAATCACTATAAAAGTATATCCATCGTCTTTTTTGTTACTCAAAAGAACCGACAACAATGGCTCTGAAAGACGTTGCATCGAACGTAAGGTCTTTCAACAATTTTTCTGATTTATGGCTCAATATAACCTTCACCTTTGCTTCACTCAATTCGGGAAATAGTCCCCGCAAATTCTTAAAGCCGTGGCCATTTTTATCAAGAGCTTTGAAAATATTTTTCATCAATCCCAACTTTATATGAAGGGGGAGGCAAAATGATTTAACTCAGCTTAACCAGTGATGTTTTTTTGACATTTTTGTCTCCAGGAACATATGATTCCCTCAGACCACTGTTTGGCTTTGTAGTGATTCTTTGTATCTCGGCTGTCCCATAGGCACAAAAAACGGCAAAATTTTGTAAACCCTCCCTGTAAACCTAACAGCACTGCCACTACTTTTAAATCGCAGCAAATCTGCCACCCAATCATGCAAAAGCACTGCTTTCAGACTAGCTTTCGAGGAATCTATAAAAATTCTCCATTCGTTGGAATCATACCCAATACCCAACGCTTCCATTAAACCATTTACATCTGCACACACACACACATTGCACATTTCATTTTTTAAATACACTTAAATATGTAAGTCTTCTAAAGATTGAAATCTTTGTACCTTCAGCTAGTAGATTCCATTGTTGAAACACCTAGAACCTAACAATTCTGTTTTAAGTCAAGTACTAAATCGTTCAGTTTTTTCTGTTCAATGTGAGGCAATCTCGCGTCTGATTCTGGAATACAGGAGGTCGTTCACACTTTATGGAAACGATTTTAATAGTTATGTATAAATGCCGTATTTTTGCGGCGATTTGCTTCTATCTCAGTGGGGGCCAAACTTTCGATCACTACGGGTGACCTTTAGTTTAAATTATCGGCGGCAGTCTGCCAACATCGTATGTGTTGAGTGATCATAAGAAAATTAGTAATTGAAAGCCAAAAATCAGTTTAAATTCAATAGAATCATAGATATTACTAATTATATTCAATATCAAGTTATTTTAATAAGAGAAAGTTTTCTCCTTACAAACTAATTAGTTTATAAATAAAACAAATGTTCTTTTATTATTAATGTTAACAATGTTATTGTAAATTAATTGTAACTTATCTTTATTTCGTATCAGAGGACGCGCTGGAAACATCACATTGCATATTTTTGGCAAGCTTTTCATACTGTGGTTCATATGTACTTATTGCTATTCGTATGCTGCCAAATGGTCATCTGTCAAACGGGAGCGATGTTTTGTTTTCATTGCATTCATGGCAGAAAATGTTGTTTTGCAGAGGTAAGTAGAAGCGAAAACGGTTAAATATGCTGCACATCTCCATAAACATGGATATTGTTCTTCACAAAGTAAATTCCAATAATTATTTTGTGACAAAACTATTATGTTGATTTCAAAAATGAATCGCATTTTAGGTTAAGGATTTCATTCTCAACTAGCATTTGATCCACATCCAAAAATTCTAATTTTATTGATATTTCTATTTTTATTTCATCCTTCAATGGGAATGACATGAATATATCCTCTATTTTAGAAATACAGTAACCACCGCTTATAGTGATCAGTGGTTATAAGAATCAATATCGTGAAAAAAAAAACAAATGTATTATTTCTATGTTAAAATTTTCGCTTTAAAGAATCAATCCACCGGTTTTACGAATCAGCTGACTCTTCGCTTTCCTTTCATTTTTCCAAAACCGCCACTTAAATACTCAAACGGCATGAAGTTCTTTCTTTATTTTTTTTTTAAAGAAAGACTGATAAGATGGGATGGAATACAGTCGTAAAATGCATCCCTTTCTTTGTTAGACATAACATAATAGTTTCTCCTTAAACGCTTTAGCACAACACTGTCCTATTATCTTGACCAAGGAGCATCTCTACCCGTCCAGGTCCTATTTCACTTTTCTCCACTGACAAAGACAGGGACTCTTTTTTTTTTTTCCCACCTCCCACATCCTGGTTGTGGCTTCTTGCACCTTGAAACACAAATCTTCGGCGAAGTGTCCACTATCACTTAGGCAGAAGTGACATTAGTAGACTCACCACGTTATCAAACCGTGAAACGTAAGCTAGAAGGTGAATCTTCGTCTGAGACTATTGGCATTGAAAGAGGTATAAACAGACTCCTGAAAACTTCATTACGTCAAACTACCATAGAAAACTATTTCTTGCACCCTTCCTGTAGTTGAAATGTTAAAACTGTTAAGCAGGTATGTTGTAACAAATACTGGATTTTTTTTCTTATTATAATCATGTGTATCTACTTATAGGTCAAGAAATTAAGTTGTATTTTTAAAATTATAAAGAATAATTTTAATAAAAGATAATTAACGTAAATTAAAGCTATTTTATGGTAAATTATCTAAAATATGTATATATAGATGTGTGTGTGCCTGACCAAAAATCTAAATTTCGGTTTTAAGAATCAACCGCTTATAAGAATCACAAACAGTAATAACAAACGTGATTCTTATAAGCGGAAATCACTATCTTTAAATCTTCTATCAAACTCATTTCGTAACGGATACATCTTATTAGCATATTGATCGTATTCATTTGAGTTTTAGATGTAGATTTAGCTGTCCTATTTTCAAATTGTTTTAAATCTTCTCTCCTCAATTGTGCTTCTAGGAATGCAAGTTTCCCCTTGAATGCATTAACATCGCTAACCATTTCAGTTAATGTTTTACTCTTTCCTTGAAGTTGCAAATTTAATCCATTTTGCTTTCCAGTATTGTCAGAGAGAAAAGCAAGATCACGGCCCCACTTATCTTCCAATTGAGGATATGATGTAACATTTGCCATAAAATCTTTTACTTCAGGCAAAAGATTCGCCACGTGAGTATATATAACCTACAAGTCAACACTTGTTTACCCGTCGGGTTTTAGACAGACTGGCGCCGATGATCGGCTAACTTGAGATTGTAGCGCGTCGTCTCTGTCGGACGGTTTGTCTCGCCTGATATGTGATGCCAAATTTACACATTCGCGCTCGCGCCACCCGCAAGACATTCATCACGTTCCTGCATCGACGCGAGTGACCGTTCTCACATTCGCGCCTCTTGCTGTGAACAAGACTTCCCGTCGCCATTCAAACTTTGACCCCACGGCGGCGCCATTGGCCCCTTTGGCTCGTGCCAGAAAACCGCTCCCGAAGCGAGCGCCACGATTGGCGAGGAGAAACGGCGAGCACACCGTTTACACATTCGCCCCCCCCCCCCCGCGATTCGATGCGCCGCTAGCGTGACTGTGTAAATGCGGTGTGATATGAGGAACTGAGATGTATACATATCAGACAGGCGGGCGACTAGGAATAGTTACGCGGTCGACCTTTGGTCACCCTTGTTCTATCTGATAGCCATGGTTCCTATCAATATCTCTAGCTCGAATTTTTTCCTAATAAACTTTTTCTTAGTACTGTCATGTCAATTTTACCCCATTCCTCTTGGACCGTTTTCCAAAGTCCGTTCAGTGTTCTTAGATCCTTTTTCCTAAAGCTCGTTTTAATAAACAGAAAGCGCAAAAGTCCATTGGAGAAGCGTCAGGCGATTTTACAGGTATTTCATTAAACGGGATACACTTTATACCTGTTTCTGATTCTTTCTTTGCTAAATAAGCGGCAGTTGATTTAGACGTGTGACTAGTCTTTGTCCATATGAAGCTCAACTTTATCAAAGTCCTTTCCATATAAGGCTGGAATTTCTTCCTCGAAAATTGATCCTAAAATAATCTGCTGATAGTAGAGGGAATTAATCTCGGCTTTACTTGAGACTTTTTGGATTTTTAATTTGCTGTTTTAACAAAATCATGCAATTATCATGAATCCGTTTGGGAACTTTTCTGTACCCTGACGAAGCCATTTCGTACGGTCATTCCAGTCAGTTGAGCTACTAAAAAAATTGATCTGGAGGTTTTCAGTGCTGAAGGAACGTCGGGACAATTGATACTATGCTTATTTTGACTTGAATAGCCTGTAAAATTTGAAAGGCAAAAGTAATAGTCCATGAAGTGATCTCTTGGCTTACGGCAAACCATTGGAACACAAAATGGTGTTTCAACAAACTTCACCTTTTAAAACACCCACGAATACAAACGCGATTCATCACGAGGTGTGTAAAGCCGTCTGCACACGGAGCAACTCAAAAGAAACTGATTACCGACTCAAATCACTAACCAGTCCGTAATGAGTCGCAACCTATGTAATTGAATGGAGCCACGCACACGGCGCAACTGGTTACAAACCCGTCGGACGGGTTTGTAACCAGTTGCGCCGTGTGCGTGGCTCCATTCAATTACATAGGTTGCGACTCATTACGGACTGGTTAGTGATTTGAGTCGGTAATCAGTTTCTTTTGAGTTGCTTCGTGTGCAGACGGGCTTAATGCCACATATCCAAGTTCACAACTTTCTCCCACCACCACACTGTTCTCTGGTGAATGTTTTGATAGTTATTTTTACAGCAGAGTGCATCCAAATAAAGTTTTTTAACCTACATAATCATTCATTTTTTTATTATTTGACCACAAAATGTAAATTATAATTTGCATTTCACCACGTATTTTACCATGTATGTAAAAATTGCATTCAAAAATTTTGTAAAACACTTACGTGATAGAAAATTTCTGATAGCAAATTCGGATTATACATGAAAAAAATCCTTACAAAAAATCTATTACAAAACAGATACAAAATGGCTGTTGATTAGTGTTATTAAATATATCATTATTTACTTTATCCAACCAAAAAAATTTTCTTAAATATCTATTTTATTAAATAAACGAAAAGCATTTATTGCAGTTCCTTGTAAACTCAAATTTAAATCATTGATATATGAAAATATATCACTTAAATATGCTAATTTTACAACCCATTCTACATCAGACAAATAAATTCTTATTAGATTCTTTTTCTCTATTAAAATATTTCTACTTTCATCCTTAATTCAAAAAGCCAACTTAAAATCTTGCCTCACGAGAGCCATCTAACTTCTGTATGCAGTACTGTTCATGTCCGCCCCAACCTCCTAAGAAAATATTGCGAATAACCTACTGTTTGAATCGCTACTTTTTATTAAAATTAATTTTGTAGATTCCGCTAAAACCTCATTTAACTCTGTGGATAGACTTTTCGACGCTAAATGTTGTCTGTGGATTATACAGTGGGTAATTAGTAAATCAGAATCGGCTACTTTCTGAATTCTTCTAGTAACGCCACAATGTCTGCCAACCATATTATCCGCCCCATCGGTACACACACCTACGCAATTTTTCCATTCCAAAGAGTGTTTAATAACATAAGAATTAAGTGCGTTAAAAATTTCACCACTTTTTGTGCATGAAACCAGTTCTATACAACACAATAATTCTTTCTTTTCTTCCAAAATAAATCAATATCAGACATAGCAAATTAATACGGCCTTTTTCAGAAATATCGCATGATTCATCAATTTGTATTGCAAAAAAAATCTTGATTCCTTTATCTTGTGTATTAACTGGTATTCCACATTGATATTTTTTCAATTATTTTTATAGAATTATTAGGTAAGGGAATCGATTTGATTTTATCAGCAGCCGAGGATCCAAACAATTTAAACGTCTATTAAAACTGGTTTTATTAAATTTTCTCCAGTGGTAAATGATTTTTTGGTTTTCGCAATCCGAAGTGCAGCTAGGTAAGAACATTTTAGTAGTGACTTATTCTGAACTAAGTTTTGTTTAAATGCTTCTGTTTGTAATCTTAATTTTTGTTTTTTACGCTCAAAATATGCACACGGTTTATTTTTCAGCTTGGAATGTTTAGATTTCAAATGTTGCAACATTCTTGATGGTTTCATGGCATCATTTACAAAAACTTTATTGCAAATGATACACATCTGACGTACATCTTCGTCTGTAGATTTGAGCCAAAAAATAAAACCTTATTTTAAATATTCATGGTTGTAGTGCCCGGTAAAAGGTTTTTCTTTTCTTTTGTAGTGGACACCCAAGTTCTAACAGATGTCTGCTAGATATAGAGTCTGAAGTATCTTTCATAAGTGAAGACTGAGTAAATAAATTGCTTAGTGAGAAAGAGCGCTAAAGTTTCAGGTTTGGGTTCATAAAATAGTAAGTAGTGGAGAAATGGAATTGAACTTTGCTTCGCATTTTTTGTCTCATTTGAAATTTCGTACTAACGTATTTGTGATAAAGAATAACTTCAGATTTACCAAATATTTCGCTTTCATCAGATACCTCCCCCTCAGGGGGTTTACCTTCTTTAGGTAAACACGGGTGTTGCAATCCCGAGGTATCCCAGCGAACTATCTTTCCTTTCTTTTTTACCTCTCCTCTCTTCCTTTACATTTTTCTTTTTTTCTCCCTCGGTGTGGTTCCTCTTCGGAGGCGAGGGCACCTCTTTAGTAGCTGTTGCCGTTCTGTTGCTTCTTGCTGCTATTGGGATCTTTATCACCCACGTGTTTGCCGTGCGTGGAGACCCGTGTTCCCGGAAAAGGGAATCCTGGTAGTTGAGGGTCAGTTTTGGTTGCCCAACAGACTGCTTCGGGTAAAAGGGGTGTACTTAGTGGTTCCCTAATGTATCAATCGGCTGGTCGCTGACATTGTCTTCGGCTAGGAACCAAGCAATCGTTACGATTACTGGGCATCTCGCTAAGGATGGAGTCTGCTTCGGGGTCGCTTCGTGAGCGTATAGTTCTCGGCTAGCACTGGTGCAGGATCCTGCATCCCCTTGTTGGGCTCCATGGTGGGTGGTGCAGCCGAGATCTGAATTTTATCCCCTTTGCTTATGGGTACTTTAAAGCAAAATCCCACGGTAAGGGATAAGTCGCCACAAACAAATGTTCAGACCAGTTTTGTTATTACTCGTTTTTTTTATCATGAAAAAAGAAGGTACATTTAACAACGTATCTCCGTTTCTGATTCATAGAGGGCTACAATCTTTAATTGGAGAAGCAAAAGCAATTAGGAAACTTATATCGGGAGAGTAATTGAGGTATCGTCACCACAACAAGCCGCCGTTATTTGGTCATGTCACTGTTTAAGCCAAATTCCCGTTTTAGTATCTGCCCATAGTTCTTGAACATGTCGTGTGTCGTCATGTCGGAATTTGTTTTCATGGATACTCCGGAAGACGAGATTTTAGAAAATTTACGTGACCAGCAGGTATCAGCAGTAAAACGTATTACAATACGTCGGTACGGAAAGGTGCTTCCAACAAAGCACCTAATTCTGACTTTCGACTCGTCGGACCTTCCCAGTTATGGGAAAATGGCTTGGCTGCGTACTTCTGTGCGACCATATATTCCAAATCCACTTAGATCCTTTAAATGCCAACGCTTCGGACACTCCAAGATTTCTTGTCGTGGTTCCATTACCTGCGCCCGTTGTGCAGAAGTTGGACACGACAGTGAAACTTGCGAAGCATCTCAGTGTTGTATAAATTGTGGAGGTGATCATGTTGCTTATTCTCGTTCGTGTCCGAAATGGTTAGTGGAAAAGGAAATACAGACCATTAAAGTAACTAACAAGATCTCGTTCCCGGAGGCCAGGAAATTAGTGGAGTTAAAAACACCTAAAGTCGGTGTATCATACGCTGCCGCTGTTAAAAATGCTATGATATCTACAAGTACACAAACATAATAATCCATCCAATCCCTATGCTATCACTTCTCCTTCTGCACATGGCAAAAAACTGATACAATCTCCGCCACCGTCCGCTCATCAAAATTTTGAATCTAGAAAGACACAACTGACGACAAAACATAAAAAAGAGGCACACAAACAGACAACTTCATCTAAAACCAATAATTTTAAAACTGCCCAACCTTCTGTTGATCAAAATGTTGTCGAACCCAAACAATCGTGCTCGTATCACATAAGCGCAGATATACCAATACCTCCTAACCGAAATAGAAAGTAGCCATTCTTCGAAAGTGCGTTGGCCTTTCGAGAAAAGCGAAAGATCCAAATTATATTTTAAAAATAACATGTATGTCCGCAGGCTCGCGGAGAATCCTATTGAATTAAATTTGTACGCGTCCGACTCGGACAATGATGTCGTGTTTGAGGAGTCTTAACTCCTCCTTTTTCTTTCCTCCTTTTTCTTTTCTCCTTTTTTTGCTTTTTTCAGCTTTTGTTTTTCTTGTATATATTTTATTGCTATTTTTACACTATTTTACCCTGGTTTTGTTCCTTTAGGAAAAAAAATACACTGGGTTTTATTCATTGTTATCATCAAATTGTCCCCTTTGCTTTTACGCTTCATATATCCTTGGTTTTACACCTATTTTAATCATTGTTACTAACACATTTCTATCTATGTTTTAAATTATCTTACTGTTACCTATCTGACTTTCACTGGTTTTTACTATTTAAAATGCTGTTTTATGTAATGTTTTTCGGGTTTTATCATGTGTTTGGCACAGCATGTCCTCTCTGGACCTTGCGCCATTAAACCCCAACCAACCAACCAACCAATCATCAGATACCTTAAACAAATTTAATGATTTCTTTCTTGCAGACCCACTACTTTTCGAAACAAGGCCTATTGATGCTTTGTTAAGAGTTAACGTTTTCATTACGATGCTTAAGGGAGATATTAAAAAAATAATAACACCACCAATCCTTGTATGTTCCAAACTTAGATCATTACAGGTACTGCAATTCTCAAAAGTACGCATTAATCAACATTTTACTTTAACAATATTCAGTTGAATACTAATGAGTTAGTTGAAAATTTTGGGCATGGGATTCAGTTCCAGGAATTAATGAAATGTCGAAAGTAGACCAAGTGTGGGAGGATCACTTCCAAAAAACTTATTTTCGTGATAAAAGAGGACATGTTGTTAAACATCTATTTAAGAAAAGTTCATAAGGTCTAGGTAATTCCAAGCATTTAGCTTTCGACTTTCAAGTTTAGAAGTAAAAACACATTAAAATCCAGAAACTTGTGCATTGTCTAAATTGTTTATGCAAGAGGAATTAGATATAGGGCATACTATATTAACTGACTAACAAGAAATATCGAATAATTCCTATTATATCCCACATCAGTCATTAAAAAGTGTAGCACTACAAAATTGAGGGTGGTTTTTATGCTTCAGCCAAGTCATCTTCAGGATATTATTATGGTAGGGCCTGGAAGTAAACATGAGTTCTTTCCTATCCTATTAAAATTCCGCCTATTGAAAATATCCCAACTGTTCCTAAAACTTACATTTTGTTATTACCGTTGACATAATGAGGATGTTTAGACAAAAATTGGTTAATATATGTGATAGATTTTCATAGAATTTTTGGGATAAATAACCCCAACAATCCTATCTCAGAATATACACTTACTACCGTTACACATGGTGCAGCCAATGCACCATTCCTTTCTACTAGAGTAATTACCTACATTGCAAAAGACGAAGAAAAGAATTTCCCCTTTGCTTCGAAAGCTGTTTTGACATTTCTATGTGTCCGATCTTTGATATGATGCGCAAGATTTAGAACAATGAAAAGAATTAATCAACTGGAGAAATTAACTCGAACAGTATAGTCATTTAATATCTTATTAATATAACAAAACAAATAAAAGGTAAATACATGGTAAAAATTCTAAAGATCGGATTAAATATGAAAGTGCCACAGAATAATGTTTATTAAATAAATCTCTTTCAGCTCTCAGGTGAGAATTAATTCTAATTCAGTCTTTGGTACCGCAAGGTTTGTCAGCATAGAGATACCACTAAGTCAGTCTTAATGACTTTAGAGAAAATAAACCCGGAGCCTTTTTACTTCCGAGTGCCAAGCAGATTAAACGGGAAAGGTGTAGATAAAAAACTGGATTTATTTTGGTTATCAGCATAACCTTGGACAGGAAGTCTCTTGAAGAAGATCAAATATTTTATGCAATACGTCCTTTGTGACATCAGGGCTTGTAAATACACAAATTCCGACACAACCTACTAAACACGATACCTCCATTTCGCCGCTAGAAATTTCCGGCATTCTACAGTAATTCGTTTGAACATCTTAATGGCCAGACGGGCATTGTCGAATGTGTCCAGGGATAGATTGCTCTCGATCATCTCTAAACACTTTACCTTGAGTTGGTGGAAGAAGTGTTTGTCTGAAACCACATACATGGCGAAGGCATTGTTCACAGAAACCTCTTCGACATGCCATTTTCAATTACATCCGGGAACGCTTAGAAAATGGCTGGCTCAGTCTTCCATGTGCACCACACCAGTTCTATTTTCAAGGTTGTCATGGTTAAATGTGGCATCCATTACAGGAACTCTGGTGCCGAGGACAGCTTTGGACATCGTGAACTCCTCCATTTTTTTTTACCTTGCAGATGTACTCTGTGCGCAATAACAACATAAACTGTAGATCTTGTGCATCACCTGAAAGAGGGAAAAGAGACTATAAATTGAGGTTTCTGTGTCTCGCTTTGGATCAGTCTTTCCTGCATATCTCGGGATATTAAATGGATAAACAATACCATAAGAACATACATGGGGTTCTCTGAAACGTACCACTTTGTAATGCAGCACAGTGAAGACAATTTATTGACATAAGTCAATCCTCTCGTTCAAATTTATGCATGTCTTTAACATATGTTATCAAATAATTTTTGAATCTGGATGAAACAGGAATACCCTGAAGTGGCTACAAATATTGATTCCTTTTCCATTGTTGACATCATGTTAGACCGAATTTTCCGCTTTAATAGTCATCAAAATTAGGCTCGCAGAGAATGTCGTAAACGAGATGAGAAATAAAATCGCTGAACTCACACAGTTTTAAATACCTATTGAAGAAATATCAAGCTACCCTTGAAATTCTGCATTTAACTGTCTCATTAAATGCAGAATGATAGTTAAATTGACAGTAAAAAATGTTGATTCGTTATATGCTTTTGCAATAAAAAAAATTCGACTCATTTAAGAGTTTCAGAATTACTTTGCTCTAAAACATTTGTAACTATAATCTTTCGCAAATTTAGGGATAAACCAAAAAATGTCTATGATAACGCATATGTATATATGAAAAATTTTATGATATGCCATACGTACATTATTTTGGAGCCGCCGCTAATTTACGACGATTTGACGGTTATGAAATATGTTTGAAAGCCATTATTTAGAGAACAGGAAACTCCTCCCATATTCTGGGTGCATGTTGGCAAGGAATAGAGGGTGCTGCGAAGGACAACTACCAAATAGATAAAAAAAAAAACATGCTTTATCTTTTGAAAAAAAGTATAGGTTTGAATCCTACATCATACCTATTTCTCAAATATCATAAGTAATAAAAAATTAAAAGGAAGGTTTTGTTCAAAATGAATAGTGAGAACACAGGTGCTTCACTCACCATGGATACTCGGTGCGCTTCTCGGATTCATGAGGAAGTTGACCTCGAGGGGCGTTCTTTTGATATTATCAAAGAAATATAAGGTTTCATGAGTCCACACCTCATGACTCTTAAGCCAGTTGCCCACGTTCGCTCCCGATGCGGTGGTCTGCTCTGCCGCTCCGATTCAATACGTCCCACCATCGGACATCGGGGACCTATCTGGGGAACGGCCCATTCATAACAAGCTCAGTCTGATTTCACCTGCGCTATTGTTACTCAATTCAAAAAGACACCTTTGCTTAGAAACAACGAAGACGGGACTGGCTGTCACATATCCTGGTTTATACTCTACGTGCCATTCTACTTTCCTGTAGGGAGCCCCCTCTTCTTCCGCAATGCTTCCGGCGACCCACGTTGACATATCATGGACATCTGCATAGAAAAAGAAAATCTAAGATGAGTCGTACATTTATGCTGCAGAATGAGGTGTAGTTGTCTTACACCGAAAAGGGCTTACCAGTGTTTTCGAGTAGAGATCTCTTTACAAGCCGAAATAATTTTATTGACCCAGCATTGGAACTGATATTTTCGTTCCTTGTTAAAAGGTCAAAATAATAAATTCCTTCAAAATTCCACCAAACTGATAAAATGTCCTTTTTTTTAATAATATCTTTTGTTAATGTTGTTTGAGTTGGCTCACCGTGGCAAGGCTTGGACCGAGATCTTTTGCTTTCAGTGTTACTGTAAACAATCTAATTTTCTTCAAGTTGTCAATCGTTTTAAAAATGGATCATTTCGGTTACGTTTCGAAAGAAAATCATATATGCTGAAAAGTTGTGTCAAATAAACTTTCTTTAAATTCATGCGGGTTCCACGAATCAAACTTTTTTTCGTTACCAAGATTTTTCAAATGGTCTCCAGTTGTTGTGTTGGGTGAATTTAGATTCGCAGCAAGCTCACGTCCAGTTACGTGACGATCAGCTTCAATCAGTGCTTTGAAAAGATTCGTTTAATATCTTAATGTAACGAAAAATAAGAAATATAAACATGCATTTGTCTTTTAAGATAGGATTAAATTTACTCTTGCCACAGGATGACGTTTATTAAATAAATATCAGTTCTCATGTGAGAAAGTCTTTGGTAAAGCCAAGGTTGTCAGTATAGAAATTCCGCTGAGTCTCAGTCTTGATGTCTATTTCGAGACAAGAAACAAGGGGCACTTTTACGTACGAGAGTCAGGCAGGTTAAACGGAAAAAGGTGACAAAAAACTGGATTTATTTTGGTTATCAGCATAACCTTGGACAGGAAGTCTCTTGAAGATCAAATATTTTATGCAATACGTCCTTTGTGACATCAGGGCTTGTAAATACACAAATTCCGACACAACCTACTAAACACGATACCACCATTTCGCCGCTAGAAATTTGCGGCATTCTACAGTAATTCGTTTGAACATCTTAATGGTCAGACGGGCATTGTCGAATGTGTCCAGGGATAGATTGCTCTCGATCATCTCTAAACACTTTACCTTGAGTTGGTGGAAGAAGTATTTGTCTGAAACCACATACATGGCGAAGGCATTGTTCACAGAAACCTCTTCGACACGCCGTTTTCAATTACATCCGGGAACGCTTGGAAAATGGCTGGCTCAGTCTTCGATGTGCACCACACCAGTTCTATTTTCAAGGTTGTCATGGTTAAATGTGGCATCCATTACAGGTACTCTGGTGCCGAGGACAGCTTTGGAGATCGTGAACTCCTCCATTTTTTTTTACCTTGCAGATGTACTCTTTGCGCAATGACAGCATAAACTGTAGATCCTGTGCATCACCTGAAAGAGTGAAAAGAGACTATAAATTGAGGTTTCTGTGTCTCGCTTTGGATCAGTCTTTCCTGCATATCTCGGGATATTAAATGGATAAACAATACCATAAGAACATACATGGGGTTCTCTGAAACGTACCACTTTGTAATGCAGCACAGTGAAGACAATTTATTGACATAAGTCAATCCTCTCGTTCAAATTTATGCATGTCTTTAACATATGTTATCAAATAGATTTTTGAATCTGGATGAAACAGGAATACCCTGAAGTGGCTACAAATATTGATTCCTTTTCCATTGTTGACATCATGTTAGACCGAATTTTCCGCTTTAATAGTCATCAAAATTAGGCTCGCAGAGAATGTCGTAAACGAGATGAGAAATACAATCGCTGAACTCACACCGAGTTTTAAATACCTATTGAAGAAATATCAAGCTACCCTTGAAATTCTGCATTTAACTGTCTCATTAAATGCAGAATGATAGTTAAATTGACAGTAAAAAATGTTGATTCGTTATGATATGCTTTTGCAATAAAAAAACATTCGACTCATTTAAGAGTTTCAGAATTACTTTGCTCTAAAAGATTTGTAACTATAATCTTTCGCAAATTTAGGGATAAACCAAAAAATGTCTATGATAACGCATATGTATATATGAAAAATTTTATGATATGCCATACGTACATTATTTTGGAGCCGCCGCTAATTTACGACGATTTGACGGTTATGAAATATGTTTGAAAGCCATTATTTAGAGAACAGGAAACTCCTCCCATATTCTGGGTGCATGTTGGCAAGGAATAGAGGGTGCTGCGAAGGACAACTACCAAATAGATAAAAAAAAAACATGCTTTATCTTTTGAAAAAAAGTATAGGTTTGAATCCTACATCATACCTATTTCTCAAATATCATAAGTAATAAAAAATTAAAAGGAAGGTTTTGTTCAAAATGAATGAGAACACAGGTGCTTCACTCACCATGGATACTCGGTGCGCTCCTCGGTTTCATGAGGAAGTTGACCTCGAGGGGCGTTCTTTTGATATTATCAAAGAAATATAAGGTTTCATGAGTCCACACCTCATGACTCTTAAGCCAGTTGCCCACGTTCGCTCCCGATGCGGTGGTCTGCTCTGCCGCTCCGATTCAATACGTCCCACCATCGGACATCGGGGACCTATCTGGGGAACGGCCCATTCATAACAAGCTCAGTCTGATTTCACCTGCGCTATTGTTACTCAATTCAAAAAGACACCTTTGCTTAGAAACAACGAAGACGGGACTGGCTGTCACATATCCTGGTTTATACTCTACGTGCCATTCTACTTTCCTGTAGGGAGCCCCCTCTTCTTCCGCAATGCTTCCGGCGACCCACGTTGACATATCATGGACATCTGCATAGAAAAAGAAAATCTAAGATGAGTCGTACATTTATGCTGCAGAATGAGGTGTAGTTGTCTTACACCGAAAAGGGCTTACCAGTGTTTTCGAGTAGAGATCTCTTTACAAGCCGAAATAATTTTATTGACCCAGCATTGGAACTGATATTTTCGTTCCTTGTTAAAAGGTCAAAATAATAAATTCCTTCAAAATTCCACCAAACTGATAAAATGTCCTTTTTTTTTAATAATATCTTTTGTTAATGTTGTTTGAGTTGGCTCACCGTGGCAAGGCTTGGACCGAGATCTTTTGCTTTCAGTGTTACTGTAAACAATCTAATTTTCTTCAAGTTGTCAATCGTTTTAAAAATGGATCATTTCGGTTACGTTTCGAAAGAAAATCATATATGCTGAAAAGTTGTGTCAAATAAACTTTCTTTAAATTCATGCGGGTTCCACGAATCAAACTTTTTTTCGTTACCAAGATTTTTCAAATGGTCTCCAGTTGTTGTGTTGGGTGAATTTAGATTCGCAGCAAGCTCACGTCCAGTTACGTGACGATCAGCTTCAATCAGTGCTTTGAAAAGATTCGTTTAATATCTTAATATAACGAAAAATAAGAAATATAAACATGCATTTGTCTTTTAAGATAGGATTAAATTTACTCTTGCCACAGGATGACGTTTATTAAATAAATATCAGTTCTCATGTGAGAAAGTCTTTGGTAAAGCCAAGGTTGTCAGTATAGAAATTCCGCTGAGTCTCAGTCTTGATGTCTATTTCGAGACAAGAAACAAGGGGCACTTTTACGTACGAGAGTCAGGCAGGTTAAACGGAAAAAGGTGACAAAAAACTGGATTTATTTTGGTTATCAGCATAACCTTGGACAGGAAGTCTCTTGAAGATCAAATATTTTATGCAATACGTCCTTTGTGACATCAGGGCTTGTAAATACACAAATTCCGACACAACCTACTAAACACGATACCACCATTTCGCCGCTAGAAATTTGCGGCATTCTACAGTAATTCGTTTGAACATCTTAATGGTCAGACGGGCATTGTCGAATGTGTCCAGGGATAGATTGCTCTCGATCATGTCTAAACACTTTACCTTGAGTTGGTGGAAGAAGTATTTGTCTGAAACCACATACATGGCGAAGGCATTGTTCACAGAAACCTCTTCGACACGCCGTTTTCAATTACATCCGGGAACGCTTGGAAAATGGCTGGCTCAGTCTTCGATGTGCACCACACCAGTTCTATTTTCAAGGTTGTCATGGTTAAATGTGGCATCCATTACAGGTACTCTGGTGCCGAGGACAGCTTTGGAGATCGTGAACTCCTCCATTTTTTTTACCTTGCAGATGTACTCTTTGCGCAATGACAGCATAAACTGTAGATCCTGTGCATCACCTGAAAGAGTGAAAAGAGACTATAAATTGAGGTTTCTGTGTCTCGCTTTGGATCAGTCTTTCCTGCATATCTCGGGATATTAAATGGATAAACAATACCATAAGAACATACATGGGGTTCTCTGAAACGTACCACTTTGTAATGCAGCACAGTGAAGACAATTTATTGACATAAGTCAATCCTCTCGTTCAAATTTATGCATGTCTTTAACATATGTTATCAAATAGATTTTTGAATCTGGATGAAACAGGAATACCCTGAAGTGGCTACAAATATTGATTCCTTTTCCATTGTTGACATCATGTTAGACCGAATTTTCCGCTTTAATAGTCATCAAAATTAGGCTCGCAGAGAATGTCGTAAACGAGATGAGAAATACAATCGCTGAACTCACACCGAGTTTTAAATACCTATTGAAGAAATATCAAGCTACCCTTGAAATTCTGCATTTAACTGTCTCATTAAATGCAGAATGATAGTTAAATTGACAGTAAAAAATGTTGATTCGTTATGATATGCTTTTGCAATAAAAAAACATTCGACTCATTTAAGAGTTTCAGAATTACTTTGCTCTAAAAGATTTGTAACTATAATCTTTCGCAAATTTAGGGATAAACCAAAAAATGTCTATGATAACGCATATGTATATATGAAAAATTTTATGATATGCCATACGTACATTATTTTGGAGCCGCCGCTAATTTACGACGATTTGACGGTTATGAAATATGTTTGAAAGCCATTATTTAGAGAACAGGAAACTCCTCCCATATTCTGGGTGCATGTTGGCAAGGAATAGAGGGTGCTGCGAAGGACAACTACCAAATAGATAAAAAAAAAACATGCGTTACCTTTTGAAAAAAAGTATAGGTTTGAATCCTACATCATACCTATTTCTCAAATATCATAAGTAATAAAAAATTAAAAGGAAGGTTTTGTTCAAAATGAATGAGAACACAGGTGCTTCACTCACCATGGATACTCGGTGCGCTCTTCAGTTTCATGAAGTTGACCTGGAGGGCGCGTCTCTCTCATCGTATTATCACAGAATTACAAAGTTTCGTGAGTACACGCCTCATATGACTCTTATGCCAGTTGCCCACGTTCGCTCCCGATGTGGTGGTCTGCTCTGCCGTTGCGATTCAATCCCGCTCACCATCGGACACCTATCGGGAGAAGGGCCCATTCTGTACAAGCTCAGTCTTTGCTAATGTAACTCAATTAAAAAAGACACCTTTGCTTGCAAATATCGACGACGGGACTCGCCGTCACGTATCGTACTTTGTAGTCGACGTCTATGCTTCTTCAACAATGCTGCTGTTAGCCCACGCTTACATATCGTGGATATCTGCACAGAAACAAAGAAAATAATCTAAGTTGAGTCGTAAATTCATGAGCAAGAATGGGGTGTAGTTGTCTTATACCAAAAAGGGCTTACCAGTGTTTTCGAGTAGATATCTCTTTAAAAGCCGAAATAATTTTATCGACCTAGCCTTTGAACTGAGTTTCGTTCTTTGGTAAAAGGTCAAAGTAATAAATTTCCTCATAATTCCACCAAACGGATAAAATGACCATTTTTTTAATAGTATCAGCTGTTAATGTTGTTTGATGTAGCTCACCGTGATCTTTTGCGTTCTGTGCTACTGTAAGCAATCAAATGTTTCTTCAAGTTGTTAATCGTTTCATGAATGGATGTTTGGTTACGTTTCGAAAGAAAACCATATGCTGAAACGTTGTGTTAAATAAACTTTCTTTAAATTCATGTGAGATCCAAAAATCGAGCCTTTTGTCGTTACCAAGTTTTTTCAAATGGTCTGCAGTAATAGTTTTGGATGAATTTATTCTCTCAGCAAGCTCACGTATAGACGATTAGGTTCAAACACCGAAAGTAGTTTCCGGACAGTCTGGACAGATGAAGACGATTGTCGCAAGATTTCTTTTCCAAATTTTTTTTCTTTTGTCATTGTTGAAACATTCGCCGTTTTTTATTACAGCATTCTCTACATCCGGTGCGAGGAACGTATTTGTATTAATACTTATTTCATATTAAGACCATAACCGACACTTTTTCAGATGTTAAAGGGAAAGGTATCGATAGGTTATTCACGGGATATAAGTGGTCGGTTCTAGAAATGAGGGATTAAACATAAAATGATTATATAATACCTTAAGTTATGGAAACAGCATTTAAGCCAGATTTAATTTACAGAACAAAAGTATCTACAAATAAATATTTCTAGATTTTTTTAAAATCATTTATGATTTGATCAAATTTTAATATCCTCATGCTCTATAGAAAGTATTGCAAGACTGTTAGTCTCTACTGCGATATTGTTGGTCTCAGGTATGTTTTAATTAATTTTAATCTAGAAAAGCTTCTGCTCCCGGTCCCTATTTGGAAAGCCTGCAGCTCTGTCATCCGTAGCGAGGAATTTTAGAATTTTTATGGGTTTCAGAAATATTAAGATGGAAGAATGTTTTAATGCTTCCATTTCTTCAACCAGCATATCAAGATTTAGATCTGCGTGTTTTACACTTCGTTTAGTCGTTATTCTGAATAATTTTTACATCTGTTAACGCAATTTCCTTTTAAACATTTTTTAAATTTTCCTAATCTAATAGGTGAAATCGGCTTAAAGCCGGTCCTGCCATTTAAAGTGTTATGATGACTACACTAATGACCTCATCTAATGAAAAATCACATGCATTTAATTTTTTCAACACTTTATAAAATTTTCCCATTTTTCGCAATTTAACTAGGGGAATATTTCAATGAAGAAAAAAAACAGCTACCCCCGGGTTAACACTTCCTGAGGAATTTTCTCTTCGGAGGAAACCTGGGGTTACCAAAATTCCACATCCACATTGAACGCCAGATGCTCCCGCCAAGGAAACGAAGCCTTGTGAATGGTCAGATTATTTTATGACGTTACATTCTCTCTCGCATGCTGTATTGCGCATTATTTACTAAATACATGAAACATCCCATTTTTGATGCCCAAATATGTCTACGCTTTATTAGTTAAATCATTATTTTAATGATTTATGTCTGAAATGTACCTTTTATCAACTCTCTGTTAATAGAAAAAAGTGCGAACTATATCGCAATGGCGGAATCATACTTGCTCTAGCGTCTTGCCTATATTCAGGTTAGGTATGCCCCGAGTATAACAGCAGAATCGCGGAATAAACACCTGATATCGCAATCGGTGTTTGAGTCAGCTCAAAATATATTGTCTTTATTTGATATGCAATAAACTGCTAGTAGTTCTTTCCAGGCGTTGTCTCAAGGGTATCGTTGATTTAGTAAAAACCCTTTCGTCTCGAGATAATTACAGCGTTGAAACTTACTTATGACGTTGAAGATGTATTCGAATTGCATGAATTAAAAAATCCCAATCGCCAAGTTATTTTCGTAAATAACTTGGTGTAAATAGTCATGATGTTCGACAGGTCCCGTACTAACCTTAAAGAGATCTATTCGTAGAATTACAAATTGGGAACAAATGAAGCAAAATTTATTGGACGAATTTTCGGATAAAATAAACGGCTTGCAATTGCATAAGTCAATGGAATCTAGACGCATGAAACCATTTGAAACATTGCAAGAATATTTTTTAGCCATGCGCGATCTTGTACACAAAGGCTCTCTCGATTATTCCTCTTTGATCGAGTATGCCGTAAACGGAATTACCGATTCATCGAACAATAAAATTATTTTGTATGGTTGCAAATCAATTCTTGAATTCAAGGAAAAATTTAATTTATGAAAAACTGTTTAATACTTCAAAAATTTTAGGCAAAGCAATGACAAAAAATCTGATACCACTCATACTCCAAAAGTTAAATGTAAGCGGACCCCATACCCAACACCACTATGGTAGTACCACTCTTGTGGTTTAAAAGGTCATAAGAGTACCAATGTACGAATAAGCCACATGGTAAACAATGTACGGCTGCAAAAATTTTGGCCATGTTCATGCAAATTGCCCTCAAAATTCCCGTGCTTCTGCATCCAGATCTGACTCTAAACTTGATACATCTGCTAGGACTGTAAACTAAATTTCTCCTCAAAACTTTTCCCAAAATCTCATGCATGTTGATATTACACTTAAAGGAATTCACTTAACTGCACTTTGTAACACTGGTTCGCAAACTACTATTATTAATGAAAAATCCTATCTACGAATCGGTTGCCCCCCATTGTATTCTTCCCAAATGACCCCAACATTTTCTGGAATTGGCCGCAGTGAAGTTTAAAGTATTGGTTTCTTTCCATTATTGTTCAGAATAATACACTCATGGACAAAAAAATTAGCGCACCAAGAAGGAGTCGTCAAAATGAAACGAAATTTTACATACGTAATGACTAGTTTGATAGTAAATGATAAGAAAATCAAAGAAAAAGGATAATTTATTTCAGAGAAAAAGGCAAAAGAACGGAGGAGTTAATACTCCGTTGGACCCCCCTCTAGCGCGAATGCACGATGCGATACGATCGGGCATTGGGTCATACAAGTTCTGTATGATGTCTTGAGACATTTCGTTCCATATTTGCTGTAACCTTGCTTCTAGTTCGTTCAAACTCGTGGGATGCCCAACTCGTCATCCCAAATGATCCCAGATATGCTCGATTGGAGACAAATCTGGGGATCGGGCAGGCCAATGAAGCGTAGTAACAGTGCGGAGACAGTCTTGTGACACCCTTGCCGTATGAGGCCGAGCATTGTCTTGTTGAAAAATGGCTCCTGGGAGCCGTTGCATGAGTGGCAACACATGTGGTTGCAGGATTTCATGAACATACCACTGGGCTGTCATGGTGCCACGGAACAATACTAGGGGTGACCGTGTAGTGTAGGCAATGGCACCCCATACCATCACACCAGCTGTGGGAGCGATGTGTCGCTGTACAGAAAAGGCAGGATTGAAGCGTTCACCACGGGCTCTCCACACACGAACACGATTTTCATCACTGCCGAGATTGAATCTGGATTCGTCGCTAAAGACGACCTGGTTCCATTCCGCTGCAGTCCAGTTTCCTCGTGCGCGGCAAAACTCCAAACGGAGGCGTCGATGGGTGGGCGTCAATGGCAGCACACGTAATGGGCGCCGCGATACCAACTGTCCTTCAGCCAGGCGCCTTCGTTATGGTTCGAGAAGACACAGAGGCCCCTAGTGAAGGTGCTACCTGTGCCTGGATGGCGGCCGATGAAGCAGTTGGCTGTACGCGTACATTTCTTACGATGTGGCGGTCTTCTCGACGACTGGTCTGTCGAGGGCGTCCTGAGCCTGGTCTTTGTGTACATGACATCTCTCGGGTCCACTGGTCCCAACACCTCCTCACAACACAATCAGAGAGGCCTAATTGACGAGCTACTCGCCTAGCTGACCACCCAGCTTCCATCATCCCGACGATTCTCCCCCTCTCAAACTGCGACAACTGCTTATATTGTCTTCGAACACGGCGTAATGACATGTCTATCTCAGCTCTTCCTTTGTAAATGATTCAGCACACTCAAACAAGCTTTGGTTACCTGTTTTATACTCCACAGAGTACGATGTTCAACGCCCTCTACCGGCTATACGTAATGCACAATCACGCTGCATTTCTAATCATTTGCATATCTCCCCGACATGTACCTTCATTGCAAGTTTCGTTACGATCCCGCAATTATTTCTTGGTGCGCTAATTTTTTTGTCCATGAGTGTACTTTACTGCAAAATTTCATGTTCTCAGTGATGCCACACTTCCCCTTGACGTAATTATTGGAATTGATTTTTTGCAACAAACTCAATTTACATTTGATAAAGACGGAATTCGGAATTAGTTTCAGAATTGTTGCAAATGTGATTGATGAATGCTCTGCTGATGTATCGCATGTATTGTATTCAAATATTAGAAATGAATTGTCCTCACTGATTAATAGTTATCACTGTAATAAAATTAAGGAAACTAAGTTGAAAAACTGAGTATTTTATTACAAGATCAAATTCTTATTTGCCAAAGCGCCAGGCGACTATTTTTCTGAAAAACTAAAAATAAATAACAAATGACAGATTAGTGAAACTAGGGTATTGTGACAACCCAAGAAAATTGAAAGCCATAGCTCGCGACAAGATGGCGGGACAGTAGACTAAGGCCGTCTGCACACGGATCAACTCAAAAGAAACTGATAACTGACTCAAATCACAAACCAGTCCGTGATGAGTCGTAACCTATGTAATTGAATGGAGCCACGCACACGGAGCAACTGGTTACAAACCCGGTCACGGGTATGTAACCAGTTAGATACCACACCATATGAAAAAGAATTAGTTCAGTTACTTCTGACCTCAGTAGAAATTACTCCACAACACATTTCCACAAATACCTCCCTTGCCAGCATTCAGTGGAAATTGAGCATCGAATTGTCATGTCTCAAAGGTAATGGTCCAACAGCAGCTTTGTGGGTCCAGTACTTTGAAATGGTGGTGTTGATGAAAAAATTCATTGCAGCACAGCGCATCTGGGAAGATCATATGACAAGCGCCCAACTGATGATACCTTACTTCCATGCCAGCGGGCATTTTCATTGCAAAGTGTACTAACCTATATGTACAACACATGCTGGGACTAACAACTCGCAACCTTCAACTTAAACAGGATTTTATAGATCGTGGATACTTCACTGTCAACAGAACTGGAACACCAATGGCTGGTGTGTGGTCTGACATGGCAATTGAGGTGACACCCATGTGTGACATGAAGAGTGAAGGAGAATTAACACGTGGACAAGGCTTTAGTGATTCGGTGTTAGCGAAATGGGTTGGGGGAGCACGCACAGCTACAGCAATATGTAGTTCACTTGAGATGTTTTGTGGCGTCCATACTGCAAGAGGAGAACACCATGTTGAGTTTCGAGCATCACGCATTACCACAGATGATCTAGAGAGAAGGAAGCTTGCTCAATGGTTGGCTGATCATCCGCCTTTTGTTGAACGTAATTGTTTGATGTCACTTTCAACGGGAGTAATTGGAACAAGTAACGTCAATTGCTACCAGGCCTTGAAAATTGGAACCCGCACAATGAGCACTTTTGTTGGAATGAATTTCTCAGAAGTGAAACAATCCAAGAAGGACTCAGTCTTTCCTTTAGCTGCGATGAGCAATATGATCAAAGTTAATGATGAGGTAGTGGTGGTAGAGCCTCTGATGAAATTTCAAAGAACTCTGATCACCAAGAAGAAAGAAGGAGATGTAGAGGAGTTGCTAACGTACGAGTTAGCCCCATACCCCATGTCTCTATTCGCCGAGGGGATAATGAGAAAAATTAAAAGGTCAGCACTGTCTGATACTTTCCCAAAATGCAATCAACTGATCAATGTGAAGAACAGTTTCACGGTAATCCGTGACGGCTTCCTGCTTCATAGAGTAAAGTGGAACACCAACACCACCTTCAATCAATATGTATCGTACATAATCAACCATTACGGCAACAGTTCAGCTGTGGTTTTTGATGGTTATGAAGACACGAACTCCACGGAAAGAGACGAACAACATCGGAGAGCATGAAGTAAAACATCAGTGGATATTGACTTCAATAAGAACATGGTGGCTACTGTTCATCCGGAAAACTTCCTTTCCAATGAAAGGAACAAAGCCAAGTTCATTACTATGTTAGTTCAGGCCGTGGGTGCAAGAGGTATACAGTCTACTACAGAAAAAGGAGATGCTGACTGCAGTATTGTCAGAAGTGAGTGGCAAAACACCTCTCATTCAACTGTGGTGATAGTAGATAGGTAAGACCTGCTCGTCTAACTTGTGGCACTCACCCCACGAGACACGAATGAGTTTTTCATGAAGGCCGGACGGGGCAACACAGAAGACAGGCTCTACTCTTCCCAACATCTTCAGGTCTTATCATTCAGCCAGTACATTCTCTGCATCCATAGTTTCGCAGGATGTGACACTACGTCAGCGATTTATGGTAAAAGCAAAGCAGCAATAGTACAATGTTTCCAGCGGTACGCCAATGGAACAACAAACATCGCTAAAGTGTTTTATGACTCCAAATCTTCACCAGGAGACATTACTGGAGCTGAGGAACGAATGTTCCTGCTCATGTTCCAGGTCCCGCGAAATGAGTATGATCTCAATCACCACAGGCACCTTTCATTTTTCTTTGCTCGTACTGACCCCATTAAGTAAATTTATTATTTTATATGATTCATTAATATTCAATAATACGTTATACACTATCCGGCCAAAAGTATCCGGACACCCCCCTAAAGAAGTAGGTCTAGCAGGTGCGTAATTTGATGCGTGACCGAAAGCTATAAAATTATTGGTAGTGGTTTGTCAGGTCATATTTATGCGTTTGTGAGACGATGAGTAAGTCAAAGGAGCTTAGTGACTTTGATCGTGGCATTATAGTGGGATGCCACCTTTGTGGGAAATCAGTTCATGGAAATTCGGACATTCTACAGAAGCTAAAATTATAGTGAAGACTTTGACTTGTTTGAAACTTTTTCTGAAGTATCAGATTGACGGCTTTTAATATACAGGAAAGCAGTTGATGAAATAAATTGTATATAATATATTTAATGTAACTGTTTTTTGAACTTACTTTTGATAACAATTTTTTGATTATATGAACAACTTTTATACATTTTGGTTTGTTTTCTTACTTCCTCCTTTGTACTACAAGTGTTCTTCTGTATATGAGATATACATTATACGTACAGGTATACATAATTATTATTTATATGGGTTATGAATACTATACGTATCTAATTAAACAGCATACAAAGTGATTAAGAGAGTTACAGACCATGGAAACGAAACTTGAGTGACGAGCATTTTACAAGCAAAATGTTGAAAAGAACCCCTAAACTTCAAAACGCTCTAACTATTTACTTGGTGAAGATAAATTAGCATAACACTATACATTTTTGAATGAAATTTTTCGCTCTACAACTTTCTCTATCACGAGTTTTCTGAGAAATGGAAGGGGAAAGAGTTAGAAGAGGAAGTTTGACAAGATACCTGAACCGCTACCACTTTTTTTGAAAAATTTTCATATTCAACGGCTCACATCTCGAAAACGGTAACACTTGGGTACAAACATTGATATACCATTTGGAAGGTAATTTTATAAGCTTTAATTTTTGGGCATGACATTTTTCTGTGCGACGCACCGTTTTCAAGATAAACGCCAAAAACTGAAAAAAGTGACCTCATAACCCCCCCCCCCCCCCCCGCGGCGCCTGAAATCGAGGGGACTTGCGTTGGGGGGATTATGCGTTGCTCAGGGGACCATCCCCTACACATTCCTGATAAAATCTCAACCCCTTCATTTAATGCATGATTCGCCGCCATTTTGAGCTAATTTGACTGGACTATTACTATGAAAGAGTAGTTTTGAGCAATCAGTGCAAAGCGAAAACCTAATTAAATAATATATGTAATCAGAACCAATGGGGGGGGGGGGTTATAACCCCCCATCAAACCCCCTTGCGTACGCCACTGGTAATAAAAATATATCCCAAGTTACTTGTGTTTATAACAAATGTTCTCCGTTGCATTTTATTCCCCCATATCAAAATTTCTGGTCTACCGGTACGTCAAATTGTTTACAACGTACAGGTACGGTACTATAAAAAGGTTGGGAATCCCTGCTCTAGATCAATATAACTCAACTATTGATCCAAAAAATGGATTCTTCCACGTGGAGATGTTAGATAGTAAAAAATTCACTTTCTTTGTCACACATGATGGACGATATGAATTTAACCAAAATACTTTTGGTCTTTGCAACAGCCCGAGGATTTTCCAAAGGTTTATTAATCTATGTGTTTCGTGATTTTCTTAAAGAGGGCATTGTCCTTATTTATATGGATAACATTACTATACCCAGTATTGAAGAGCTTGATGGCATAAAGCGTTTATCCAGGGTATTATAAACTGCATCTGAATACGGATTAGAACTTAATTTAAAGAAATGTAAATTCCTGAGAAAATTAAATTTCTTGGTTACATCATTGAAAGCAGTAAAATTAGTCCTTTGAATAAAACCGCTGCCGTTCAGAATTTTCCAGAACCTAAAAGCGTTAAACAAGTACAAAGCTTTCTTGGTCTCACTAGTTATTTCCGAATGTTTATTCAAAATTACGCATTAATAGCTAAGCCATTGAGTGATTTGCTTCGTGACAACAGTGTTTTAATTTTCGATCCGAACAAAGCTCAGTATTCCAAACTCTAAAACAAAAGCTTTCTGAAAATCCTGTATTGCATAGTTTCAAGCAGGGTCAAAACTCGAATTACATACTGATGCCAGCAAATTTGGTTATGGCTGTATTCTTTTTCAACAGTCTGGTAAATGTCACCCACTTCCTTACACTAACAAAAACAAACTCTCCCCAAGAAGAGAAATATTAAAGTTTTGAACTTGAAGTTTTGGCAATTATTGAAGCTTTACAGAAATTCCGAAACTATTTGGTTGGCAGTAACTTCCGAATTATAACAGATTGTTCAGCATTCCAAAAAACTGAGTAAGACACAGTTAACACCAAAAATTGCTAGATGGGCTTTATTTTTGGAGGATTTTAACTATGAAATCGTACATAGACCAGGTAAACAAATGAAACATGTAGATTGTTTCACTCGATACCTATTATGCTTGTAATACACCATGAAATAATATCCAGAATTGTTAAAACATATTCATTTTGTTGACAAATTTTTGAAAATAAGCATATTAATAACTTTGTTCTTAAGAATAATGTCCTTTATAAAATTGTAAATGATTCTGATCTTTTAGTAGTTCCCGAAGTTTTGAAGAACGAAATGATACGAAAAGTACATACAAATGGTCATTTTGCAATGGCAAAAACCGAACAAGTATAAGAGTAAGAATTTTACATCCCTAACGCGCGTAAGAAAACAGAACATGCAAAAGAGCCAATTCTGTAGAATGCCCTCTGTATAATAAGAAGCATGGTAAGGGAGAAGGGTTTTTGAACCCGATATCCAAAGAAAATGTTCCACTCAACACATACCATATTGATTTTGTTGGACCCCTTCTTTTCTACCAATAATAGATACCAACACATCTTCACCGTGGTAGATACTTTCACCAAGTTCGCTTGGTTTTACCCCGTTAAATCTCCATCTGCCCAGGAAGATAATGATAAATTGAAACTACAGAAAACAATATTTGGCAATTCTGGAATAATTACGCGTTCACAGCAAGCGAGTTTGAAACCTACTGCTCTGAGGAAGATATCCAAGACCTAAATATCACCACAGGAATCCCAAGAGGAAATGGACAGATTGAACAAATGCATAGGACCCTAAGACCTGTTTCATCCAAGCTGTCCCATTGCGATCCAACGAAATGGTTCAAGCATGTTCCCACCGTACAACGTGTCATCAACGGCTCAATATCCATAAGCACGAAATACGCTATATTCGAACTGATGATGAGTGCAAAAAAGAACAAAGATGTCAAGGTCAACGAAGTACTGCATGAAGTGTACTTAAACCAATTGATGCATGAACGCGAAGAAAAACGCCCTAAAGTTTCAAGAAGAAAAACTATGATAAAAAGAGAAAAAAAAAACACAACAGTACAACGTCGGATACTTCGCTGCAATTCAGCGAACCCAGTTTGGGACTGGCCTCAAGCTGCGACCAAAATTCTTTGGCCCTTACGAAGTGATGATAGTCAAGTTAAAGGACTGTTATGCCAAAAAAGTCTGACAGCATGAAGGATCTAACATCACATCCACCGCAGCAGACCACATGAAAATATAGGATGGAATTGCATAAAAAGGATTTACATCCACTGCATCCAACAAGAGACTCCGTATTTTTCTAGCTTTTATTGCTTGTATACTTATTCTGTCTTTTTTTTTTTATTGCTTTCACATTTCCTGTGAACAAGTATTTCTTCTCTTTGATGTCTTTATCTGATGGAGAAAATGCTCGCTGAGGTCAGCTCTTACAGTCAGAATGGCCGCTGTGTGATTCCGTCCACACATCGTCAAGAATGCCGCCTGGAGCTGTAGTTTAGAACCAACAATTGGCAACGCTCTACGAGCAGACGTCACGTGACACGACGGATCTCTTCCCTTTCTACAGACAGAACTGACCCCGCTCTTGTTGAGAACAGACATGTGGTGGAGCATGCCGCCCCCAGAATGCATACAATGACTTAACCCAATTTGATGTACAGGGTAGCAACCGCCCTCTTAATTATCACTTTTATCTTCATATTTTTTATATTTTGTTCCGTCCAAGTACTCGTACTCTTAAGTGTTCCATTAAATGTAAGCAAAAACACATCAACTGCGTTCTCATCTATGAAACTCCATACTTCTGACATGGGAGCTAGACCTCCACACTACATTTAATATTATGTACCGATGTCCAATGCTTATTTAGCCGCCATTATGTAACGGTGTATTAACTTGCTTTGTTTGTTTGTGTGTGTCCCTTACAAATCTTGCAATCGATTTTTAACTAACTTCCCGACTAGCTAGACATTTGAAACTTTTAGAATAGCTCAGAACACGATGACAATGCATTTTTTTAATACTTTTAGCCATCTTTAAGCAGATTTTTACCATGTTTTTATTTTTTCAGTTAATTTTGTTTTGTAGACTGGTGCAGCCATCTGTCAGCCGGGACGGGAACGAAAAGTTAAACGCAAGTTAACTTCCAATTAACTTCATTTTCTTTCAAGTTGATGGGATAATTCATCAAAAAATTTTAAAAAAGTATTTATTAATACATAGAATTGTCAAGTTTATACGATTCAACAGAAAATTTAAAAACATGGTATATAAAAAGTTCTTTTTATCTTGCAATTATTAAATAATTAATAGACGCGGCAAAAATTGTATTTCACGTATTACTTTTTGGTATCACGAGATAAATTTAAAGAAATTGACATAAACAAGTGAGTAAATAACAAACAAAATAAGATTCGTTTAATATCTTAAAATAAATAAACATAAGAAATAAAGATACATTTGTCTTTTAAGATAGGATTAAATGTACAATTGCCACAGGATGACGTTTATTAAATTTCAGCTCTCATGTGGGAATAAGTCTTAGGTACCGCCCAGGTTGTCAGTATAGAACAGCCGAGTCTCAGCCTTGATGTCTATTTCGAGCCAAAAAAAAAAGGGGGCCCTTTTACGTACGAGGGCCAGGCAGGTCAAACGGAAAAACTCAAAACACCGGATTTATTTTGGTTATCAGCACAACCTTGAGCACGAAGGCTCTCAAGTAGATCGAATATTTTAGGCAGTGCTCCCTTTGTAACATCAGGGTTGGCAGTACACAAATTTCGCCACACCCTAGTAAACACGATACCTCCATTTCGCCGCAAGAAATTTGCGGCATTTAGCAGCAATTCGTTTTCTTCATATCTGCAGGCCAGACGGGCGGTGTCGAAGAAGGTGTCGAGGGACAGATTGCTCTCGATCATCTCTATACACTTTACCTTGAGTTGCTGGAAGAAGTATTTATCTGAAACCACATAAAGGGCGAAGGCATTGTCCACAGAAACATCCCCCGACTCGCCTCTGTCGACGATATTGAGGAACGTTTTGAAAACATCTGGTTCACAGTCTTCGATGTGTACCACACCAGTTCTATTTTCAAGGTTGTCGTGGTGAAACATGGTTTCCATTACAGGAAGTCTGATGCTGAGTACAGCTTTGGACATCGTGAACTCCTCGTTTTCTACCTTGAAAATGTACTCGTTGTTCAAGGACTGGATATCCTGAAGAGCCATTGAATCACCTAAAAGAGGAGAAAAAACTATAGATTGGGGTTCGTGTGCCTCGTTTGGGATCTCACTCTTTCCTTACGTACTTTCATATCTCGGTATATTAAATAGAGAAATAACATTAATAAGATTCTCTGAAAAATGTTGTACTGTAGCAAAGCGAAGACAATGACATAAATCAATCTCATTAATATTTATGCATGATTGTAACGTATGTTATCAATCAGATTTTTGGATATGGATGAAACAGGAATACTCAAAAGTGGCTAAAAATTTGGATTCCTTTTGCACTGCTGAATTTATGTTGGAAGGGTTTTCCGCTCTAACAGTCATCAGAATTAGCCTCACAGTGAAGGTTGAAAAAGATATGAGAAATGCAATCTCCGAAGTCGCACCGATCTTTAGATACATAGAAGAAATATCAAGCTGTCTGATTAAATGCAGATTGATAGTTAAATTGACATTGAAAAATGTTGATTCATTCGATATAATTTTGTAATAATAAAAAAAATGACTCATTTTAAAGTTTCAGAATTACCTTTCACTTAAAGATTTTCAACGATAACCTCTCCAGAAATTTAGGGATTAACCAATAAATGCATGAAAACATGTATACATGACTCCATTCGTACATTATTTGGGAGGCGCTGCAAATATATGACGAGAGCTAAGGGTAAAAATGTTCGAAAAGCCATTGTTTAGATAACAGCAAATTCTACCCATACTGCAGGAGATCAAGGGTGCTGCAAAGAGCAACAAGCTATTTTTTTTAAATCAAGCTTTTTATTTAAATTAAAGTAGTATAATTTTGATTTCTACTTAGCGCATATTTCCAAAAAACAATAAAAATAAGTAACGATTTATACAAAATGAATATTGACAGAGAACACAAGTGTTTCACTCACCATGGATACTCGATGCGCTCTCTAGTTTCATGAGGAAGTTGACCTCGAGGCGCGTCCTTTTCATATTATCAAAGAAATATAACGTTTCGCCAGTCCATGCCTCACACGACTCTTCTGCCAGTTGCCCGCATTCGCTCCCGATGTGGTGGTCTACACTGCCGCCGCTATTCACTCCCACCCACCACCGGATATACCCATCAGGGGAAGGGCCCATTCTGTACAACCTCAGTTTGATTTCACCTGCGTTGTTACTCAATTCAAAAAGACACCTTTGCTTGGAAACAACGAAGACGGGACTGGCCGTCACATGTCCTGGTTTATAGTCGACATGCCATTCTACTTTCTTGTAGGGAGCCCCCTCTTCTTCCGCAATGCTTCCGGCGACCCACGTTGACATATCATGGATATCTGCATATAAAAAGAAAATCCAAGATGAGTCGTACATTTATACTGTAGAATGAGGCGTAGTTGTCTTATACCAAAAAGGGCTTCATAATATTTTCGAATAGAGGCTTCCTTACAACCCGAAATAATTTTATGCACCCAGCCACGAAGAAAGGGAAAATGCTCAATCATTTGTTACAGTTGTTAAGTTTATTTCACATGCATATTTAACTAATTATTTATCATTTTTATTCATAGCCACAGAAGCTAAAAGTATAAAGAGATGAAAATTTTCAACTAAATTTTAAAGTAAATAAAAGTTGAAAGCAATATCAGCCAATCTGTTAACGTTACTTATTTCTGTAATTTGAAGTTAATTTTTTTGTTCTAATGCAGAGGCACTTGTACCGAGACATTTTCCCTTATATACCACGAAATCTTGCTGGCTACTTTATTATGGGGGCATCATTTAGTTCAGCCAACATTGCTCCCTATGAGGGGACAACACGAAAATGATCAAGTCCTTCTCGGGATTTGAAGCTATTAATTCCAAGGATGGTATTTGAGTCGAAGTTCCGACTAAACATTAATTTAATCCCAGTATTTTAAGTTATCGTCCATCATAAGAGAATTGCCAGAGGTGTCATGGCGACTGATTCATCTAACTGACTCAAAAATGGACACGGCACTAGCCAACCAAAAGAACGAGAGACGAAAATGTACGTTCAAATTAAGTATGTGGCTGTAATAGATATTTGGAATCGTATCACTCATTAAGAAACCCCAAGATACACAGAATACCTGCATACGTAACAAAAACATACAAGCCGCGTATCACAGAAAAAAATTTTCAACTATGACTAACGAGGTAATTCTAGATTATCTCCAAGTGGCGAATTATCTTTTGTCTTCGAATATCACCTTTTCTCACAATTTTTTTTCAAATAATGTTACCATTAAACACGTTTATAATGTTTTCCTCCTATTAAAACTTCCCTGCGTTAGATTCGAAACTGGAACATTATATTTAACTGAATTTGTTATCACGCCTTTCAATTCATTGTCTTAAATTAAGCCACACTAATCGTACCTATTTTCGCATAAAATACATTCAAGATATGAATAGAATCAGGAAGTCTCAAAAATCTATGACAACTAAGCATCTTGGGTGCTCAGGTACAAATTAAAGTTTTCCCACCAAAATTAGTGTTCCCGAATAGGAATTTTTTTCAAAATTTTTGCAATCTATACTAATTAATGCCCTATTTGTCTCCTCATAGGAAAACATGTGCACATAAATGCGTCTAATTGCTTCGATCTTTATTTTTTTTTCTAATTTCTCGCGTATCTTAATATTTCCTTTCCGATTATATTTTGTTTCTGTCATCAGAGTCTGATTTATTTCTTTTGCTCTCATCACGACCAAGCTTTGTGTTTCACTCGTCATTCTTTCGACAGACATTTTTTCACTGCCTCAATCACACAAGCGGAGCTTGGTTAACGAAGAGGATTTTTTTTTTTTTTTTTAATTTCTATGATTTTGAGATGCTGCTACTCACTGATTTATCGTGCACCATAAGTTTCATGTATATGGCAAAAATTCTATTATACTTTTAAAAGGTTTAAAATATGAAAAATTTGCCGTAAGTCAATGCTGTTATCTTCGGATTAATGTTGAGGGAAATTCATACATAACGGCTGTATATAATCATCCAATGCGTAACGACACATAAGTATCATTCACACACACACACACATACAAACAATTCAAACTATCAGAACAGCATCACAACGCTATTCCTAGCAGGAAGCTGAAACAAACAGAACCTTCTACTCCAATTCCAAACGTTTCGTGGAGAACTGAGAAGGCAAAGAAGAGGAGAGATTGATTTTTTTTTCTCTAAGGTGATAAACCTGTTTCGGCCAAGGGCCAGATTTAAAATTTATTTTTGTGGATCTGACTCCGGGCTTAGTGCCGTTTTTCGCAGAGGGATCGGACTCCAGACTGTTTAGGGGAAGAATCTCAACACCAAGTGCCTTCGTGCGGTTATGAATGTGCTATTCGTGTTACTGGTCTCCTCTGAGGACAAGATCCCTGGAAGACCAGTCACTCAGGAAGGGTTCATTTTTGATGAGGGATGAAAGTGACAAAAAGTGAGAGTCAACGGGAAATCATCCCCTTCCAGTGGCCATATCCCAGGATGTGGTGAGGAGGGGGTCGTCGCCAAACGACACATACCCCAAGTAACAGCTGTCAATTCAACAACAGGTGTCTTTTTCTACCGGTGTTAATGGTTCATGCTTCTAAAGAGCGATAAATACTTCTCATGACTTCTACTCATGGGGTATTAATTATTCCCGACCCCTCATTCCGAGAATCGACTTCCCCATCTCAGCAATCTTAAAACCGGTCCCCGGTCTCTTCTCTCCAGAGGTAGACAGTAACTAAGTTGTAAATAGTGCAGGAGTTCCCAAAGTGTGTGCGGCGACACCTTGGGGGGCCGCGAAGTGCCCATGAACTCCAATCTAATCTATTGCTAAGGTCTATTCCGATATGACTCCAAAAGACCTTTGTATTGTAGAAGTACATGGTCTGTAGTGGAGAAAAGGTTTCACATAGTATGCTGACAGTTTTCGCAGAGCACTTATCACAACGAACTGTCTGGTTTGCAAAGTATTTCGCAGAAGACTAAACTGAGAAGTTTGCATGGATCCAAGATCCATTTCATGTTGAAGCTCCAAAAGAATTTACTTCACAAGAGGAAGAAAATCTAATCGAGCTATCGAGTGGCAAAAGCCTGAGAGCGAAATTCGCTTGTTTGGGTTTGATGGAGCTTTGGATATTTAAAAAATGAGTATCCTCTTCTAAGAGCAAAAGCTATAAGGGTTCTCATTCCCTTTGCAACCTCATCTGTGCGAAGTTGAGTTTTCAGCAGTTGCTGTTAAAAACACCAAATATCGTTCGAAAATTAATGTCAAAAAAGAAATGAGAGTAGCTATATCAAGCTTTATTCCGCGATTCGAACAATTGTGCAATGATCAGCAGGCTCACCCGTCACACTTAAACTAAACACACATATACCAAGAACATTTGGAAGGTAATTTTATTATTAATTTTAGTAATATGTTTTCCTATTAATTACAATTAAAGTACTTGCGGGATTTTTAAACAGAAGTCGTATTAATTTATTAAATGTTCTTACCACTTACTTCTCTTTCTTCTTAACAGTCATACAATTATGAAAATATATATATATATATATATATATATATATATATATATATATATATATATATATATATATATATATATTATAGCACAGATAGACATTATATGACGAGGGTGCCGTGAAAAAATTCTAATTCTCTTAAGGGTGCCACGGCTTAAATAAGTTTGGGAATCCCTGAAATAGTGTATACATTAAATAAACTTTTAAAACCTAAACTCCGTATTCTTATGTAATCTCTGTTTCAACTATCTGGAAAAAACTGAACATATCGTTAAAACGGATTAACCGTTAAGGAAAAAAATCTGATCTTTATCCAAAATACCTACATAATTTATTTAAAAAAAATTTTTTTTTTAAACTGCGTGCTAATTTCTTCCAATATACGTAAATAAAAACAAGATTAAAATAACAGTTTGCTACTTATTGAGAAGATTTTTATTTGTAGAATTAAATCTTCTAGAGTGGTTAGAATGTTTACATGAACCAGGGTTTGAACATATGACACTGATATAAATGCTGCGACGATTCAACCTTAAGAAAGTGAAGAGGTGAAGAAGAGCCTAGTGATCTGATCGAACGGAGCACAGCGATACAATGTGTCGACACTTTGCTAGATTATATGAATACAATATGGGCTTGTGGCGACCCTGTGGTACAGCGCGCTTGTTTTCGGTGCTGAGGGTGCTCAGATCGAATCCCGGCGTTGCGCCGCGAAAAATTCCTCCGTTCGTGTCGTCCCTTCATAGGGGGTAATGCTGTCCGCTTATATGGTGCCCCCATAATAAAATGGGCTGTAAAACTGCGGCATAGTAAGGGCGAATGTTTGATTACAAGTGCCTCCGCATTGGTAAAAAAAAATGAATACAATATCATAGCTGTTACGAAAATTCGTAGGGATATCAAAAAACCAATCACAGATTCGGTAAAAGTAAAATAAAATTTACGATTTTCGTAATTAAAATAGGAAAGCAAGCATAGTATTAAATTTTGAAAATACACAAAATTTAATAGAAATCGGATTATTCATATTTTTCGATTATTCGAGCTACTCCTCCAACCCCCATTAACCCGGATAATCGGAAATAAACTGTACATTAAAAAAGTAAAAAATACAAACCACGAAAACAAATTTTACTATCATTTCTTTGATTTGGGGAGGAGGGATCGTGAGAAAAAACTCCAATACCTAATCGAATGTTTCTCATAAAAAGATTTTCGGGGGAAAAAAAGAAAATCTATTAATAAAATAGACTCACAGTGGGTACACGTATCCACTCCAGTTGGAGATGGGGCCACATTTATCCGGAAGAAGAATGTTAGGTGCCCATCTGGCGTCACATGCAGTCTTTCTAGGATGGATGTTCTGAAATTATAGTAAAGCACTGTCTCTTTCCAAAACTCCCCCTGATTTCTCCGGACAATTTTTCCTCTCCGCATTCTGTGGCTGTAGGTTCCGTCGGCGAGCTTCCATCCCGCGCACCATCGAGCAGAACCAACAATGGAAGGTCCCATTCTGAATAAGCTAGCAGTAACCTGGTCTCCTGTACAATGCAACCCTAACGCGAAAGCCTGATCCCCTATCTTAAAAATGGGACTCGTCGAGCACCGTCGGCGGATAAAGACACGTCTCTCTTTTATAGTTGAGATTTGTCGCCAAGAGACATTCCATTCCACATACTTATGGGTCGAACACTCTTCCTCTCGGATGCTGCCAGTAGAGGGCAAAGCCAGATCAGCGACACCTGAATAGAAAGAGAAAAAGAAAATTACAGGTGAAGTGTCGTTGCAGTTTTCCCCCACAGGTGTGACGTCACTAATCGCAAAGTAGTCCCTGTTAATAAAAAAATTTTAGCTTCAGAAATACATCGCTGCCATCTCTGAATTTTTCCACAATCTTATGAAATCACTAACTCCTCCTGCCGCAATGGAACAAAGATCAAGAGGACGAGAACATAGTTTTCAACCTTTCTAGGACATCCACACAGACTACGCGTGACTACGAAAGTCATATTCGAGGTTTTATGGAGAGGGCGGGCTTACCGCAACCGACAACTTTCTCATTTGTTTAAAACTTACCCCAAAGATTTTGGAAAAAGTATCTGGGAAAAGCTCTAAGATTCAGAAATACTGCGTAGTTATTTTAAACTGCATTATTTCATTACAAGTAGGGGAACCTGCTGTACCTTAGACCGGATGTACCTTGGTGCCAGGCGGTCGCCAGCTCTATCTATTCAGTTTTTTGCAATTGGTAAGCGTTATTCATGCATGTCCCATACAGCTCTTCAATGTGCCAAGTAAATCTCATTTCAGTCTAGCTGTTAACCGCAAATGTTTAGTCTCATGGTCTTAAAGCAAGAATTTCGGTGTTTTAATTTAGTTTTATCTTGGGATCTTAACAGCATTTTAATACCAAACGAATGTCATTCTTAAATTAGTCACCCTTTAGAAACATCAGTCCCCAAATTATGACTAACTTAACATCCAGCTTGGAGAAATGAACAAATGTTTGGAGTGAACTTTTATCTCGGACAGAGAATTCATTTATACCTTGGTCCTGGGCCCCAGGTACAACCCACTACTATTTAACACACATTTGATTAGTATTTCTTTTCTATTGGTTCCCTGAGACAATCCCCCAAGAGAGCAGCAGAATATATTGTTGAGCGTTCATCCGACAGATTACAATGTAGAGCAATATTGATGTTTTATTTTAATGTTTAGTTGCGATTTGTTTATAATTAAATTTAATTGATCAACGTATGATACGACATAATGCTTGTACATCTTTGTTTTCCAATATGAAATACTTAAACTCAAATACCGATCAAGCCTCATGTTTACGCCGACGTGACGTCAGCATGCTTGTTCCTACATCGCTGCGCCGATGCAACGTCAGAATGCCTGCTCCCGCGTCGCTGCGCCGACGTCAGCACTCCTATTGTGTGTGTGTGTGTATGTCTCTCTCAGTAATTGTAAGCAGAATCCCCGCAACGGGAAACGCGAATAAAGATTGATTATAACCAATTCGCATGTTATTTACAGTCCGCTACAGCTTGCAACAACATAAAATCTGGTCTTCGCCGGAGTCGACAGTTTTCGCATTTCGCATGTGCATTTTAATAGCGGTTGTACCGTATGTCAAGGTGTAGGTGGTGGTTTACAAGACTGAAGTGATATTTTTCGTATGAACTGTTCGCATAGTGGATAGTGTCAACAAGTGTGCTTGCAAGTAAAGGGTAAAAAAATTGATTTGTTATCAGTTGATAAAGAAATTAACATTACGAGGTATTGGATTGAAATACAAATTAATCAGCTTGCAAAACATAAAACAAAACGTGCCGCCATTCGTCAGAGAGTCACAAAACTCAATGCATATTCGCAGAGTATTATCGAAGCTGATTATAGGAATACAAGTGCTTTATTAGACATTCTTGACAAATTAAACTTTAAATAAGCTTTAAATTCCTTAAATTCTGAAATAGAAACTTTAATTTCGGAATCAGCATCCTTTAAAAAGGAAATTACAAGTAGTGAAGAATATTCGGATGAAATAAATGGCGCAAAATTTTAAATTAGAGCTCATTAAAAGTTTAGACCAGGAATCGTCAATCAACTCAAATACCGCAATACGGGAGAGTGTAGCAAGAGTTAAGCTTCCCGAAATTCCGCTTCCGAGGTTTTTGGGAAAGTATGAAGATTGGAATATTCTTAAATCACAGTTTGATAATGTCATAACTACAAACAAAAGTTTAACTTCGGAGCAAAAGTTTTATTATTTAAACGCAGCATTAATAGGAGAAGCCAAATGTTTACAGACAGCAGATGATACATTTGAATCGCTGGTTAGGGCCTGGAGGACCGAAATCAAAATAAAAGGTTAATCGTTGAAACTCATATTAAATAAATTTTAAATGCAGAAAAAAAATCGTTTACGAGTCTGCCAGGGACTTAAGAACCTTAATTGATAATGTAAACAAAAATATTCGCGGCTTGAAAAATTTAGAATATTAACGTAATGATTTCTCGGAGATGCTCCGATTGTAAACAATTCTACAGAAAATAGATAGGGAAATCTATAAACAATTTGAGTTGAGTTTAGATTCCACTGAAGTTCCGCAACTGAAGAACTTACTTTTGTTTTTGGAAAAACGGTCACAAATACTGGAAAGCATAAGCAAATATGCTGTTGGGAAACTTAAATCAATAAATCAAGACCGAATTCCAAGATCCAAAGCTTTGGCTGTAGGGTCTCAATTCTTGCCAGTCATATGTAAATTATAAAGATAATCATGCCATTTATAATTGTGAATCTTTTTTTGAACATGAATGCAAATCAAAGAAGTGAAGCTGTAAACAAGTATAAACTGTGTTATAATTGTTTAAGTAATCAACATAAATTGTCGCGTCGCAATTCAAAACATTCGTGCAAGGTGTGTCCTATGAAACATAATACACTTCATAAAGTTCGCCGAGATGAAAAGGTTGTTCAAAATAACGTTCAAGTTCAGTCGCTTAATCCAAAGGCAGAAGAATTTACAAATCGAGAACCAGGAATATCTCATTCATTATCATGTGTAAATAGTAAGACTGTAATTCTTTCAACAGTAGTGGTTTGGGTGTTTAACCCTCTGACGTCGAGTTTTTTGCGTGCGCGCGCTATTCTTGACTCTGGAAATATGTCCAACATAATTACCACAAGTTTTGTAGACAAATTAGGACTTTCGCAAGAGAGGATGAACTACGCAGTCTCTGGCTTGGGCGGCAATGAAACCACAGTAAAATCGAAAGTGACAGCAACTATTCAGAATGGAAATAGGTTCTTTTCAACTGCGTTAGAATTTCTTGTAGTGCGAAAAATAACGGCACTGCTTCCAGTCTCACCTATTAGAATTGATAATTTGGAATTACCGCAGCATTTGGCAGATCCCGAAATTGCAACTCCAGGAAAAATAGACATGCTCATTGGAGCTGAGATATTTTTCGATGTAAAAAATTACCAATATCGGCCACCAGACAGCACTTTAGTATTTAGAAATTCGGTATTTGGATATTTCGCAACCGGAACCGTAGAATCGCCGAGCAAATCACCATATTGTCGGTTTATTTCTAAAATTCAACAAATTGATGATAATTTGCAAAGATTGTGGGAGGTGGAGACTATAGATGATATCCCCAAGTAAAGATGAATATTGTGAAAACCACTTCGCACAGACGCACACACGTAACAGTGGTGGCAGATACGTTGTCAAAATGACTGTTTGAGACACTGAAACATTAGATCAAGGTCTCTAGAACCGCCTAAAAAGGTCTAGACCAACAATGGAAAAGACTTTCTAAAAATGGTCAGCTGAGAAAATTACACATAGAATTTATGCAAGAATATTTGGATATGGGCCATATGGAGAAGGTAGGGCAATCAGAATTACATACAAGTTATCCCTGTTATTTACCGCATCATGGTGTCTTTAGATCGGACAAGCAGACAACTAAACTGCGTGTTTAATGCTTCAGCAGCAACAACATAGGGGATAAGCCTGAATGATCCTTTATTAAAGGGCGAAATTACAAAGGACATATTTGAAACCATGACTACGAAATTACAAAGGACATATTTGAAACCATGACTAAGTTTAGGAAACAAATTTGTATTTACCCCAGACATACGGCAGATATTTAGGCAAATTTTAATTTATAAAGAGCAGCGCGATCTTCTTAGAATAGTGTGGATATCGGATATCAATAAGGAACCAGTTACCTGTAGACTGAAAACTATTACTTATGGAACTAGCAGTGCACCTTTCCTGGCCATCAGAACCCTGAAACAGTTAGCATTAGATGAAGCTTCTAAGTTCCCTCTTGCTTCAGAAATCATATTAAGGGATGTATACATGGACGATATAGTTTCGGGAGCTCCGGATTTGGAGACCGCAAGGGAAGTGCAGACTCAGCTTTGTGACATGCTAGAAACATGCGGTATGGTACTACATAAGTGGAGTTCTAATTCAAAGGAACTTATGAATAGTAATTCAAATGGTGTTCAAGAGCACAGTTTTGAAACACAGGACGAGGCAGCAGTTAAAAACTTAGGAATCGCTTGGAATCCGATAGGACCAATTTTCTTCGAAAGTATCAGTGATTGAAAAATCTTCCTACGCTAAAAGGGAAGTACTTAGTACCATAGCAAGGTTGTATGATCCCCTCGGGTTGATGGGACCAATAATTACACATGCAAAAATTTTTCTACAAAAATTATGGCTCATGAAGTTAAAATGGGATGAAGCCATCCCAGAACCAATCGCAACCAAATGGGCAAGGTTTGTATCAGGTTTGAGGGCCATCGAGAGTAAAAATTAAGAGATTTATATTAACAGACTATCAAAAGAACTGTTATAATGGGATTTGCAGATGCCTGTGAGGCCGCTTATGGCACTGTGGTGTATATGTAGTGCATAAGAGATGACGATTCCTCCACGACAAAGTTAATCGCAAGTAAATCACGTGTAGCACCGCTAAAAACTCTATCTATTCCAAGATTAGAGTTGTCAGCTTGCCTGCTTCTCTCAAGGCTTATGGACAAAATACGACGTTCACTACAGTTGGAAGTAGATGACACTTTGATGTTCAGACTCAACAATGGCCATTCCCTTGATTAACACACCTCCCAACAAATTGAAAACCTTCATCAGTAATCGGGTTTCAAAGATCCAAGCACTAACAGAGAACTATAAATGGAAACACGTGCCATCTAAAATGAATCCTGCTGACATATCTCGGGGCATACATCCACAAGATCTTCCCGCAACCAATTTGTGATGGAGTGATCCTGAGGGTCTGTGGAACTAGCAAAATGGTTGCGGTTGTGAAACCTTCCCAAACGAACTCAATTCTTGTGTTTCATCATTCAAACTTTAGTTTACGCCCGGTTGCTGCTTAAGTTCAGACAAATAAACTATCGCTGACACCACTTTTAATGATGAAATTCTTAAAAATAGCAATAGCTATTCTAAAATAATTCATATCATTGTTTCATTTTCAGGTTTATACATAATCTAAAGACCAATACAGATCATCGATCAAGTTCAATTACACTTCATTCAGGTCCATTTGTACTTCAGATGAGCTTCAAGAGGCTAACTTTTTCCAATTCGGAAGGTTCAGGTATCAGTATTTAAGACTGAACTAAATTCTCTTCAACAGGGGGAATCATAAAAAAGGTCAATTAAGCTGTTTAAATCCTTTTATAGATCATAAAAGAATGTTAAGAGTAGGAGGCAAGTTAAATAAGGCAAATTTGTCGTACGGCAGGAAATTTCCCTCTCTTGCTTCCCAAAAATCCTAAATTAACCTGGTTAATTATGCAATATTTCCATATAAAGAATTTACATGTAGGTGCCCAATCTCTCCTTTATCTTGTGAGACAGGAGTTCTGGCCGTAAAGTGGTAGATCCACTGCCAGAAAAATTGTTCATGATTGCCTTGTTTGTTTTAAAACCAAACCGAAGGCTCTAGAACAAATCATGGGGAATTTGCCTTCCGAGCGAGTCAATCCCAGTTCCGCTTTCAGCCATGTTGGCATTGATTTTTGCGGTCACTTTATTAAATATAAGGGCCAGCGAAAAGGAATTTATCAAAAATGTTATGTAGCGATTTTTTATTTGTTTTTCAACTAAGGCTATTCAACTTAAGGTAGTTCCAGATTTAACCTCTCACGCAATGATCGCAGCCCTAAAAAGATTTTTTAATAGAAGAGGTAAAAGCTCCACCATTTATACTGATAATGCAACCAGCTTCGTTGGTGCCAGTAGGGAGCTAAAAAACTTAAATAATCTTGTTAGAAAGCCGCCTTCAAACGAGGTATTTCTAAAAAATCGAGGTATTACACAGATGACCGCAGATTTGCAACGTCAAATATCTCATGAATTAGAAATTTTAAGATGTTTTGTTTAAATTGAAATTTGAATTTAAAAATGTATGTTCATTAATATTTTGAAGTTTAAATATTAACACCCCCCCCCTCCTCTTCAACCTGCGAAGCCCGCCGAACTCTCGCATTTCTGAAATAAGCCCTACTAGTAATAAAGGTTGCCGACCCCTGGTATAATCAATACACCTCTTACAAAGAAACAAAAATTTCGTCATAAAATCAAACACACCTATGTCACTGTTCATTAAGACAGAATTCGTTACGGACAAAATGACTGGTTCGCTCACAAATAACCCGTCGACGAGATGCATAAAAAAACTCTCGGAGGCCATTTTGAGGGACAGATTGCGTCTCGATACCTAGGGTTAAACTTGGGACTTAGCAACCAGAGTGCGTTCTGCTGACGTGTTAGAATACACCCTAGAAGCTGTCATGTCCGAAGAGAGAAGTTCGTTAAGTCATACTGGATTTCTTGTTTACTATGTCCAATTGAGACCGGACTCCCTGAAATAAAAATACAAACATCAAAATACTATCGATTCACAGCGAGCGTGCCGAATTGTTAGTTATATACGTGCCGAATTGTTAGTATAAAATGCATGATGTCCTATCCCTACTAGTATATTTTACAAATAAAAAGTGTGTACGATCAGAAGAGTGATAGAAACATTAGAGGTTCACTCACCGTGGATGCATTTCTCCACTCCGGTTCGTGTCCGTTTCTTTCTCATGCGCAGGAACACTGTAAGGCGTGAGTCCTCCGTCAGATGATTCATTTCCACCTCAGATCGAAGAATATAACAAAAATCTGTCGCCGTTTTCCAGACTGTACATTTGTCCCGCAGATCAAGTTTTCTACTCTCCATCACATGTGGATCGTAAGACCCGTCGCCACATTTTATTCCTGCCCAGCATCGGACATAACTGGCGCTGGAAGGCCCCATACTGTTCAGAAGTAGGTTGTAATCTTTCCTGGTGAAACGAATGACTAACGAATATTTTTGATTTCCAAAGTAAAAAGCGGGACTTATCACAAGGGGATATAACCTTTGCGTCGACGAGTAGTGGAGTTCCCACTCTATATGCTTGTGAGAAGAACATTCTTCTTCTCGAATGCTGCCGACCCTGTGATGACTCAAGAAAGGAAAACCTACATACAAACGAGAAAAGAAATGATATGAGAAGGAGCAATGAGCAAGACGCGGCGCGTTTTATTTACATACTATTGTAGGACAGTCGCGTCTTCCAGAATTGATATCTCCTACGCAAAACCACTTAAGACTGCACGCTATAGAACTCGTATATCGTACAATGTTCATCGTGCTAACTCGACGTTAGTATGACGTGAACGCTCGTGGTCTAACCTAGCTCCACTGATAAGAGTCTGTGGATCCATGTCTGGTAAGAAGTATTCCGACCACGGCAAAAATCAACTTGAGTGGGCTAGAAACGGTTAAATCGGAGGCAACAAGCATAGCGTACTTCAAAAATCTTAGAGTATCCAATTATCTCAAAATTATATGCGACCCAATCACTGGTAGTTACCAGCAGTTTATTCGACGAAATCTATAAGGAATGGGGTAAATGGTATCTCCCCCTTTCTTTTATTACATGACAAATGATTGATGTTTAACGAATGTCGCTCGAGCCTGGAGGAGGAGACCCTCGTAGATAAGAATCCTAACTTTTCAATTAGCGCATTATTTCACGTTCTTTTGGTGAATTAAAGCTTAAAGAAAGATTCCGTCGCGCGGTATATATACAGACATTTAGACACAATTTTACCAAAATACTGGCATTACTTATGTATTTAGACATAGGGTCTGCGAAATGTAAATACGGGTGTAGCTTAATATTTTATAACATAAGCAAAGTGTTATGCATTTCAATTTCCGAGTTGGTATGGAGACAATTATGGTCGACCCTTTGCTACACGATGAATACACAATTTTTCCTTAGAAGAACTAAGGAAAATGCATAAAATGATAGCACACTCCAAATTGCTCTTTATACTTTTATTTCACATTCCGAAAAAATTTCAGAGATTTAGCTATGATCATTTATGAGTGATGTCTAGAAGCACATACTGTAAAAATAGTTTTGACACATAAGGCAACCTTGTTTATAATACGAGTATTTCCAACCTTACGTATACTAACTCTGCTAAGGGCCTGTTCACATAGCAATCCGTTAGCGTACACGTAAAAATATTGAAATATATTTAACCAATGACAAACCTCCAAACGATTAGCAACGAATTTGTTAAAGCCTGCGATTGGTTTATTTCTGTCCCAGCGCCAATTTTCCTTTTTACGATAACGCTAACGGACAGCTATGTGAACAGGCCTTGGCAGGCAGAGTGATGCGTGCACCATTTCCTTTCCGCAAAGCGCTCCGCTCTATGTTTAAATTGCCACTTCATTCCCTCAACATGCGACTCAGTAATTTTTGAAGGTCACGCCAGATTTTAAGGTATCCTCCAAAAAGTTGTGCGTTTTTAGGATTAATAAGGCCTTGTTCACATTGGGTCCATCAACGTCAGCGTTACTCGCATCGAAATTTTTTAACTAATCACAGGCCTCCAAACGACAGCCAAGATATTGTTTAGGTTTGAGATTGGCAAAATATATCGCGATGCGAGTAGCACTGACGCTGACGGATGCATTGTGAACAAAGCCAGACTGATTTCAATTCTGCTTTAACCAATGCTATTCCTAAAAAAAATTAGATGATAGGGAGGGATTTTGTACGTTAATGCAGTCAATACATTTTTCAAAGTACAAAGGCAAAAGAGCAGAAAATTTTCACCTGAAATAAATCAAATGATATAGAATACAAGAGATGTTTATGCGTAGATAATTTTTTTTTTAAAGCCTAAACTTGTAAAAAATTTAAAATTGATTTAATGTGTTTAAAACTGACTACTTTTTTCTTCTAATTTGAGGCTTTGAATTTCAGAGGTAAGGAATCTGCCTCCAAGCAAGAAGCTACAAGGAGCGTCAGCTTCAATGGGGAATTTCCTAGAAAAATAGACCGATTATGTCGCTCATCGGCAGATGGCGCAACTTGTAAGGAACCTACCGTTTTTTTAAATGTGTTATACGGATACGCGTGTTTGAAAATTGTTTAACAAATTTTAAAATTTATTCTGTGTACAGATATGCCTGCATGTTTTGCACCTGGTTCTAGTGGCTATCCAGACTTAAAACGAAATAAAGCATCAGGGAAGAGAAATCCTAGTTTTATTTACTTCTTCAAAAGGTAAGAACATTATTTTGTATGAATATTTGCTGTATAATAGTGAGGAAAAAAAATATAGCTGCTGTGTTTTAAGCTCACGTCAAGTTAAAACAGCTAAAATTCTGCCTGAAAGAAGTGTTTTATTTTTTAATCATACCCTATAAAGGTGTTCAAAGCTCTATACTACGTAAAAAAAAAGTAAATAATTATTAAAATTATTGTTCTAAAGGAAATCGCTTAATCAAAAGATGTGCGATACTTACATATATAATGAAGTTTTAGTTTAAGATGTTTTCCGTATTGTTAATCAAAAATTCAACTTCATTGTTGCTGGTTATGTTGTTAGGAGGATCAGCAGATTTTCTAAATGTGATCTATGCATACAAAAATTTACCACTATAAACTTTTTTTTTAAAGTAAAGGTTCCTTATTACACCCATCAGATTTATTTTTGAAAGTCATTAACACTCTAGAGATTGCAACAACCAAAACCCTAAATTTTAATTAGCTAAATGATAAATTTATATTTCAAGTAATGAAAGAAATTTACACTAGTCCTCCTATACTAGTAATAGGTTGTAGTGAGCAACATAACATTAATCTAACTGAAATGATATAAACATTTATTACACATGTATTTTATATGAGGCCAAAGAGAACCACAATCCAATTATATATATTTTATAAAGAACCTTTTTTTTTCTTACGTCGGGGCAGTGACCACATCAGCCATAAGCCCTAAGGCAGCCCAATAAAAACTAGCCTTATTATGAAAGTTGTCAGGAGGACAGTTCAGAAAAGAAAGCGCAGGACAACTTGTCAAATGAGTAAAATCCATAGCACCTGAAAAACACAGGATACAGTCAGGGCTATCTACCACGCCAATATGGCACAGGTGATACTGTAAAAATTCATGGCATGTTAAAAGTCTAAAATTAGCAGTAAAGACCGATCGAGGAAGGTTCATGGGAAGTGGAGAACACAGTAATGAACTCCAGGCCTTACCCACCACAGCTTCAGCAGTGATTTCGAAGGGACCTTTGAAATTTAAATTTTATTACATCACAAATTTGCTGGTAGGACAGAGTAAAGTGTGGCTGCCGCAAGTTACATCTGTTTTTTGCAAGGATGTCAGCTTTTTTGTTTCCTGGAATCCCACAATGACTAGGAATCCATTGAAGGACAATTTTCCAGCCTATAGAAATTGCTTGATTAAAAAGCTTCTTAGTTTCTTCCACGTGATAGGAATAACTTGTTGTATGTGAAGTAATAGCCAAAATTGCAGACTGGGAATCTATAAAAAAAAGCAACCTTCCTAAGTGGAGTAGATAGATTTATTAAGTTTAGAATAGCTCATTTTATGGCCTCGATTTCAACATCGAAGTTTGTGGCATTAGAGCCTACTGGATAAAAATCCTCGAAGAATCCCTTACAGTAAAGACCAGCCCCAGTTGCACTCTCCGTTGCAGAACCATCAGTATAAATATGGAGCTATTCGACACTTGGATATTTTGCAGTGATGATCTCCAAGGAATGGGCCCCCAGAATCTCAGGGATAGCATCAGATTTCTTTACAGAGGCACCAATAGTGGGGCAAAAAGTAGGGACCTTTTGATCAGGAGGAGGACCATTACTAAAGGGATAATAAGAACTGGAAGTCAAGTCATTATCCACCATGAGCTCCTCAGCTCTAGACAAAAAGGTTGAGTGGGTTTTTAATCTAGAGTTAGGAGGGATATAAGTCTGCCAATGATGTAAAGCAAGCGCTTTACATTTTACAAAGAGCCTCAGAAGATGTTTTTCCCTTCTTAGCCTCAAAGGCTCAATACTAGTTTGAATCTCCATAGCATTTATAGGAGTGGAGCCAGCTCCACTAGTTTTAATTCTAAGAGCCTTATTTTGATCCTAATCAACTATTTTAGAACAGGTGTTTGAGGCAATGGCAATGAGCTCCCCTCTATACTCCAAAACAGGTCTTATATAAGTTTTATACGTAGTCAATGAAGTGTCAGCCGAGGAACCCCAGATGATACCTGAAAGTCTTTAAAAGTTTCAATCTGTTGATACCCTTTCCCACCATCTCCTCAGCCTATTTTCTCCATAAAAGTTTACTGTCTAAAATGAGCCCGAGATAGTGATAGGAGTCAACCCGGTCTAAAACTTGATGGTCATAGTTAACTGTAATCTGATAGTTTTTGGTAGACAAGGTAAAAAGCTGACAAACTGTCTTATCTGAATTGACTGTCATAAGATTCAGTACACCAGTCCTCAAGAGCCCTCATAGCCTCATTTATTCTGTTGTTTAAGGTAGCTATATCAGATCCAGTAGCAAAAATAACAATATCATCTGCAAAAGCAAGGCACTTAATTCCAGAAATTTTTGTTAGCTTAATAATTAAATCATTAATCATATTAAACAATGTACAGCTAGCAACAGCCCCTTGAGGCAAACCATCACGGAGCTGGACAAATTTGGAAAAGGTTGATATTTTACACGGGCCATTCTTTGGGAAAGGATGGACTTCAACCAATTTAACATATTGCCTTCAATAACCATGTCAATCAACTTTTCGATGAGTTTCCTCCGCCATACCTTATCATAAGCATTTAAAGTCCACGTAAACGGCCAGAGTAGAATGCTTTTCATGGAAACCATCCTTGATGCATTGGGACAGGAAGGTCGCTTGTTCAATGGTGCTTCTTTTCCATCGGAAACCTGCCTGGTAATCAGACAGAAGTTTTTCTCTTCAAGGTAGAAATTAATTCTATTGGTCACCATTCTTTCCATCAGTTTCGAAATTGCATTAGTTAAAGAAATAGGCCTGTAACTAGAAGGGCTCTGGGTTGGCTTTTGTGGTTTTAAGAGGGGGACAATGGTAGCCTTTTTCCACTCCGCAAGAACATGAGTCTTCCAGACAATATTAAAAACCACAAGGAGAGTTTGTTTAGCGCTTTCTCCTAAGTTTAAAAAGAATTCACTCTGAAGATCGTCAGGTCCAGGGCTCTTTCCAAGCCTGGTCTCATGCATTGGTCTGCATTCATTAAAAGTAAAGTCACTGTTAAAAAGGATTTTGTCACTATAGTTAAGGCAACCAACAGGTGACGTCTATATTTTATAAAGAACCACACGTTGATACAAATTCGAAAAAAAATTTAATGTAATTGCATATTTTCACAAATCACATACAAGAACACAAGAAATATTATGAAAACTAAAAAATTATTTCAAAATTTTGCACAAATCGGCCGAAGTATGAAGTAGTGCTAGCAATGTAAATGTGTAGTACATACTTACACATATGCAAGAGCGCTAAATTCCAACTACCGCTACTACCCCCTTCAACATGCGGACTGGCTAATACAGTTTGCACACATGTGCACTACAAAGAGTTCAGGGAGAAAAACTAAAATTTTAATGGGAGCCACACTTGACTCAGCGAAGAGCTGCATTTGCCCACTGATGTTATATACAAACAAGAAAATAGAAATCCTCAGCTCTGCACTAATGTTAAAATTAAGAAAACAATCCAAATTATAAATTTAATAAATAATGAGATCTATACTTTTATATTTTTAATTGAATTATTCTACTAGATTTAATAATTGAACTGAATAAACTTATATCATCAAAATTAACTATATTTCTATTCAATTTGTATAGTAATTCCCTTGTCAATATCCATGAACAATGTTGTCAATATCTATAAAACCTGTCATGTATAATTTTTTGCTCAAGTTTATCTAGAGTAAATTTTATATATAGCATTTAATTTTTATTTTATATATTAATAGTGCATGTTGTTAATTTTAATTCTTTATAATTATGAAGTATTTTTTTCTATTCAATATATATTGTGGTTATGGTAAATTAAGATGTCTGAGCTAAAGCCATCATTTTATTAAAATCATTCACAGAAAATGTTTCCAGATACTTGTTTACTTGAAATTAATTTTTTTTTCTGTTAATTAATAAAATATACTTGAAATCTGCTAGTAATTTTTTTACTATGACAATCTCATAACTGGTTAGTATGATGAAGCCTTAATATTGAATTTAATCACTATTAAATTAGTTTTGATAAGGAAGTTTTCATTATTCATAAACAGTGTTGTCAATATTAATGCACATGTAAAATATGTTGTGTAAAATTATTTTTGAAAAATAATACAAAAATATTTTCAGATTTTTTTACTGTAAGAACAATCAAATCCGCACTTTATAAAAATGCAGAAATATAGCTGATTTGTCAATGTCATTTGGATTTTTTTTGCGTTTTATATTCTCTAAAAAAAATTTTAATTAGTAATTTACCAACTTAAAAAGTAATACTTCAAGTTTTAAAATGTTTAATCTGAGATGTTTAAGTGACTTTTTCCCCCCAACAGAAGATAATTCAAGTATTATATGATTAAATACTGAATTTACTTTCTATTTAATTAGTCATGATTAGAGTTTTTTTGTGATGATAGAAAATGTTGCTTTTCTGTTTAAAGGCTGTTATGTATGATGTATTATTCATACTTATAGGTAAATAAAAATATTTTCATATTACTATGTGTGTGTGTGTGTGTTTTGGTTAAACAGTATTTTTCACAATTTGTTTCCATAACAGATTTACTTTACTTTAATCTAATTTTGTTAATTATTCAAAAATTCTGAACTCATTTATTCTGAAACTAATATATAAACTTTTTCAGAATAATTGTGTAAGGAAGTATGACTATGTGTCAGACCTTTTTTTACTTCATGTTTGGACATTATGTACTCTATAGCTGCAGCTAGTTGTATTCACATATAAGTGCGTACATTAACTCTAGTAAATAATGATACATTATTTTCTAATTTCCTCTAAGAATTTTAATAAAGTAAAAAAATAAAAAAGGGAGGAGTTTAAATAAACAATTTAAATGAAAATCAACAATTTTTCAGCTGAATAAATGAATTTATATTAAATACACTAAAATTTTTTCTCAATGAAAAATCCATATAAATCGTATGGTTCCCGTATCAAAAAAGAAGGCTTTTTGGCCATCTAGTGGCAGCAACCAAATGTGAGACTTTTCAACATGGAGCTATTCCTCCTCCTCATAGTTTCATGCCTCCAAGTTATCAAGTCAAGAGGGAATGAAAGCATGACAATCATACTTAAGCAACATGATCCTGAGTTTTGCCAGAGTATTTCATGTTAATCAATTCTCCCATTTTTTTTGTCTTTAAATTTTCAATAAAACTGCAACTAGGTTATATGAACTGCATGCATTATGTTCCTAAGGTTATTAAGATGTATAACTTCAGGAATTCTGATAAATTATACATTAGAATGGATGTTAGAAGTGATCACCCCTCTCTTCACATAAAATAAAAATGACACTGCTCTCGAAATAGTTAAGTAACACATGCATTGACCTCCAAGTAATAGTGGAGCAGATCACTTACCAAAAACCATTTTAGTTTTGCTTCAAGAACCAACCAGATGTGGGTAAAAATTCCTGTAAGAGAATAAAACAAAAAACTTAAATTAGAATACTTCAAAATAGTTTTCCATCTTTGGAAAAACGAAATGCAAAAGATACAGATCCTCTGATCTAACAAAAAATTCTCCATTTCTAATCAAGTTAAGAAACTACTAGCGATGGGTAAAACGACAAAATACTGAACTTACTAGTGTTCCCAGAACCCAATGAAAGAATAGCACAAAATGAGGTCCATCACTCTATTGGGATTTGGACCATTTTCAGGACAGAGCAATAGCCAACAAAGTCCATATTCTCCCCCTCCTAACATCGTTAAACTGGATAGATTTATAAGCATATTGTGTGTGAAATTAGTTTTGTTCTATTTTAATTTAAAATAAAACATTTAAGCTTTATTTATTAGTAAACTTTTTTGAACAAAATGGTAACATTAATTTTTCATAGCATAATTTCACAGCATACTTATTAAATCGAATGCCATTAACAGTCAAAAATATAACCTAAATTTATGTATATTGGAGATAAATACATATATACTTAAGATTTTTCTTCAAATTCAGATTATCATCTGTATTTTTCTTCATTATAATTATATATAAATAATTCAATCAATAAGTTATGCTTCATATATGTGTGTGTGTGTTAAATTCAAATTTAAGGAATTTGTATCTACATATAACATGAATTTCACAAAATATCTTTATCCAAGAATTTATTTTAAAAGCATGAAGATATGATGAAACAGTAACAATTTTTGATATTCATATGTGTGTTACTAAACAATACCAAAGAATATGTGTACATAGTGATTTTAAAAAATTTTCTTTCTTCAGCATTACACTAAATCAAGTAAGTTGGCAATGCACAAAAATAGTGCAATATGCCGTAAAACAGCATTAAAGATAGTGAAATATTAAGTAAAGGGCACTGCATAAAGTTTCGTTATATGCATATATATATTCATATATATTTATGCATGTATCTATGTATATATAATGCAAAGTTCATACATATGAATAATAGTTTGGTTACTGTTAATTATATTTAAAAAACTGCAACTCATAAAATAACAAAGAATAATTCATTTTCAGCACAAAAATGTTTCGTACATCTTCATATTATAGCTTCTACCAGTAAATATAACTTTCTAGTAAAAAAAATAAATGAAATTCATCAATGTAAAATCAGAAGTCAATGTGAAAATTCAAATAGTAAGTTACAGCAAATTTATAAGACATCTTATGGTAATCAATAACACGACTTTCTTCAGACAAATTTCTTTTTCAAGAAATATTCTCAAAACAAACCATAATTCCCATGCCACAGGAATTTCTGCCTTTGTTTCATCAGTCAATTATGCATTTCACAATCTTTTCAACTACAAATTACAGTAGCCGAGTTTGTAATTAATAAGCAAACAAATATTACAAATAACATAAGTTAGGATATGCAAGATTTACTTATCTTATAAATTGAATTAGCTCTTTTATACTGAAATGTCTAAAACATCTAGTATATAGATTAACTTTCCAATAAACTGATGTGGATTAACATTTATCTATTAAAAACTAACCATTTGGAACGCAGGTAAATAATAACTATGTCAAACATAAAATCACTGAAAAGGCTACAAAAATACAGTTGTGGTTTTAAATGTTTTATGTCCTTTTACTAGAAAACAAACTACCATAACAGGCTCAAATTTTACCTTTCCATGAAAAGTAAAAACTAAACTTATGACAGGATAAATCTGTGAGGTCTCCATATTGAAGTATGTGATCTCCGTATGTAAGATCTCTGTAAGATCTCCGTATGACAACTGGTTTTCAGCACAAAGTTTTAAATCAGAAAAAATAAAGAATAAAACATTACCAAATTTAACAATAACAAAAAGACTATTTACAGCTTCAGAACAAAATCAGGCCCTGTTTACGAGCCCTTAAAACAATTTTAAAAATTTTAAAGCTTGTTCATACTTTTTTTATGGCTAATCTTAACCTTGTATATAGATAGGCATACATGCATGGATGCAAAAACTTAAAAAATAGTGGACATACTTTATACTGTAGTACTTTAAGATTACCTTGCAATGCTTTGTGAAGAGTAATATAACAAGATTACCAAGTAATAAATATTTTTATATTAGAAAAAATTTCTAGCTCGCAGAAGAAATCTGAAAAATGATCTGATGGAAAAATAAGCACCGAGTCAAAACCACTCAAGCATACCTTTGAATGTAGTTAAGGACATATACCCATAAAAAATTAGGCATTTAGTAAGTCTTTAAATTTTATATTCTTCATTCAATTTTTTCAATACAAATAAAAAGTAATCCCCAGAAAGAAGTTTAACAGTTTGATCAAGCTAATCAAAATTTGAAATAGAGTCTTATGCAGGATTAGCAGAATTGACTCTTGATAAACTGGTATTTCAGAAGCACAACTCAAAAGTACTTGCTAAATACTGAATTATCAGTGATATTGCATTGCCTAAATAAACCTAATTCACTTGAAAAATGATCCCCTCTATCAGCCAATGAAAAACTTTGAAATCTTTCATCTTGCTCTGTCATACCTTTAAATAATTCAGATACAAACCCATAGAAGGAGCATGAGAAAAGTGTTAATAATTTCTAAACATGATACTTCAGCATACTTAAAATGTACTTAAATATTAAGTTAGAAAAAGGTCAGAGAACCATGTGTTAATATATATGGGCACTGACTTTCCTGAGTGAACAACAGAGGTATATCAGGAAGTATGGTTGCCACAAAAAAAAAAAAAGATTGTGCCATTATTAAAATAGCTGAAATCCACTTAGTCAATTAAAGCACATTTAGAGGGGTTTCACGAACAAGTACTAAATAGGCTTTATTATGAAAAATAAGGGGGATTTTTCTCCTTTAGTTCAGTTCATTAATGTTATCAATCTCTGCTTTGATATACAAGATAAATGTAAAAGGGTTAATTCTTCATAATTTTACTAATATATTTCTAATGATTTAAGAATAAAACTTTAACAGTTTCCAAATCAAATCCATACAAATGTTCAATCAATAAAGAATTTAATGTGCTTTTCTTTATTTTAAAAAATGAAATTATAATAGGAAGTATACAAGCAGAAATATTTGATATGTTATTCACCAAATCCACTATTAAAACCATGAGTTTCATGCCAATGCTCAATGTAATAACTAAAGTAATTTTAAATCAGTTATAAGCATTATCAAATACTAAAATCATTGTACAGTTAAACCTTTTAAGGCAGGGGTTCCAAACTTATCAAAGTCATGGCACCCTTAAGAGAATTAGAATTTTTTCACGGCACCCTTGTCATATATTATATATATATATTATGTACAAAATATATATATATATATATATATATATATATATATATATATATATATATATATATATATATATATATATTTCATATTTGTACGACTGTGAGGAAGAAATTGAAGTGGTAAGAACATTAATAAATTAATACAACTTGTGTTTAAAAATCACGCAAGTACTTTAATTGTAATTAATAGGAAAAAATATTACTAAAATTAATAAAATTACCTTCTAAATGCTGTTGGTATATTTGTGTTTAATTTTAAAGTTACGGGTGAGCCTGCTGCTCACTGCACAATTGTTCGAATCATGGAATAAAGCTTGATACAGCTACTCTCATTTCTATTTTGACATTAATTGTCGATCGATATTTGCTCTTTATAACAGCAACTGCTGATATAAAGCACAGATATAAATTTGCAAAGGGAATGAGAACCCTTACAGCTTTTTCACATAGAATGGGATACCATTTTTTTTATAAATATCCAAAACTCCGTCAAATCCAAACAAGCGAATTTTGCTTTCAGGCTTTTGTCACTCGATAGCTCAATTAGATATTCTTCCTCTTGTGAAGTGAATTCTTTTTGAGCTTCAACATTGAATGGATCTTGAATCCACGTAAACTTCTCAGTTTGGTCTTCTGCGAAGCACTTTGCGAACCAGTCAGTTAGTTGGGATAGGTACTCTGAAAACTGTCAGCATGTTATGTGAAACCTTTTCTCCACTACAAACCATGTACTGCTGCAATACAGAGGTCTTTTGGAATAATAGGTCCTTTGGAGTTATATCGGAATAGTCCTTAGCAATAGATTAGATTGGAGATCATGGGCCCTTCGCAGCACCCCTGATCTCTCTGCACAGCACCCCAGGGTGCCATGGCACACACTTTGGGAACCCCTGTCTTAAGGGAATAAGAAAAGTTTTTTTTATGCTAAAATAAACAGAGAAAGAAAAAAAAAAGTGAATGAGCTGTAATCTAGATTTACTTCAGTGTAATAACATTTTATTTACATTTATATTACATTTCATTTCAGTTTGCATTTTAAAAAAAGATGTTATTAATTAATCAGTGGTTACAAAATCAATATTAAATATTTATAAATAACCCCATATATATTAATATAGCATAAAAATACTAATTTTATTATTACATTTGAAAGAAATTTGTTTTGTATAGTTTTTTCAAATTACATATATATAAACCATGATTTAAATTACTTTGATTAAAAACTACCAAGCCTGGTTTATCTCACTAAACAAAAAACAAAATTTAAACTGCAACAGCTTAAACAAGAAAAATTTAATAGAATATGATCTTCATTAACCACCATAACTAACACTAATTCTATTGTTATTTTCATGAAACCAAATAATTCTCATATCCTTTTGTTTTATTTGATATATCAATGAAAGTTATTTTTAGTAATTGTTTTTTTGTTTTGATCAATGAGATCATTAAGCACAAAATTAGACCTTTAATACAGCATTTATTAGAATTAAGATACTGTAATAAATTTAAACAATTTGTGTCAAGCAATTCTGTTTCTTAGAGAAATCCAGTATTTTCCAGAAATACTCAAATCACAAGCACCAGAATTTTAGGGGAAAAATCTATAAAAGTGATCATTAAAACTGCTAATATTAGTACTAATTTAATAAAAACTTAATTTTAAGTTTAATTGATTTTACAAATCACAATTGCATTCTAGCACAATTTTCCATTCAGAAATTTGATATAGAATAGATCTTTAACATTTTTGCCTTGTTTGAAATACAGTTTCAGTACTTAACATATTTGCCATTGTCAGATTTGATTTATTAAAACTTATATTTCAATTTTGAAAAAGAAATAAGTTTCTTTTTTCTTGCCAAAATTTTTCATTCGATATTTCATATGTGAATACAAATCTTGGTAATGTTAAAAGTTCTTGTTAAACCTCTGAGGTACAACCAGATTTTTTAATACCAGTAAGGGCAGGGAGGACCACAACTGCATTTTTCACAGAAGGAATTTCTTTCTACATGGTGACAAAAATTGCCAATGTAATTCCTTTTTTTGCTAATTATTTTTTGGGATCCTTGGTTGAAGTTGTTACCCAAAACCTTAACTCCCGTCAGTTGCATACTCTGACATTTCTTCAAACTTTTGTATGAAGCCATCATACTAAGCATTTCCAATTCTACTTTCTTCAAATAAATTCATGAGAATTTTTCAAACACTGTTTACTTACTACCTCATTTTTTTTAAATATCAACATTTAGAGCATTCAAATATTAGAGATTAAAATGGCTACATAATTCAACCCTGACTGCTTTAATGATTTTTTTTTTTCAATAAGGGGGGGGGGGGGGGGGGGGGGGGGGGGTGCTCCTTTAAGAAATGAACTTCCTTTTTATCTATTTATAAAATATCCTTTTCTGATTCTAATTTAATGAGTAACATGTTGATTTTTAAATATTTTAAACTTTTCCTTTTCACAATTGGTAATTTCATATACTTTTTTCCTTTGATTTTTTTATATTAATCTATCATAAAATATTGCTTCATACTTAAAATTATTAATCTTTGTATATGAAACTTTCTTATATTTTCCACATTTAAGAAAGTTTTGATGTACACACTTAAACATGTTGGTGTTAACCGACTCTGGAAGAAGATGCAAGTTTTTTGTTTTTAAAATGAACAGTAACTAAGCAGTTTTGACAGATTTTCATCTGCTCAAAAACAAATTTACAGCTTTTAAATGACAAAAATTTTTAGGGGAAGTAATTTTAGACTTTCCTATTTAGCAGAATATTTAATGACAATAGTTACCAAACTCATTAAGAAATCATTAAAAAATAAATTTGGATAAACTTTGGCTAAGAGTTTCTTTGACTAGAAAATATTAAAAGCTCTTAAGGAGCTTAAAATATTGTCTGCCATACTGTACTTATACGGAAGGGCCAAAGTAGGCAATAAATTTTTCACTCTGATTTAAGTAAACCCTACTTATTTTGTTCACATAAAGTTAGAAATAAAGGGGATTTTTTAAAATTTTTCCATCAAATATCATTTTTCAGGTATTTTATATATATTTAACGTATTGATATAAATTTCTTATTAAAGCAGACTTATTTTTATATCTTTGTTTTTTTTTTAAGAAGTATTTTACTATGAAAACATCCTTTGCTCGTCACTACGCGTAAATAGGAAATTCATGTGTTACTTTAAAAAGTAAGTTTAACTGATCGGCTTCTATCTAATTGAACTATATGCATATTGTAAAGGTAAGTAAAATGTTTATTCATCCAAAATCAAATATCCAAAAGAACACAACTTTTCAGCAACGATTAAACATTTTCTTACCAAATTTTATGGCCAAACTCTGTTGTGGTTTTAAACCTTTGTTTCCCGACGCTTGACGTTTCGTACTCTCGCTTGTTGAGAGAGTAGCGTCCCAATAAATTCAAAAATAGAGCGTGAGATATGGCAAGAATGATCCTAGATTGCGACTCAGTAACAGGTACGAAAAAGTCACAACTTATATCTACGACTGCTACACTGGGCCAGATGTAAAGCGGGGTCTTCGATGCATACAGTCAAAAGTTTGTTGAACAAATGTATGAAAATAAATCCTTTCAATCTATAATAAATATCACTTTTATCATACTCTGACAGTGTTTATAAATATGTATGTTGTTTGTAGTTTAAAGAGAAAAGAAAGTGTTGGCTGTTGAGTACTTCTGCGAAAATATTCGGTTCGGATCAGACAGGTACAAATCCCCCCACCTCACCCACACATTCACCCTGCCACTCTCTCTACAAGTCTACTACCCATGGACATAGCGTCGGGGGAGGGACACGTCCCCCCCCCCCAAAGTTAGTTGTAATGAAGTACAGACATTCTTTGGAATTGTTCATCATGTATAAAATCTCTTCAGTTGTAGTCCTACGAGTTGGGGAAATTTTAAAATGGTGTAGTGGGTTCCTCTTAGCATTCATTACCGGGTACACGATGGAGTGCTAGGGTTGATTGTGTGAAACCAATTGAAGCACACGCTGGTAAATTTGCGGGGCCTGTCTCATTTTCTGATGCTAAATATCTCCGCAGAAACCAGAGCAACAATAAACGGATTGTTAGAATACCTCCAGTCATTTTAGTGTTTAGTGTATCATCATGACATTTGTTTGGGTAAAGATTTTAACGCCAATTACAGAAGCCAGTTGTTACAATCTTTAAATGCAACGTTAGATATTGAGATTGACAATATTCAGAATCTTATCGGTGATTTACTTTCATTACAGAAGAATTTTAGAGATTCTTTCAGAAGCAAAACTGGTAGCAGCTGCATACAAAATAAAAGCGGAGTTTTTCCAGCTGTCCGTTCAAAAAAGATGAAAAGTTTCCACGGAGAGGCCATCTGACCAACCCAGGTTTGAGCCCGAAGAACGGTTTAGAATTGAAGTATTTTACAAATTAATTGACGTCCTAGTGTCCAATTCGACATCCAGATTCACGGCCCTATAAGAAATACAGAAAAATTTCTCATTCTTGTGGAAATATGAAGAAATGAATGACGGAAAAATTGAAGTATGTGGTGGATTCTCAAATGAATGCGCAGTGTATGTCAGCCCCGAATTAAAGGAGGAGGTCCAATATTTAAAATCAATTGCAAAGAGCAACATCTCAAACTCCATTGCCACCTCTGAAGCTGCTGAACAAACCATCAGCGCTAAAAATTACTCGTTTGTTTCCCCAATGTGTGTATAGCACTCTGTATATTTTGCACCCTGCCTGTTTCGGTAGCACAGGCAGAACGCTCTTTAATATCGCCCAAATAAAAGTGGCACTGCCGTTATTGCGCAGTCGTTTTAAGACACAGAAGACTACGCATGGGCCTATAGATGGAAGGCGCTGTGTTGGGAAGGCATGTCATATCATCAGATTACGACAGATGCTTGTATGATAGCGTAGGAGCAAGGTCAGCGGTATCGTTCGTATCATGGATGCCTCCAAACGTTTTCAACGTGCAGTCGTGCAAATGACGACGGAAAATGTGAGAAATTTATCACATGCAAAATGTGTATGGCACAGAGTATGTCAAGCAGATCAGTATTCAGATGGTGTAGAGAATTTTATAACGCACGAGGCAGTACGGACGACACATCACGACCAGGTCAAGCGTACGTGGTTATCATCCAGGAAGCAATTGAAGCTGGGGACAGTCTCGTGAGCAATAATCGGTGAATCACCACTCGCGAGATAGCGTATGGAATGTCTATGAGCGAAGGAAGTGTTTACACAATTCTGCATGGTTCCACTGGTTCCATTGCTAACCCTGGAGTTTCTTCACCTAGGGTATACATATCTCGTGGACCTCTGGGACACCTGTTTCAACCTCCAAGGCAATTATGTCTAGCCTATATGTTCTTTATGTATTTATTTTTATTTTGTATACTAACTTACAGCAATACCATTAGTCACACCTACTGTAGTGCCACTTTCATTTGGGCGACCCATATACTTAGTAGAATCAAAAATTGAGGTCGACTATGGGACAGCAAGGATTATCCGATTTGAGAGTGTTTTCTATTGAGTCTATATTAGCAAGAACATTGAATTTTGACTCTATTATTCAAACTTTCACAGTAAAGAAGGCAATAAGTGTGTTGTAAATAAAAAAATAGTTCAAGCTCTACAAGTGTTATGAACACTTAAGTAATTAAAATTATACTATTATTAAGTTTAGTTTATAAAAATATTGTGTTGCGTTTTATGTAAAAAAATAAACTCTTATTATAATGCAGTAGTAAGTTTTGTTTTCATAAAACTTTATATATTAATATTGACAAAATAAAACAAATATTGAGTGAGAGGGGAACCGCTGTATTATTTTGTCCCGGGCCCTGGTTCAGCTGACGGCAGCCCCGATTTTCATTAACGACATTCCTCACTCCACAAATACAACACTCGTCATGTTTGTGGACGACACGGCAATCTTAGCGAAGAATCGCAGTACAAAGTACATGCACAAATATGCAAAGACATGTTGACATTCTGGAACGTTGGTTCGAACGGTGGAGAATTAAATTAAACCTTTCTAAAACAAAGGCTATTTTCTTCATTTTTAACAGAATTCCACCTCCGCCGGTCATAGTATGTGGTCACTCAGTACACTTCAAGAGGGCGGGTAAATACCTTGGTGTATGGGCCTGTTCACATAGGAGTCTGGTAGCGGAAGCGTAAAAGGAATGATGGCGCTAAGACGGAAATAAACCAATCATAGGCGTTAAAAATTTCGCTGCTAATCGTTTGGAGGTTTGTCATTGGTTAAATATTTCAATACTTTAACGCTTCCGCTACCGGACTCCTATGTGAACAGGCCCTAAATCTAGACAGTAGGCTAACTTGAAAAAAAACACTGAATTCAATATTGGAAAGTTCTTTAAAGCCCGTAAAGACTTAGCTCACCTCCTGTATCAGAACCAAATGAGTATTGAAAATAAACTTCTGTATAAGATTGTTCTAAGCCCATCTTACTATATGCTGCTCCGGTTTGGGGCTCAGCAGCCGACACACATTCAAAGACTGCAGACTATACAAAATAAAACTCTCCGCGTAATTAGGAAAGCCCCTTGGTACCTCCGTAATGAAGTAATGCATAGAGATGACAATAGAACTCATCCGGCACCACAAATAACTCATAAATTCTACGAAAATATACATTCAGTAAAAAAATGAAGACCTTGCTAACCTCTTGTATTAGGAAACTTCCCAGGCGTACTAAAGCCGCATTGATAATAAATCCTGGGCTTGTTCGCACTCGCAATGGCTAATCTCCCTTCCCTCTTTTAAATTCAAACTCTCAATAGTCCGACTACTTCTGGTTTCCGACCTGTCACTCCAAATAATCGATCACAGCTTCACCTCACGATTCCCTCTCGCATCAGCGGTTCGCTGACGACGGGGAGGGGGAGAATAGCTCTCCCAAGGGGATCCCAACACCCGATAGCTCTCCTCATAGACTTCGCTACTTGCTCTTGTTTGTTTTCTGTCTGATCGTCCTTCCTTGTGCTTTGAATCTTGCCTCGATGGCCCTAGCTTAAATACTTTTTCCAAAATTTTCCAACATTTTTGATTAATTTTCTCCCTGTACCCCCAGATATTCCGTCCTTACCAATCAAATTAAACTCTTAAAACTACTTTTAATATAATATAACTTTTTTCCACACATTTTCAATACTATTGTAACCATTATTGAGAATGGTAATCATGAAACATTCCACTATCCATATCGAGGATAAGGATCTCTAGCTCCGAGGAGCCACAATAATTTATGCCAATACTAAGACTGACTGCTACACTGACCGAACTGTTATCAGCTGCTTTTCTGCTACCTAGACAGAGTGTCATGATACTTTTAATAAGTCAAAGTCATGTAGTTGACAGAATACCTAGAGGGGGTCGAAGACCCCCTCTTTACTTCCGACCGTACGATGTTATGATCGAAGTATAATTCTTCTATTGGGCACTTTGCATTCCATATTGATGAGCAAGCACGTCAGCTTAACTCCTCCACAAAACAGACGAGATGAATCTGGGTGGGCAGGCTTCCATCGAAGGGAAGGATCAATGCTCGCACGAGGCGAGAGACTTACAATCACAGCACCATCCACTAGGCGAAGTAGGACAGCGGCCGAGCGAGCCAGAAAACAAGGGGTAGCTAAGGGGACGCAGAAGCGACTCCACAAAATGTAGAGGTCTCGGTAATAGCAGGAAACTAAAAACTCGTTTTCAATCATACGGCAGAGAACAAAGTGGACAAATTCTCAACAAATGGGTGGAAGGGGGTAACCAGTAACCACCCGAAAAGGAGAGAAGAAATAGCTTCACTGATCGATTCCAGCTGAGCACATAGAAACTTCGAACTGAAACGGGCAAACGATTAAAGTTACCAATAACGAAGATTTGGGTTATCTCGGGTTACGACCACAACTCCAACAACAGTTACCTCCATCTCTTTTTGGAGGTGGGGGGAGAGAGCATTATCCGGCCGGTAAAGCAGGAACCTGGGTCGCTTTGTCGACGACGGAATACTCGTGCCGTAGGCCGAAATCGAATGAAGTACAAGGTTCTGCATAGAATTAATACCTCTATAAAACTTCCAAGCAAGTTTCTAAATTTCGGGTAGAAAGGTCTTAATACGAGGTCATTATGAAGGGTAATGTTACTCATTTAGTACTCCGCAGAGACGCAAACGCGTAGGATTCTGTTTTGAATTACTTTTAACTTCTTGAGATGAGTGATTGCTGCGGTATCCCAAACAATAGACCCATAAGTCCTAACCGGTCAAACGAAGGCTTTGAAAAGAAACTAGGTTTTTATTGACAGGCGACTTTTCCAACTCAATAGATAGCTAAGGAAACCCTGAGTAACCTTAAATTTCCGAACCAGGTCTTCTACCTGTAAGCACCAGGTTAGATTTGAATCTAGGATGACATAGGTACTTCTAAGAGTCGGCCCAGGGAATCCGCTCGATTAAGAAGGAAGTTATTGTCTGGAGTGATAGATCTACCCGTGAAATACACGACGGCACATTTATCAGCGTTAACTTTCTTTAATTCGCCACGTAAGAAGCCATTCACAATACGCATTTAAGAATTTTGGAGTCTCTGGAACCCATTGCAATGGTGCCCTGTGAGAAGTGATAATGGTGGTATCATCGGTATATAACGCTATAAGTCGACATTAAGATGATTAGGCATATCGTTCATGTCAATATTGAAAAATTTAGGTCCGAGTAGGCAGACTTGGGGACCTCAAATTGGGAAACTTTTAATGGGCCTAGGATAGTAGATACAATAGTCGACACGAACTGAAAATGACCTGTCGGAAAGATAGTCACGGAGGATTTTTTTTAGTTGGTAGAGAAACTTGAGCTGAAGGAGTTTGAAGATAAGACCATCATGGCAAATGGAGGAAGACCCGTTCCACTCCGGTAGAAGTGTTCAGGAAAGCGGGCAAGGACTTCTTAAAGACCATGAGAATAGTAGAACGGGCATAATTCGCCTCGAATCCTATGAGAATTCGGATAAACTCAACATCCGAAATAGCTTCAGCTGGGGTCGAATTTTTTGGAGATTCCATATTTAGACTTTCCCCGAAGGGTGGGTTTAGAGGTACGAGAGTTTCGTGCTGCGTTAGCGTAGCTAAATGCCGGGTCCACCTTCGTGCTCGCAAACGACCTAGCTAGTTTAGTCCTATTTTTAGAATTTTTAAGCTTTGGAAATATCGGGCAATTCCTGTAACTCACCAGATGAGGACCATTGCAGGCACAACAGATGCAAGTCTGGATGATGTCCTTTACCGGGCAATCATTTGACAGGTGTTTTTTAGCGCATCTGATGCAAAGGGATGACAATCTGCGGGCGACCTGACTATGCCAAAAGCCCTAGCACTGAAACACTGACTTGGTCCTTTTTGGTCCCTACATTTTTTATTAATACCTCCATACCCAAGACATCTAATGTTATAAATTCTTTTTACGTCTTCGACTTTTAAAACTTGGACTCAAAATGGTGGCATTGATACCTGTTTAGTTCTGGGTCCTTTAAACATCTGAGTGATGTTTACATCGAGAAAGTCATAATTTTTAATCTCTTTTTTGATTAATTCCGGGAAGGTGCCGACAGGTAGCCCTGTGATGACTCGTTAAGTTTTCAGAGTCTTTTTTTTTTTTTTGTGTTCAGTTTTTTTTTGGACAGGAGATATGTCCTACATAAAACTTTGCACGAGAGCAAAAAGTTGTTCACCGATTTGTACTCATCAGCCGTAACTACTGAGAGTTTTACGTCTTTCCTCAACATTTTAAAATGAACCGAGGAGGCAAACGCACTGATGGAATTTAGCATGAAACTCCATGTTTCGTCAGGGATGAGAAAAGGAGGATCTATCTCCCTTTTCGCCAACTGACCATCGGGTTCGGGGCTATCACCGCTATTTGTCTGGTTTCCAAGGACTGAGGTGTCCGTATCATTATCATCTAGAAAAGCGTCCATAGGGACATTCTTTCGTAATTATGTTTAGGGGATCTGACTGATTCTAAATCTGTTTGTCTTCGCTATCTAACTTTTGCTCGGATAACGAAAACCATCCTCGTCTGTTCGAGCTGTTTTATCAGCGTGTTCGGCAAGATCCGGGACCATTCTCTTGGCATAATGGTCCTGCTTCCGCGCACTAGCCAGTGCGTGTTTGACCGACAACAAAGGCGCTCCATCAGCTTTTGTCTCAGGAGGAACAGCACAGGGAACAGTTCACGGAATAGCTAGAGAGAAAGGAAGGCTCTACGCTCGGATGCGAATTGTACTCCGCCAAGAGAGGGAAGTACAGCGAATGTACCTGGTTATATTTCTTCGTAGCATCTGCTTCGGCAATCTTGACCTCTTCGAAGTCCTCCATCTTGGAAATGTTGAGTTGGAACATCCTGTAGTTGTGGTCAAACGTGGAGATTCCAGCCAGGATTCCATGTATCTCCTCGCACGTCATCTTATAAATATCACCCAGGGTCCTTAGCGTGTCCATGGACAGTGGAAGAACAATCGTTGGGACAAAAAAGTAGTTGGTAGGAAGGAGGATGCGTCAGCACACTTCACCATCTTGGATGGGAAATCAGAGTGGGATGATACTTTCAGCTGTATAGAAAACAAATTCCGAAATAAATAATTTAACTATGAAGGATTATTATTACATCAAAATATTTTAAGTTTTCTTGAAAAGAACAAATGCAGATTACTCGGGGAAAAGATTGAGAAGCGATTAGTTTGTAAAAGTATCAGAAAATAAGCATAATATTGAAGCCATCTCTGGAAACAATTTGGAGAATTATAGTTCAGTTTCCGAAATTTTCTTTAAGGCCTACACACACGTAAATTTTGGGAATTTCATTCTTCCAACGATATTTAAATGTACAACAACGAAATGGACGCTTTTATTCATTCGGAAAATTAATAACTTTTGTACTACATCCACTTCTCAATGTCAAACAGTACTGATAAAATAATTATGTTAAAAAAATGAATATTCAATGCATGCTGTTATTCCAAGACATGTCCCATTCATGTAAATTATATGCATCCAGGTGCTTAATGTACCTTCTGGCTACGATGCATTAAATTTTGTATTATTACTTCCCGGAGTCCGGCGCCTGGTAATCATGGAGACGTTTCCTCGAATTTCTGGAAATATACTTGTTTGCATTTCCAAATGTTTGGTCCAAAATAAGATATTGTATATAAGAAACTTTCTATTAGCGATGAATTAGAGGGCTGTTAATTAAAATCAAATACTACTAGAAATTAACATTAACAAGTAGTATTTATCAGAACGTGGGAGCAACCGAGTCATGCAGAGCTCGTGTTCCGACCAACTACTGAACAGAACAGAAAATGGCTGACTACAAAAGTGCCAATATGGCGAGAGTCAACCTCAAGGCGGTTTCATCGGGCTTAACATTCGGGCATAAAGTACTCTAGTAACTTTAATCAATTATAATATGCAATTTACAAAAGATTATATTACAGATATACAAGCAACAGCGATAGTTCACAACATTATATACAACACTTTAACATTACTAAACAAACATCAGCTTAACAATTACAAAGTTACACCTTTATACGCAAAATACATAATTTAGACAAAGCCCTTTTTTATCATTCCAGTTTTTGTTTTTATTGGTAATTCTTACTTTACCATCTGGCCCAGAAATGACTCCCTCAATTCGGCATATTAACCATTTGCATTGTGGCAGATTGTCTTCTTTTACTAAAACTACAATTTTTCTCCATTTTAGGTTTGGAAGATTGCAATTTTTACCTCTGTTGTAAGTGGTATAAATAATCCCTTATCCATCTTTTCAAAATGCATTAGGTTAAATAGGTGGCAAAGAACAACCAAGGTAATCTGTTGTCGGACAAATGAATAATTTCAGGCTCTACAGTTGTTGTAATGGGTCTTCCTATTAAAAAATGATCAGGCGTTAATGCTTCTATGTCATTCACATCAGATGGTTAAGGAGTTATAGGTTATGAATTAAGGATTCCCTCTATTTGAGTCACTATTGAGAGAAATTCTTCATACGTATACCTTAAATTCCCCAGGACTCTTCAAGTGAAATTTAAATGATTTAACTCCAGCCTCCCAAAGTCCACCAAAATTGGGAGTTCAGGAGGAATAAATTTCCAATTTACGTTTTCAGAAGACTTATTTTGCTAAAATGTCATCCGGATATTTTACGAGATTATACAAGCGCTTCAATTCTGCGCTAACTCCTATGAACTTCATTGCATTGCCTGTAAACAAAGTGGCACATTTTCTACGCCTGGACCAGAATCTTTAATGTAGCAGCAAAACTTTCCGATGTTAAATCTGAAACTATGTCAAAGTGTAAAGCTCGGGTCGTAAAGCAAACAATTGATATACAGACCTTTTTACAAGCCTGTCCTTTCTCTGTTCTTTATATTCTATGAACAAAGGTCCGCAAAAAACCTACTCATGTCTGATTGAACGGTAAACTAGGAATAACTCGTTCTTTAAGAAGACATCCCATTAACTGTTCACTTACATCTGGGTTGTCTCTGCAGCAAATTATACATTCATGAACAATATTAGGAATCAAACCTTTACCATTAATAGGCAAAAATTTGTGTCTTATGCAGTGCAATAAGGATGAGGACTAACATGGAGATACCCTTTATGATAATCTTCAAAAATTAGTCTAACAAGTTTGTGTTTATCTGGAAGGACAATTGGATGTTTTTGAGAATAAACTAAATCTGAATTATTTAATCGTCCCCCTACTCTTATCTTATTTTCATCTAGAGAGGGATTTAAGGATTTAAATGTACTATTACCTGCTACTTGACCACTCTTCTAAATCGACAAATTCTGTATGAAACTCTTCTTGTACCCAACGAAGTACATTTTCTACACAACTTACCTCAGTTAGAATTAAGGAGACCGTTTGTCCTTTGAGAACATCTAAGGTTATGAAGGAATCTGAAAATATAAAATAAAATATGTATAATTTTAGTATAATTATTACTTATGTTGGTAACACCGTCTAAATGATTCAAAGCACTGCAAAGAGTTACGTTAGAGTTGTAACTAGATTCTGAGTTCTCGAGACCCTTTTCCCTCTCAGGCAGATTAATTTCTTCTTGAATACAAGGATCTTCATCGATACAAGGTAAGTTATAAGATGCCAGAAAGGAAGGGCCTTTCCACCACAAATTATGATCCATAATTTGGTCTGTATTCATTCCACAGGAGACCAAGTCTGCGGTATTCTCAGCCGTCTTCACATGTCGCCAAAGAAACTGTTGGTTAACTCTTGAATTCAAGAAATTCTGTTAGAGACAAAGACCTTCAGTAAACGTGGAGAGAATTCAATCCAATCCATCACTATAGTTAAATCTGTATACAAGTAAACCTTACTAATATTTAATGTATAGCTTTCGAAATTATTCGCAAACTTCAGATAGTTAAGGAAAATATCTTTTTTACGTCCATATCCTGAAAACCATCTATTTTACGAGTTCGTGAAAATTTCTGTGCCCGGCCTTTGTAAATAAGAGAACGCAGGAGAGAGGGAAAAATTGATTAAAAGCCCCGTTTGAGAAAATATTTAACACGTAGGACTCTCCCAAAAACAAAATATTCGTGCCTTTTTAACCTTACGATGCAGAACTTTCCTTTTTTCATTAAAAAAATTAGCGTTTATGTTATGAAAACATATCAATATTGAACAAAATTTAAACTGGATTACAATCATAAAAAATCGCGTACACAGAATATTTTTTTAATAAATGCACATTGTTAAGTTGATAAAAATCAGGACGAAAATTTTCTCTTGCCAAGCAGCAATATCATATACAGTGGGATCAATGGAATTTGAGAGTAAGTCACCTAAATTTAAGCTATTTTACATCTCATTGGAATTATGTTGGTTCTACGAATGTTTTTGCTTCATTAATTTAAAATTTGGAGCAGTATTAGTACACTTCATATACTGTAGATGGCAGCACTAAATAAAGAATGCATTATGGATTATCACTACAATGTCTCTAAGATTGATCTTGACTTTAAGAATTCTTTACTCGTATTTGAATTTGTTTTGACGGATCTTTCTTTATCCACTTTATATCATTTTTTTTGAAAAGTAAAAATTCTTTTAAAACTTATTAGCAGTATATTAGAAAGATCGATATACTGAGAAAAATAGATTGAGTCACTGAATCACTAATAGATGGCGCTGCAATACCAAGATACACAAGGCTGGTTCGAATGTTAAATACTGATTTGTGAGTTTGAAACGTTAATAAAAGAATGATGAAACGCGGCTGACCTGAAACTTTATTGAGAAGTCTTGCTGAATTGAGATTTAAACTCTCCTACAAATTTCCCACTTTATTACGTTATATACTGTTAAATGCAGGGATATAACTAAGGAGGTGCAACAGGGGCCTGGGCCCATGAGAAAGGGAGAGCCCAACAATAGTAATCAGAAAATAAATAATATGAATGATAAGTAAATTACTTATTACTTAAATATGTCATTGAAAAACCAATCATGGTCTCAATATATCAGCTTTTTCGTCAGGTTAGACGGCGAAATGAGTATAACTTTTCATACCAAAAGGACTAAGTGAATAGATGTATCCGTCTGAGTACACTTGGAAAAAATAACTTTTATCAATGACAATATAAAGTAATGCGCATAGTTTGACTAATGTATTATAAATTTATTAGGGTTCCATTATAGTAGAAAACTAGATCACTTGTTTTCCGTTGGGTGTCCGGCTAATTATAGATTATGGAGAATTAAAGTTAATTCAAATATATTTTGGCGGCTTAGGCAATGTTGTCCCTTTGTTGCCGAGGGTTACCCGTGTAACCGATGTCACTACGCTACTGCAATAGGGTCTCTTTTGCTTGAAAAGCCAACTGCGTATTATCCACCTAAACAATATATTGTTTTTAAATATGCCCATGGTCTACAAGGAGTACATGGTTCACCAACTAGGTGCTAATAAAGAAGCGAACAGGATTCAAGGCATGCACAAGCGAATGTCCACAGGATAAATGCTTGTCGCTTAAGGGGAAGAATTCCCCGAAATGAAGAGTTTTTAATAGATAGTTTCATTGAAGATTTCATTCTACTCGTTATTCATCTTTCAAGAGATTGTTATTCAAAAATTATTTAATATTGACAAATAAAATCTCATTTTCCATATCGGGAAGCATTTTTGGTTGATTTGACCTTTTTCATAATACTCAAATATTTCGCTTCCTTTTCCCTTGGCTTGTTTGCATACAACCACATTACGTAGTCAGCATCCATTCGCTAAAAATATAATTTTGTTGAGATGAATTCGGTGTCAAGAAACATGGTAAATCATGGGCGATAATAGCTAAATATCGACAGCCCTTAACAACCCAATTGGTACAGCGAACATAAACGAAAATTATTTTTGAATGGTATACCGTGCATCGATATTTTCAGAAAGTCACTTGTCTGCCCCCTATCGTCACTAACATGCATCTAGAAATTGCATTTTACCTTTTGGCGTGAACAAAAGTTCTTTCAACTGACATATGGCAGCAATGAAATACGTGGTGAACAGCTAACTTCAGTGTAAAAGGAAAAAATAAACACTATGAATAGAATTAAAAATATAAACTTTATATTCTGTGTTCCGTTTTAACATAACATTTCATGCTCCGCTTCTATTAATTTCCCGGGTACTGTAGCAAATGGTGTTATTGTTTACCTGTCTATCTGTATCAGATTTCGGACGAAGTAATTTAGTTTTATTCTTTTACAAAGTGTGCTCAGATCACATCAGGTAGCCGTGAAATTCTGAATAAGAATAAACAGCAAAACATCTGAGCAAAAAGCTCTTTGAATTCACGGAACGCAGCTTCTTCAAGCGGTTGTTAATCATCACTTCAATTGTTATTCGTAGCAGAAAAAAAAATCTTCAGAAGCAAAATATCAAAACAAGGCGACATGACTAAACCAAATGTAATTTTGCTGCAACTGATTTCAAAGACGGAAGCAGCTGCGCATTTTCTAAACGAGCTTTGCTAGGAACGTTGAAATATCATTAATGCAACAGTATTTAAACAAACAAAAAAAAAATGTAGTTATAAAAACAACTTTATTTTAAGCTGATGAAATTAAAAATGATGAATAATTTCCGCGTCAGTGGCATATAATTAATTTCGCCATGCCCGCGAATGAATAAATGAACAAGTTAAATTTTCTGTCATTGAAACAGTTCACACAAACAGATGAAACCGGCGATTCCAGATTGCATTAGGATTATTTGTCATTTTGATCATTCAAAATCCAATATAATGTTATTTTTTAAAAGCAAATGTATTTCGGTTCCGAGAGGTAGTTTTTTTTTTATTCCTACTTCAATCATTTTCATGATTAATTTTTGGACGGTTTCTCGTAATTTCTGAGGGTAAATAAGGTTATTGTTCTCTTTAAAAATATTACTTTTTTTCATTTCTCTTTAATTCTATTTGTATAGCTTCAAAATATTAAAGCGTTCTTTCATTTAGCCACCATAGGCCATCCATGGGCTACATCAGTGGTGCTCAAACTGTGGGTAGTGCCCCAAATGGGGGTAAAAAAGAATTGGAGGGGGTCGCGGATATTTTGAATAAATTTATATTACATCGAATAATTAGATTAAAATGTGCTTCAAATTTTCTATAATTGCATAATTTTTTAAAATTTTATTATTTATATTTTCTTATGTTAACCCTCAAACGGTACAGTGGCTTGAGACGAAATAGATGGTACGGATGGGTCGAATCCGACCCGATCTCTTTTTTGGATGAGGTTTTTGGTAGAAATAAGTACACAATAAGCATTTTTGTTGTATAACAACATTTACTGATAATATTTTACATGAAATAAAACCCTTTTTGTAGAAAAAATGACTAACGAATTGTAATTTTGTTAAACAAAGAAAATCTCTCTGGCATTTACATAGAATGTTGTATATATTAGGTCTAATATGTAATTTAGCCTTGTACCTAGTTTTAGAAGTTAGTGAAACCAACTTTCCAAGCACAAAAATGTAAAATATGCACTGACATTTTTGGCCTTCGAAATCTAAATAAAAAATAAAATTAAAAAATTAAATGACTAATGATCATTAATAAGGTTTAACAAACACACTCGTATTTACTTATTTCTATATCTAGTAGGGTGGTGTATCAGGTTTATCTGGTAGGGTTCTGTAAACCTGATCATCGTGATCCGATGGTATAAGCCACTCGTATGTAGACATGGTAATGTAGACACTAATACATGTCTATTTACATCTTGTTTATTCTGACAGGTTCCTTGTCAACTCGATCTCTTGCAATGAGAGGGGAGAGGGAAAATACACCCTTGGGTCGGATCCGACCCGCACCGTACCGTCAGAGCAGGAGTCGGCAACGTGGTGCCCGTGAAACAATTTTAAGGTGCCCACGTTGCCGAAATCATTTGGCCGTTCAAATATCCAAATTTTAGGTATTTGAGTTCAGAAATTTCGTTTTAGATATTTTTTATTATTTGAGTTTAGATGTTTCAGAGACATCAGTAGAGGAAAGGTACTTGAGCGGTCTATAAATTTACCACTGGTGAAAGAATTTCTATTCTCCAGGAATGAAATTTGTTTAGAATTAGAGCAAAAACCTTATTTAATTGAGCTAGGCTTTCTAACTGATTTAACTGTAAAAGTGAAGGAACTAAATTTAAAACTACAGGGCAGAAATCATATTGCTTCGATGACAAGTACGATAAATGCATTTAAAGCTAAATTGGCGTTCTGGAAATCGCATACTGAGAAAGAATTTATCATGTTGCCTAAATTTAAAAATGGCGATAGACAATTATTACGATGGATTTGCTACCACCTATCAGTTTGCCAAACATTTTCATTCCTTATTGGAAGAATTTAATACCAGATTTGAAGAAGTTTACGAAATAAAAGCATTCTTGACTTTTTTTTTTGGATAATCCTTTCTCATACAGAGGACGAAATGACTCGTAAAATCTCAACATATTTTGATATTTCCAATACGGAGGACTGAGAATGTAATTTCTTATATTTATAATTTCCCAATGAATTAAAATTAAATCATAACGAAGAATAATTCTGGAAATAGTTTCCCCATTGTTGAGAAAATGCGCTCTGAAACTGAACTCTTTACGCGATGACAAATACTTATGAATCTGATTTTAAGTATTTCTTATTGGAAAACAAAGTGCCGACCAAGCCTCACTGACACTCATTTGGACCATTGCCCGAGAACTCTGAATTTGACTTACGCAAGTGCCACATTATAATAAGTTGGCCGCAGATTTGCAATGTCAAATATTGCATTAATTATCAATTTTAAGATTTTGTTTAAATTAAAATTCATGCATTAAACATTTATGTCGCATTAATATTTTCATGTTTAAATATTGCCCATCCCCCTCTTCATCCAGCGGTGCCCGCCGAACTCCCACATTTCTGAATTATGCCCTCTTAGTAAAAAAGGTTGCCGACACCTGCATCAGAGGGTTAGGAATATATATTATTGTTGTTAAATAAGGTGTCAAACAGTCATACAATAAAAACTGTCAGCGAAAGGTTATACTTACACTGTGCTTCTGTCTGCTTCAACCAATCTGTGCGAGACTAGGTATTTAAAAACAGCTGAAAAAAATAATAAGACTTAACCCGGAAGATAATACGCGAGTAGGACTCAAATATTTCACCAAATATTGAACAACTATTATTTGAGGACCCAGGCCCACCCTCCTTTCTTTTTTTTAAAATTTAGCTTTATAGTTTACTAATTTAGTTTTGTTTTTTCCTTCTAATTTTAGTTTCAGTTGAGGGAGGGGGGGTAGCAATTTTTTTTTATACAAAGAAAGTGAGTCGTAGGCGAAAAAGTTTGCGCACCTCTGGGCTACATTACATACGTTGTATTTCATTATGCTTTAGTCACACACATCTAGACACGCAGTCCCCCCACACTTGTTGACACATTTGGGGATCGATTAGTTAAGGTCCTCCCCCCAAGGTCCCTCGAATCTCTTTGATCATCTGCTTGAAAACCGACTCGGGAGAGGATCGGTGCAGAGAGCACTGCCCATAAATCACTCCTTTTCCCCCTGTATACTGTGCTGGGCAGATGTGTGTGACTGAAGCATTAAACGTTTAGAAGTTGTGATATCAATAAGACTGCGAAAATGATTATTAGAGAGAAAAAGGGGGAATTTTTAAAGGGGGAATGCGCTATAAAAAAACAAACCATTTTTATTAGAATGATATAAAATTAATGGGCTATGTTTGTTATTTGTTACTCAAGCAGGGTAAACAAAAATAGGGTTTATCCGGACAATCGTCACAATGTTATTGTTCCAATTTTCGTTATATAGCATTACAGTCACAATATGCCATAACTCAGCTTCTCGCTCGTTGCCTACCTAATATAATTCTATATTCGCTTTGCTGCAGGGACAATTTATCTCAACTTTTATTCTACATTTTGGAATCGGTTGGCTGATGAATTTTTACTCGCTTTGTTTGTTACTTATACCTTATGCGGTAGGATTCGTGACTGTCGACTTAACAACTGGAAACGCCGAATGAAATTTAAAGTAAATGAAATTCAAAAGAAACCGATAATCAACACAGTACAGGTATTCCTAGACTTACGACTGAAATTTAAAAAAAAAAATTTCTCAAAAATATTGTTCCTCGAATGTACAGTACATACCTATGTATATATATTACTAATTATTAAAAAATATGATGCAATATTCTGCAATACTGCAAAAATTTTGACGCAATTGTTTCGATATCCGCACGATAAATCAAATAAACTTTCATTCGCGAGTTAACAAGTACGTAGCAGTCGCTTCTCAATTTTATTACATAAAAATATTACTAATTATTTTGTATTGTTAAATATGTAGTGGTTCGATTTTTATCCGTGATGTTAAATGCATACATAATTTTATTCCCAGTATGGCTGGAAATAGTAAAATTGAAAAAAAGTGTAAACTTAGAAATCAAACAAACAAGCCGAAGTACAATAAAAAATTGTTTTGAAAGAAATGGCTTCAGCTTTTCACTATATTAATAAAGTACTGCAACAATTAGAAGCAATGGACCCAAATCAAGAAAGATTCACAAGTGTCGGGAAAATCTGCCTGCTGCCAGACAATATGCAAGGAAAAGACGCAAACTGTTCAAACTACCTTGGATAACTTTGTTAAAAAAACTTGCAACGTATCTTCTGTTGCAAATTCTGAACCAACGGATTGTTCTAACATAATAAGTAGTGATAATGAGGAATAATTTGAGTCTTCTAAATAAAGTGCAATGTAATTTAACCCTTCAGCGGGCGCGCCAATTTTTGGAACACCAGCAGGCGCGCGTGGCACAAAGTGCAACGTCTCTTTCAACCTTGATTATTTCTTTTCTAATAAACTTTTTTTTTTCAAATTGAAAATAATTCTGCGTTTTATGACAAGATATAAAATGTTGATAATATTGAGATATTTATAGTTAAAAGGCCAAAGGATGCAGATACTATAGCCTTATTTCAATACTGTCCGGTTAATTGGATTTAAGGACAAATTGCGAATGATTCCTATTATGTCCAAAAACTAAAAAAAACAATGGGATTGTCCATCTTCGTGATACTGTGTAAAAGCTATACATTTGATAGACAATATCAACTCCTACTTTTGTCGTATTGAAATACAGTATAATCGCTGGTTTACCACGGTTAAATCACGACTAACAATGCAAGGAAAGGAACACAAGTGTCAGAAAATCAGACCTGCATTAGAAAGGGTGTAGCTATAAATAGAAACTGCTTAGAACATTCAAACCTTAGATGTAAAAACAAACCATTCAAAATTACGAAAATGTTGCACTTTGTACATGGGCGCACTCGCTGAAGGGTTAATTACGTATGTATGTATGAGAGTAAAAAATGTAATATATGTACATATATATAAAAAAATTGAAAATCGACTTACGACCAAATCGACTTACGACCAATGTCTCGGTCCCTCTTTCGGTCGTAAATCGAGGAATACCTGTAGTAGCAAGGGCATCTACCTTGAGGATCGAAAACGTAATAGTACACATAGAGCCGGTGCCATAAGCGAGGCGAAAGCCTAAGGCGCCCCTATTGAAAGAGGTGCCAAAATGAAAGAAAATTAAAATGCGAAATAAGCCGAAATAAGCGATTATTTAGACTAAACTTTGAATGCCCATTTCAATTTTTTTTTTTTTTAAATTTATTTATTTTATTTTATTTTTTTTTTTGGGGGGGGGGGGTATCTTATGGGGAGGTACTTTGTCACGAGACATTTGTCTTTTGTTATTCACCGCGATTTACAGTCTACTTTTTTTTTTTTTTTATCATCGGAGCACCATTTAAGTGAGCCAGCGTTGCTCCCAATGAGGGAGACAACGCAAAAACGACCAAGCCATATTATACTATAACCCAAGCCTACTGCGTAGCAGCTCGGAACGCTAACCACTACATCATGTGGGCTGCATTCCCAAACGTTGTTGTAACTCCAAGAATTTTACTACCTGTAGATGTAGCAGCAGCCGAGTGCAGTTTTTATCATGTATGAACATTTTAAGTAGTTATCTACAAACAACAAATTAAGAGCGATGGAATGATCTAGCAATCATTTCTACAGAAAAGACGGAATCTGGTAAAATAAATTATACAGAAGCAGTCGATCCATTGAATTACATAGAGGCTCGGATAATGATCAGAGTCAATTTTATTACATAACAAATTACAATCAAATTTATCTACTTTTTCTGCTTGTTTTAAGTTCTGTCATTTTAGAAAAAAAACATTTCTTTAAGATAAATTAAACATTTCTGTCAGTCTACTACATATTTAAACCCAAAATTTCCGTTATTCTATTATGTGGACTATTTATATTAAGTAGAAAATGCCCAAAGGTGCAAAATTTCTTTCTCTATTGCAGAGAGAAAAAAAAAACTCTTTAAATCCAAGTCGGCAATCCTTGGACACATTTCTCCATATGTTAACATTGAGGTGAGCGAATGCAATGGGGTTAGTACAAAGCAGCCTTAACACTGATATTTAAGAATAAAGTGTGTTCCATTATATGTCTCCCTTAATTCTTACTGAATAATTACCTACAAAGCACTCACATTCTTCGTAATAGGGTTGAGGACTTAACATTTACTCGACGATTAAAATAGTTTCAACCAATTAGGAAATTTGAACTTCCAGCTTTATATAGAAACAACTAGAGCTATCCAATGTGAATAACAAGGATAATTTGCTTTCTTATACTAAAAAAAAACCCCTAAGAAATAGCATTTTAAGATACAGAAGTGCCACTGCACTCAGAGGATGTTTTTATCAAGAGTCAAAATTATTCATATAATATGCCTCGTTTGAGACGCAAAAAACACCCATAGATCAGGTCTGATAATTAAGTCTTGTGGTATTCTAAAAGAAAAAAAGTTCATAGTATCCAAATTACAACTGTTTGTATGGGAGTTTTAAATTAATGAATGATGTTCCTGGATCAAATTATCAAAGGAGGGTGAAAGACTGAATTGCGGAAGTGAAGGATCTTATTTTAACAAAGATTGTAGGATTTTATAACCACCAGGGCTCATAATATCTTTTGCTGCATATGTCCAAAATGAAACTAAAAAAGCCTATAAGCATTTGTTCAATTTTCATGTCTGACCAGGCATGAATAGAAAATGTTCATAAGTTACAGAATTTAATGCGAGTTAATCAGATCGCATATGATAGCAGTTAGAAGCTGGAAAAATTTCATGACATATGAAAATATCTTAAACCATACCGAAAACACTTGCATTAACAAGTCATTTTTTTAAACAAGCCTCCTTATATTAAACCCTCAGCCCCTAAAACTGAATTTCACCCTTATCTAGGAATTTGTAAATGAGTTATTACTGAAATTCAATAGCTATGCTGGTTTTAATAACAATAATTAAGAGTTTAATAAGCAATAAATATCTCTTAATTTAATTACTGAATGCAATAAGTGCTTTTCATTTTAAGTACCGACTTATTTATAACCAATTTTCTTGTAAAACAGTAAATAGCAAAAGAGTTTAATAATTCCATAACATAAACTTTAATTTACGTATGATTACAAATAATTTACGAATTATTCGTAATCAAACTGACTGCGAATAATATAAGTATTATCATAAAGGCTTTTTTTTCATTTATATTTTTAACAACGTTACATTAAATAAAAATATTTAATGATTATACGTTTGTGAAGAATATCCTTCATGAGACAAAAATTTTGACATGAAAAGTTTTTTTGCAAAAGAATGCATTTTTGATCACTTGCCTGGTTGGACATAATTTAACTTCAGTACATTTCTAGCTCTTAGGGCAATCTCTCTCATGAATTGAGTTCTGAGATTCGTTGTGAAACGTAGACACAACTTGACCACGCCGTTTGTTTCAGGCGCAACTGTCGATTTATAGAGCAGGAACGGAGAAAGAACTGAGTTTAGCATCTAATTTGAATACCGCTGAATGCCGTTGAGTCGACGACAAACATGGATCGCGATGTGACGTCATTTTCATCCGGCGAAAATTTTCGCAAGTCCCAAGAAACGGGCTCATTAACTGTGTATGTTGCCACATCAAACTTTTAATTTCCTTAAAAAAAAAAAAAAAAATTGTGACATAACTACGTCGTGTGTAGAAAAACATACGCTCCATTTGGGAGGAAGGGGAAGCTTGCGTGCAAAGAATGACAGTAAAATTTTTATACCGCACGGGAGAGTAGATCAAAATTCCTTACGAAAAACAAAAGGTCCTAAGTAAAGCCGAGGCAAGCTGTCACGGTTTCTGATTTTGCGAAATGTGATTTCGTCCTTGCTAAAAGGGGTATTATGTAATTGATAAAGCGGAGACATGGCAATGAAAACGACAAAACTTCATATTACATCCAGTTCTAGATTCTTCCCTTTAAATACCGTATTTTTAAAAATATACCGCTAAAATGTATTTTTACTCACTGATCTAACGTTTATTTCTCATGCATTCTACCAGCGGGACAAATTAAAATATAGTTCTTGAGGATAGTAAACAACAGTAAACAACACTAAACAACAAAATTTTGTAATTGCGCTTAGTATTAAAAACACTTCAAATCCTTTTTTAAGCTGATTTCAAACTTTAACTCTTTGTGGAATAGTTTATAGACCTAGCTTCCTCACCTTCTTTCTTACGTCATTGTAATCCACCAGACTTCACGGTCGTTTCGTTATTCGCTTACAGCCATCTTTGAATCAAGTAAACTCAGTATTTTGACCATTGATAATAAATCTATATTGTGATATCAAGATTACGGAAGCTTGCTTTTACGGTTTTACATGAAAATTAACGATAAAGTACAAGCAGTCATATTTTGAAAGTGTGTTCGAGGACATCAACATACATAGGGAGCGGTAGCCCAGTTGGCAACAGCAGCGGGCCAGTGATCTGAACGTCCCTGGTTCGATGCTCGTCGCTGCAAATCTACCGCCGTGTTCACGAATGGTGGCCGGGATAAGTAAAATAGGGCGTGGCTACAATCTCCTCCAAGTTCTCAAATTTACCTCTGGAGGTTCGGGGTCAATTGTCCCGGTCTCGTCACTTGACTCGGTTCAAAATTACGGAACCGGTCATTTGGCCAAGTATGACTCCGACCCTTGTGGTGCTAATTTAAAACAGGAGCAGCACCTTCATCGCCCATAGCCTTCGGGACTTAATCTGATGTTGATGTCGGTCAAGGGGCATAAGCAACAACAACATACATGGATTGAAATCAGTTCGGTAAAATGACAAAAATCAGGAAAACATAAAATAATCGCAATTTTATTTATTTCAGTGGACTTTTGAAACAAACAAACACACACACACACACACACACACATTTCACATTTCTATTCATATTTTTCACTTATCTTTACATGTCTTTGGTTCCTGTCTGTAGTGGTTTAGTCCTTATACAGGTCTTTCACCTACAACTTTGTAAATTATATATATATATATATATATATATATATATATATATTTCTACGGTCGACCATTTTAAGGGTTACTTTGAACAGAAGAATTATATATACACTCATGGACAAAAAAATTAGCGCACCAAGAAATAATTGCGGGATCGTAACGAAACTTGCAATGAAGGTATATGTTGGGGAGATATGCAAATGATTAGAAATGCAGCGTGATTGCACATTACGTATAGCCGTAGAGGGCGTTGAACATAGTACTCTGTGGAGTATAAAACAGGTAACCAAAGCTTGTTTGAGTGTGCTGAATCATTTACAAAGGAAGAGCTGAGATAGACATGCCATTACGCCGTGTTCGAAGACAATATAAGCAGTTGTCGCAGTTTGAGAGGGGGAGAATCGTCGGGATGATGGAAGCTGGGTGGTCAGCTAGGCGAGTAGCTCGTCAATTAGGCAGCTCTGATTGTGTTGCGAGGAGGTGTTGGGACCAGTGGACCCGAGAGATGTCATGTACACGAAGACCAGGCTCAGGACGCCCTCGACAGACCAGTCGTCGAGAAGACCACCACATCGTAAGAAATGCACGCGTACAGCCAACTGCTTCATCGGCCGCCATCCAGGCACAGGTAGCACCTTCACTAGGGGCCTCTGTGTCTTCTCGAACCATACAAAGGCGCCTGGCTGAAGGGCAGTTGGTATCGCGGCGCCCATTACGTGTGCTGCCCTTGACGCCCACCCATCGACGCATCCGTTTGGAGTTTTGCCGCACACGAGGAAACTGGACTGCAGCGGAATGGAACCAGGTCGTCTTTAGCGACGAATCCAGATTCAATCTCGGCAGTGATGACAATCGTGTTCGTGTGTGGAGAGCCCGTGGTGAACGTTTCAATCCTGCCTTTGCTGTACAGCGACACATCGCTCCCACAGCTGGTGTGATGGCATGGGGTGCCATTGCCTACAATACACGGTCACCCCTAGTATTGTTCCGTGGCACCATGACAGCCCAGCGGTATGTTCATGAAATCCTGCAACCACATGTGTTGCCACTCATGCAACGGCTCCCACGAGCCATTTTTCAACAAGACAATGCTCGGCCTCATACGGCAAGGGTGTCACAAGACTGTCTCCGCACTGTTACTACCCTTCCTTGGCCTGCCCGATCCCCAGATTTGTCTCCAATTGAGCATATCTGGGATCATTTGGGACGACGAGTTGGGCATCCCACGAGTTTGAACGAACTAGAGGCAAGGTTACAGCAAATATGGAACGAAATTTCTCAAGACATCATACAGAATTTGTATGACTCAATGCCCGATCGTATCGCATCGTGCATTCGCGCTAGAGGGGGTCCAACGGAGTATTAACTCCTCCGTTCTTTTGCCTTTTTCTCTGAAATAAATTATCCTTTTTCTTTGATTTTTTTATCATTTACTTATATCAAAGTAGTCATTACAGATGTAAAATTTCGTTTCATTTTGACGACTCCTTCTTGGTGAGCTAATTTTTTTGTCCATGAGTGTATATATATTATATATATTATATATATATATATTATATATATTATATATTATATATTATATATATATATGTGTATATATATTATATATATTATATATATATATATTATATATATTATATATTATATATTATATATATATATATATATATATATATATATATATATATATATATATATATATATATATATATATATATATATATATATATATATATATATATATATATATACATACACACACACACATTGAAATACCAGAATAACTGGGATAGACGATTCCACTCGAAATCCATAGCATTTCCATCCTTTCTCGTCAACGGTTTCGTCCACCTGCAGAATATATAAAGAGATAAACATCTTTGGTAACTTAAAGAGCTGACTGTGCAGTGTGCAGTGAACGTGGCACGTGATGATGATTTAAGCGATTTTCAGCAATGCACGATAGATGGTGCTCGTGAGATGGGTCATGGTATTTCGGAGATAATGGAAAAGTTTAGATTTCTACGGTCGACCATTTTAAGGGTTACTTTGAACAGAAGAATTCCGATAAAACATCGAACCTACGGCAACAGTGTGGCCGGCGAAAGACTCTAAATGATCGTGACCGGAGCCATCTGTCGAAGATTATTATTATTTTTTTAAAGGTCTCTATTACTACCAGGGTGAATACTTTACAACGTTCACTGCATGATATGGGCTTGAATAGCCGATGCCCAACCCGAGAACTTTTGTTTCTCTGATGGCACAGAGCTCTGCTCTTCGTATGAGCTCAGGAACATCGTCACTGAGCACCGGAAGACTGGAAACGAATAGCCTGGTCTGAGGAGTCTCGCTTCAACTGATTCGGGCACGCGGAAAGATCCGCTTGTGGAGAACAAGCCCAAAATCAAAGAATCCAGTATACCAACAAGGAACTGTACAGGCTGGTGTCCCTTAGTAACGGAATAGGGTGTGTTGAGCTGGCACCAGTCAGGACCCATCATACGAGTACTATTGATTCTCTGATCGCACAGAGCTCTGCTCTTCGTATGAGCTCAGGAACATCGTCACTGAGCACCGGAAGACTGGAAACGAATAGCCTGGTCTGAGGAGTCTCGTTTCAACTGATTCAACTGAATGATATATATATATACATTCATTCTTGGGCCCATATTCTTGGGATACATGGTATCCCACCCCGTAAGAGAAAGGTTAATTGAATGTGAAACTAACCATCAGTAACTGAAGCTTTTAATTTAATGCCGTATTAAAACTCAATTTTCTGGGTTCCAGTGTAGTGGTTTCTTGTTGCATAACACTGGCCAGGTAAGGAGCTTCGTAACCTATAATAATCCAGTATTTCACAATGGCTTTGTGGAACTGTTAACCTTTAAAAAAAATATTCATGCAGCCTAAATATTCATGTTATGTTACTTCTGGTGCGTTTTCACTAGCTCAAACGAAATGAAAGTTTAATGGCTGTAAGAAAGTGGCAATTACCTTATAACTTCTTCGGCTGAATGAATTTCATTCTAATTTTCTTTTATGACAAAACTATATTTTTTTCAGAAAAATAATGCTAGCTCAGTAATGTAGCCCTATGCCAAGGGGGAAAAGAAGGGAAAGTACTTCAGTACTTGGTTAGACCAGTCAAAAATGTCAAAAATACTAGTGTTTGCAGAGCTCAGAAAAGTTACCTTTCAAGATAATGAGGAATAATTAACTCCATTAAAAAACAAACAACACGAATAGATTGTCGTATTTAATTAAATTATCTCAATTAACCTTCAGTTCAGTGCAATATCCAAATTAGTTTGGATTTTTCATAACATATGAATAGCGGGTGATATTACACGCTGTGCGAGTTCCAATATTGAGTTTAACCCTTCAGCGGGCGCGCCTGTGTAGAGAGTGCAACATTTTCGTAATTTTGAATGTTCTAAGCAGTTTCTATTTATAGCTACACCCTTTCTAATGCAGGTCTGTTTTTCTTACCCTTGTATTCCTTTCCATTCATTAGTAGTCGTGATTTAAGCAACGATTTTACTGGATTAAAATACGACAAAAGCAGGAGTTGATGTACTCGATCAACTGTGCAGCTATTACACGGTATCCCGCATATCACGAAGATGGACAATCCCATTGTTCTTAGGTTTTGGGACATAATAGGAATCCATTCGCAAGTTGTCCTTAGATCCAATAAACCGGACAGTTTTGAAATAAGTCGATTGTATCTGCATTCTTTGGCCTTTAATTATAAATATATCTCAATATTATAAACATTTTATATCTTGCCATAAAACGCAGAATTATGATTTTTGATTTGAAAAAAAAAAATTGTGCGGTCGGGGGACCCCCGTCAGGAACGAAGTTCCTTACGTTATTTTTTTCAACTCTAAACGTGATTTAATACGTAGATTCCTATTGATTATATTAGTGTATTTTTATCACGCCAAAAAGCACAGCCCTCTTTTATTCAACCCACTCTCTCTCTCTCCCTCTCTCTCTCTCTCTCTCTCTCTCTCTCTCTCTCTCTCTCTCTGTCTGTCTCTCTCTCTATTTTATTAATTAAAATTAAAAATTTTAATATATAAATTAATTATTTTGATTTAGATGTTACCTAGCATAATTTTTAATCGGATTAATTTTATTATTTAATCACCAACAAAAATAAATTAATGACACAATATAAATCCCGTGTGAATTAAAACAATAACAAACAATAAATAAGTTTAAACAGAAAGACGCGATTCCATAGGGACGGTATAAAATCTTTCAAGTAAAGCATTTACAACTGGTCGAAGTTTATATAAACGATCATGCTGAGGGTCATCATGTGGTGGTTGTTTACTGTTGTCATTAAAATGTAGAAATTCTCTTATCTTTTCAAAGCGTTTTAATGACATACATTCTTTTATTGCATCATTGCCTATGGCAGGTGACCAATATGCCCTAGTGTTTGGTACATGTACAATAGACATCATTATACAAATACCAATGTATTGTTTAATTTCTAAATTCGTTACATTGATACACTTTTCTGGGTTTTTTTTTTTTTGCACACTGAATAAATTTGTTTCTTGAACTATATGCTCAATCAAATCTTCTGTAAAAAGATAACTAAAGAAATTTAGAGGTGTGTTTAAATTCATAATTTCAGGAGCGAGATTCTCGTCACCTCGGAATAAAATTTGATCATCATTTAGAAGTAAATTAGTTTTCTTCCTGTTGATTGCAGGCTTTGTTCTCCCTGTATTTTTTCTATTAGTTTTTGGCATGTTCCCACCATTTGGCAGATCAAGAACATCCCAATAGATGAGGTATCATTACTATTATCAAGTAATGATACCTCATCTTCCGAATCACTACTACCATCAAAATTTTCATCACAAACTTTGTTTGGTTTATAATTAGGATCACCTGTGCTGCCATCGCTTTCTGAATCAAATCCATCTTCACTATGATCACTCCACGATCTGTTCATAAGTTCCTCAAGTTCTTTCTGTGTAAAAACTTTCTTCCCGCCATTTCCTTAAAAGAATTGAGTAAGCACACCATGTATCATTTTTGATACATAAAATTGAAATCATACTTGAATTTTTTATAAAAGATTAAAGAAGTATTTTATTAATAATTATAAAAGTTACGTAACTCTAAAATATATTTATAAAACTTTCAAAGATATAAACTGACTTTAGAATAATGAAAATATAGCAAATACTAAGGCAGGTCTGGTATGAATTGAACGGCTATCTTTTACTGAGATCGCAGTTGTATTCCTGTTGCCATCTATACTACTAAAATGTAACTAACAATGATTAAAAGCTTTGCTATGATGTTTCAAAATTAATACAAGGTGCACAAGTGGATAAAAAATATTGCTTTTGAATAAAAAGGGGAAAAATAACTTATGTATCAAATTTGATACAGTGTGCAGTGAATGGTTTTAAAATTGCCGGTAGCGCTTGTGCAGGGATTTGAACCGGGGACCTCTGCAGTCCGATGCTCCGCAGGACTGCAGATCCGACCGCAGTCTGATGCGATAACCATTCAGCCACCGAGTCCTTGAGAAAAAAAAAGCTCTTATGACGGGGGCATAACGCTTTTTCGTTACGTGACGATTCCTGCCAGTTCACTCTACTGTAAGCCGCGTAAAAGAACTTCGTTCCAAAAAAAGTTTATTAGAAAAGGAATAATCAAGGTTGAAAGAGACGTTGGACTTTGTGCCACGAGCTTGCTGGTGTTCCAAAAATTGGCTCGCCCGCTGAAGGGTTAAAGCTACTTGTGTTGATAAATTAAGCATGCTTTTTTTATGTAGCGAGTAAACAGACACAAATTTATCAGAAAATCTCTTCCTGGATTCATATTAAATTCGAATTTAAATATGAAATGCTACCTGAGAATCTAAAATCCGGATTGACTTCATGTTTTCATACTTTTACTGTACTTTCTTTCTCTCTTGAATAAATAAAAAAAACTTCCTATTCCATTATAAAACCTTGTTAATGCTTTAAAAAATGGTCGTGCTTTTAACATTCTTAAATTGACTTCCAAAAATTTCCTCTTAGTTTTAAAATCATATTACGAAAAGTCACTAATCCTATATGAGACAGCACTATCATATTATTAAAGCATTTAAAGCAAATAATTGCCTTTCGAAGCATATCTCTAATCCGTTTCAAAATTTTCATGACCTTCTTTTCAAGTCGTATTGTCATAAACGCTTCATCACTGAACGAAAAGAAAACAATGTCTGATAACCAGAAAATACGTTTCGTTCATAAATTTGATGATATTCGGTGTTTAACATTCAGCTCATAAATAGGAAGTGCTTGTAGAAAACTTATTATATATTTATACAGAAAAAAAGGAAGTTGAGGATTACGATAACACCATAATGATACAACACGGTACTTGACGCGTAATCTTGTACCTCATTGAGAAATGAAAGTAGGAGCAGTGATCATAGCCGGGAGAAAAGAAACACATGACTTTGTTGGAATAAATTACTTTTTTCGGATATGAAAAACGAGGTAGAACTTACTAAGTATTACAAAAAAAGCCTCAGGTCTATGCTTATCCTAATATATTCAAAGTTTAATGTTTTCTTTGTACAATTACAGACACTTAGAGTACATGTGACTTAAACCAACACAGAAACATAACTTCAATTTGCATTAAGCTTCACTGTGCTGGGACGCTTATAGATGTGTTAATAGATTATCAAACTGTTGTTCGTGTATCCAGAGGTGTATTTCTGTAGAGAAGCATGATACGATCACTTTTTCGAAATAATTACTTCGAAGTTTTCTAAAAATTAGCTGTAAGTACATTATTTAATAATTCAAATTTATTGTTATTTGTTTACAAAAGAAATTCACCCGAGTTATCTCGTAGTTGGAACAGATATATATATATATATATATATATATATATATATATATATATATATATATATATATATATATATATATATATATATATATATATATATATATGTATATGTATATTCTTTTGCTAAATCCAGGGCCATAGGTGAGGCGGTGAGAAGAGCGCCTCAGGCGAACACATTGAAATAGACGCCAAAATGAGGCATAGTAAAAATACAAAATTTTTAACGAATAACGAAAAAGTATTAATATTTTAATCTGATGTATGACGGAATTCGTAAAAATACACAAATAAGCGAATATATAACTATTTTTTTATAAACTGATGAATTTGAGATCATGAGAAATAAATTTTGAATGCTTATTTCCAAACGTTGTTGTACCTCAAAGATTTCTATAAGGGTGGATCAAATGAAAACGGAACAGTGGTTATAATTTGCTGTATTTTTGTACGAGTGTTGGGGAAATTATGTAGAGGTAGAGCGGGAGGTAAGGAAGACAACCCCTACGGAGGATAGGCCCAGACTATCCCCACGGATTGTGCCATTAGCCTAGAGGCTACTGGCACTACCCTATGCGCAAACTGATATCACATCGGGGTGAAAAATAAAAATTGCTTGTAGCTGCTTCTGCCATCTATACTTTGAAATTTGAACTATTTGTATAAAAAAAACTTAGCAAATGCTAAGATTTAATTGTTGGAACGAAGTTCTTTTACGCGGCATACAGCAGAGTGAACTCGCAGGAATCGTCACGTAACGAAAAAGCGTTATGCCCCCTTCGTAAGAGCTTTTTCTCAAGGACTCTGTGGCTGAATGGTTATCGCATCGGACTACGCAGTATCGGACTATCGCACTACGGAGCGAGAGATCCCTGGTACAAATCCCCGCACAAGCGCTGGCCGTTTCTATTCTTACTCATTCTGGGAATAGCGCAGTGTATATATATATATATATATATATATATATATATATATGTATATATACAGAGGCTGTTCGCACATTTTTTAGACGATTTTGGTAAGCGGTAATAAAAAATCGTTTGCTGCAAAAGAAATAATTGCAATAGTACTATGTTTTTAAAAGTCAAAATTATCGTCTGCGGCTTGAAAGTTTTGATTTTATTCAAAATGGCGTTTTTAACAAAGCAGTGGTTCGAAGGCTACATTTATGCTCTTTCCGAAGAGAAATATGTATACTCCGTTATCCAAAAACGATGTGAGAGTCATGGTTTTGTGATATCTAAAGCGTCGATAGGTAATATCGTCAACAAGAAAGGAAAAAAACGTCAAATTGGAGTCTCAAGTGGGACAAAAATTCCAAACAAGTATCCAAGGAAAAAACGGACATATTCGACTATTGCAAAGATACGTTGTTTAATGTTAAAAGAAAATCCCCCTAGTCAAAGGACAGTTGCAAAATCATTAAAATGCTCGGTGTCCACTGTAAACAAAATGATAAACGTTGATTTAAATCTTAAGAAAGCGAAAAAACGCAATGTGCATCGTCTTCTTCCAAATCATATCGCTGAACGCAGGACACGCTGCAGAATTCTATATGAGAAACACTTATCCAAAGAAAAATGGAAAACAATTGTCACAATAGATGAATCATGGGTGTATTTAAATGATTGCAACAAAAAATGAGCCATTTATTATCATAAAAGGGGAGAAAAAAATTTAAGTACATGGTTCAAAGAATCGAAAGAAAGTTTTTCTAAGGGATTCATGATTGTTGATGGTTTTTCTTATAATGGCAAGTTAAAAATAAAGAGAGTGGAAAAAAATGTCAAGATTAACTCCAAATACTATCAGGAACATATTTTATCGCCAATTTTTCTGAATGAAATACCATCGCTTTACCCACAGTGCCATCAATCTGTGAGACTCCATCAGCACAAAGCTAGCAGTCACACATCAAAATCCACTGTAAATTTCCTAAAAGAAATGGAACAAAAAACTGGTATCAAGGCCATACCCTTCACTGATAACCCTACTAAATCTCCCGATGTATCACCTATGGATTTTTGTGCTTTCGGACTTTTAAAATCTGCATTATCCAAACGTCGTCCCAAAACCCTTACAGGACTCTGGAAAGCTGCTGCATACTGCAAAAATTTCGAACACTAAGCGCAAGTTGCGTTGAGTTGATGCGACACTATTTTACACGATCTACGAATTGTCTACTCTGTTTATAAAGACTATCAGTACAAGGATGAAACCCTCGAGGTTTGAACCACGGGCCTTTTTATTGGGGATCAAAAGCGATATACAACTGTGTACATTGCGTTGTCGTGTTTTGCCCAAAAGATAATCATTTCTGCTTTCGTTCAAGTTTCGTGCCGTCACAGTGTACGAAATCACGAAAAAACAAATGCGCGTTTTAACCGTTCTATTCTTTGCATTCATGTTCACAAGGTATCTTTTCGTACTAAATCGATGATTTTCTACAACTTTGTAAATCACTTTTTTTCCCTATCTCGTTCTGTTTTCGAAATAGGAATGTTAACTCCGCCGTTTTCCACCAGGTGGCGCGGTAGGTAGTTTTATTCAGTAGCGCATGGCTACTTTAATATACCTAGACACCACTTTTATGAATATAGCAGCAGTCGTTCCGAAGTTAAGAGGGTGGGAAGGGACTTTAGTGGGCATACTGTATATATTTATATATATATATATATATATATATATATATATATATATATATATATATATATATATATATATATACATATATATATATACATATATATATATATATATATATATATATATATATATATATATATATATATACACACTCATGGACAAAAAAATTAGCGCACCAAGAAATAATTGCGGGATCGTAACGAAAATTGCAATGAAGGTACATGTCGGGGAGATATGCAAATGATTAGAAATGCAGCGTGATTGCACATTACGTATAGCCGGTAGAGGGCGTTGAACATCGTACTCTGTGGAGTATAAAACAGGTAACCAAAGCTTGTTTGAGGGTGCTGAATTATTTACAAAGGAAGAGCTGAGATAGGCATGCCATTGCGCCGTGTTCGAAGACAATATAAGCAGTTGTCCATTAGACCCCCCAACATACTTGCCACACCATCACCCCAAGCAGTCCATTTTTTTGTCCATACGTTTGAGAGGGGGAGAATCGTCGGGATGATGGAAGCTGGGTGGTCAGCTAGGCGAGTAGCTCGTCAATTAGGCCGCTCTGATTGTGTTGTGAGGAGGTGTTGGGACCAGTGGGCCCGAGAGATGTCATGTACACGAAGACCAGGCTCAGGACGCCCTCGACAGACCAGTCGTCGAGAAGACCGCCACATCGTAAGAAATGCACGCGTACAGCCAACTGCTTCATCGGCTGCCATCCAGGCACAGGTAGCACCTTCACTAGGGGCCTCTGTGTCTTCTCGAACCATACGAAGGCGCCTGGCTGAAGGACAGTTGGTATCGCGGCACCCATTACGTGTGCTGCCCTTGACGCCCACCCATCGACGCCTCCGTTTGGAGTTTTGCCGCGCACGAGGAAACTGGACTGCAGCGGAATGGAACCAGATCGTCCTTAGCGACGAATCCAGATTCAATCTCGGCAGTGATGACAATCGTGTTCGTGTGTGGAGAGCCCGTGGTGAACGCTTCAATCCTGCCTTTGCTGTACAGCGACACATCGCTCCCACAGCTGGTGTGATGGTATGGGGTGCCATTGCCTACAATACACGGTCACCCCTAGTATTGCTCCGTGGCACCATGACAGCCCAGCGGTATGTTCATGAAATCCTGCAACCACATGTGTTGCCACTCATGCAACGGCTCCCAGGAGCTATTTTTCAACAAGACAATGCTCGGCCTCATACGGCAAGGGTGTCACAAGACTGTCTCCACACTGTTACTACCCTTCCTTGGCCTGCCCGATCCCCAGATTTGTCTCCAATCGAGCATATCTGGGATCATTTGGGACGACGAGTTGGGCATCCCACGAGTTTGAACGAACTAGAGGCAAGGTTACAGCAAATATGGAACGAAATGTCTCAAGACATCATACAGAACTTGTATGACTCAATGCCCGATCGTATCGCATCGTGCATTCGCGCTAGAGGGGGTCCAACGGAGTATTAACTCCTCCGATCTTTTGCCTTTTTCTCTGAAATAAATTATCCTTTTTCTTTGATTTTCTTATCATTTACTTATATCAAAGTTGTCATTACGTATGTAAAATTTCGTTTCATTTTGACGACTCCTTCTTGGTGCACTAATTTTTTTGCGCTCGTACCCTCTCCCACCCACGCTGATTTGTAAAGTAGACCAAAGAAGAAACTTAGAGACTGATTGAAGCGATGAGTGAATAATGAATAATTAGAGATATAGAATCATGGTGCATCTCTGAGATGCGTGGTGACTGACCTTCCATCAAATTCAGCAATATGGCGACATTATTTATCGAAGATAACAGTGCGTGAAAATGCAACACTTTGCCCTTTTAACCTTGCAGAGACGAATCATCAGCGAAGAAAAATAAATTATTGGCCCGGAAATCTGTATTAACAACGAAAGGCACTTTAACGCTACGCTGCTCCCGTGGAAGTGAATGGCAAGCTGCGAAATCGGTATTGAGAAGATGCAACTGCTGTTGACCCGCAACAAGCCGTTCGCAGGTGCTTTCACACTTCGTAGATCTCAGGGGGTGAGAAGAATTAAATTATCGTTTGCTGCGATGATTGCGCTCAGTAGTAGGCTAAATCCGGTGATCCCTTTTTCTCCCTTCTTCTGTCTGACTTTTTTCGTTTTTTCGTGAGAGAAAAGACTACTTGAACTTTTGGACGATGTAAAACCAGGGGATTAAGGGAAGATATTTTTACTAAGTATCCCAGCCCATCTGGATTCGCTACGCTAGTTTTGGGGATTACTTCAGTTTAGAAACTGGACTTTTCCGGAATGAATTGAGTTACACTTCATTTATCCCATTAAAACATTATTAATGCGTTTTTTCTACTTTAATCGGATTAACGGAAAGAAATATGCGCTAAAAACTTGTTACGAGCATTTGCATTGATTTAAACGAGAGCGCAATTCGCTAAATTTGCTCTTTCAGCGAGAAAATTGGTTCTGTGCCGAAATGAATACCGAGTTTTTGACCATTTAGCTCTTTGAAATATTTTAATGAGAAGGATAGCTACTGAAGGTTATTAACTTTGATAGGAAGGAAAGGATTTTACTTGTAAATTAGTAGTTCTTGTAAAACACCTACACTGCAGCGAGGTTTTTTATTTCTGTTGTTTTTGTTTTAAACATCGATAGCACTTATCTTGATGACAGTAGCCTATACTCACCGCGAGTTTTGTCAGACATTTAATTATGGGAGCACACAATGAGCATACCAACATGGCTCTGGGTAGCGTAAGAACGCACGCGGCCTACGCGGGGGAAGTTTGAGACGCTATCCATCATTCCTTGTAGACAGCTTATCTAATAGAGTTAGTTCAGTTAATTAATTATTTAGCTCTTTTCCAAAATCTTTTGACATACGTACGCACATATAATCTACATTAAAAACTTATCTTCAAACGTAATAGAAATGGTCCTAAGAGTTGTTTAGAGGGGGAGGGAAGGAATGTTTGTTGTTGTTGTTGCTGCTTATGCCATTTGACCGACAGCAACATCAGATCAAGTTCCGAAGGCTATGGGCGATGAAGGTGCGGCTCCTGTTACGAATTAACACCACCAGGGTCGGAGTCCGACTTGGCTAAATGACCCGTCCAGTAATTTTGAACCGAGTCAAGTAACGAGACCGGAATACTTGACCCCGCACTTCCAGGTGTAAATTTGAGAACTTGGAGGACATTGCAGCCACGCCCTATTTTACGTGCCCCGGTCACCATTAGTGAACACGGTGGTGGATTTGCAGCGACGAGCGTTGAACCAGGGACGTACAAATCACTGGCCCGCTGCTTGGTGTACACTAGGGGTGTCAAACTCGCGGCCCGCATGCCGCATGCGGCCCGCGACGAACATTTTTGCAGCCCGGTCAATATATTGGCACACAATAATATATAATAAAATAACCGACGCAGAATTATAATAAGATAGGAAGAATTCGCTAAATGTTTTTTAATGATACAATTTTTTTGCCATTATTAAACAAAATGTATATATTTATGTTGAATATACTGTAATTAGGTAAATTAACCTACGTTTCTATTAATAAGGATGTTTTGCGGCCCACCTATAGTTAAACCTTGTTTGTTTGGCCCAAAGTAGCCTTCGAGTTTGACACTCCTGGTGTACACCCTTTATTGTACACGTTTTATTCCCACACCTCGTGCTATATTCTGTACCCCGAAGTCGTTAATTGTTGGCAACATATTGGCTATAAATTCCCCTGCGTATTGGTAATGATGATCAAAATGTTCCCAAACTCATAAAGTAAAATTTTGCAAAGAACACTTCAAATTTTCACCTGTTGAATTTTTTTCTGTCTAAAATTATAATACTATAGTTACTCAACAACAACGACAACAACATAATGTTTGAATAGCTTTTATTGTATTTAGGATACCTAAATTTAGCGTCAATATTTTTCATTCCTAATTTTGTTCATTTTTTTAATATGGCTTTTACAACTTTATCTTAATATAGTTGCAATTTTGATTGTTACATCAAAACTGCCCAAGAAACCAAACGACAGAGAAAACTTATTGAAATTTTCTTTACGTTCTGTTTACAGCACGGGTATTATTACGACTTTTAAAAATGTCCTGTTCAGATTTTCAAATTAGAATAGAAAAGACATCAAGTATTTGCTCCATAAACCCCGGTTTGACATTTTACCTATCTTAATCTTCAATAGAGGAATGTTATCCCCTTCTCATCGGTAATGTCAAGTATACAATGAGTTGATCCTCTGGGCTTTATTAAATCTCCTCGATTGTCATTCGGCAGAGTAGTCATGTTTCAGGTTGAGAATTTAAAACATCTCTTCAAATTTTTAGTGAAATCCAGTCAACATACAACAGTTTTGTGAGTGTAAAATTAATTATATGCGTTCGTTCCTTTTTCTAAGTCATCTAAAAGCTGAATTTTACTCTGAGGCTTTTCTCTTCTTTTTGTATTTTCCCCCTACGGTGACATTGAAGGTTGAACTGATTAAACGTTATAAAATCGTGAAAAATGAGAGGAGGTTTAGAAACGAATTGTTCCAATCTTTCGAGACATGGCATATCCATGTGATAAAGGAAGACGAGAGAAATAGACCATAAAACTGCAGAGGAATGAATTGGGAACCTGGCACACAAGCCCAAATACGCATTGCAAGACGGGGATGTTCTTTCCGATTTTCCGCATTGGCTTTTGTTTAATTTAATGATTAATTTATCCTGGTGTTGGGATTTTTGTATGTATGGATGCAATGTCTCGAAACAGCTAAGTTTAATTCTGCCAAATTTGCGTTTTATTAAGTTTTGCCAAATGGTACCAATTTCTTTTGGTACTACTCGTTTGTGCCCAGTGGATTTTAAATAAAGTATTTTAATATATTTTTTAAGTCTGTACATATGTTTATTTACATCAGATGTCGTTCCCTATTAAATGATATGCTGCTTTATAACTTCATTTTTGTATCAAAATATTTTGTTAAATTATCTTTGCACAAAAAAAGGTTCTTCATATTGTTGCATTTTCTTACCTTTAGAGCAGACAAATTTATCCTCTATTTAAAGCAGTGGTTCCCAACCCGTATAAGTTTGCGGACCACTAAGCCAGAAATTGAACCATGTGCGGACCACCAATCTCATTACCACCGACTTGAGGAGGAGAGCGCACCTTTCAAGGGTATTGAAAATTATTTTATATCATATTCTAATAATAAAATGATTATGTTAAACTTTTAAGAAATTTTTATTTAACACCAGATAGTCATCGGATATATTCGGTCCATCTAGTTCTATGAAGATTGCTTTCAAAATCTCCATTTATTTGGTAACTATTTTATATGCGGTGCCGGACCACTCCCGAGGCTCTGGCGGACCACCTGTGGTTCGCGGACGATCGGTTGGGAACCACTGATTTAAAGAGAAAGGACGCCGAAAAGTGCAGGTATTTCGCGACTCCACCATATGCTTACCTCTCGAAAACAAAACAAAATGATAGTTTAGTCTGGATTTTTGGAGCTCTACCTGAACCGCTATCGTTTGCGTAGAGTTTATTTAGAAGAACTTAAATATCATTTCATTAAAAAAAATAACGAATTTAATTTAGAGTAAAAATAGAAGCAGATGTTTTTAAGTCCAATAATGCTTCTGTTTTCAATTTGTTTCAAAAGTGTTCTTTTCAGATTTTCTAACTAGAATATAAAAGACACCAAGACCTAGTTTTCGCTGCATTAATTCTGGTTTAAAATTTTTATGGTGATTTCTCTTCATTATTATCAAATGAAATTCATCTTAAAATGAGATTGTTTAAAAGATATGTGACAGTTTAAAAGAAAATCACTTACTAACTAACATACAAGGAATATTCATGGCTTAAAATCAAAAATTTCATTGTATTATTCTTTACTCTAAAATAATGATGTGATATATCGGCACTTTATTCATGTCTAAATTTTTTCTATAGATCCTCTACAAATAACTTAAGCTATATATATATATATATATATATATATATATATATATATATATATATATATATATATATATATACAGTGGACGCTCGTTAATTCGAACTCGGTTAATTCGAACTTTCGGTTAATTCGAACTAATCCAAAGGCCCCAAAAAACTTGTATTGGAGTTAATGTTAAAAATATCTCATTAATTCGAACTAAATATTTATCACTTCGGTTAATTCGAACTAAAAATTTGACAAAAATAAATTATTTTTCCTCGTTTAATGGAGAAAATATACACTGTATTTATTATTTTGTGTGTCAAAATTTCTTTTCTGTGTAAAGAGGCACATGCCTGCATTCTTAGACTATTGCATGTCCGCTAAACGTTAGTAGCTATTGTCCTTCTTATTAATGCTAAACGGAAAAAGCAATTTTCCTTTATTTGTATCGATTTTTTTAGAATTTCAGTAAAACTAGTCTTTACTACAGATTCTAGGGAGCTGCGTCAGTTATAACTGCAGTGCAGACAAGTTAATGTGGTCTAGTTTTTCTTCCTCATTGTGTGGTGTGAACGTGTAAAAATTCAGGATGTCTACACTTGGAAAGTACAAAACCCTAACTTTGGAGACAAAGGTAGAAGTTTTAAAGAAAGTAGAGAATGGCGAATGTAAAACGAAGTTAGCAGCTGACTATGGAATTAAAAAAAATGCCTTGTCAACTAATTTGAAAAACAAGAAGTCAATTTTAAATTCATGGGAAAAATCAAAATTTGCTAAAGGAAGGAAACTTATGGGAAATGCGTCCCAAGAAGTTCTAGAAAAAGCTCTACTGCTATGGTTCCAGGATGTTAGATCTCGAAATTTTCCGACAAAAGGACCCCTAGTGCTGACGAAGGCTGATGAATTGGCAAGTCGAATGGGTATTGAAGATTTTAAATGCAGTGATTGATGGCTTTCTCGATTTAAGTCAAGGCACAATATTTCTTATCACACTGTATGTGGCTAAAGCTCTGATGTAATCGAATACGTATGCACTAACTTCGGTAGGAAACTGCCAGGGCTTTTCTCTACGTACCTGCCGAAAGATATTTTTAATGCAGCCATAATGGACAAAGCCATATTGGACTCTATTAAAACTCTGAAAGCATTTATTCAGATGGAACCTTCCTCTGAAAATGAATTGAAATGTTTACTTCAAATCGAGAAGCTGGCTGAACAATGTAGGCATCATAAACAGAACCAAACATCCATTTTGCAGTTTTTCCCCGAAGTGCAATTCATATTTTTAATAAAAGTTTACTTTCTACTGCATATCTTCTGCTTCATTTTATGATTAAGGTAAGTCTGTATTGCTTTTTAATATGTTTAACTTTAGATAACATAGTATAATATATTTTCTGGGGTTATACATACTAGGAGAGTTTCTTCTTCAGTGATACACATTTAAAGTTATATATTTTCTCTTAACATCGGATAATTCGAACTTCGGATAATTCGAACTTTTTTCTGAGAACCTCTGAGTTCGAATTAACGAGCGTCCACTGTATATATATATATATATATATATATATATATATATATATATATATATATATATATGTGTGTGTGTGTGTGTGTGTGTGTGTGTGTGTAAGTAAGTAAGTAGATAATATATTAAATATTATGCCCTCCATTCTAGCATTTAAACTCTCTTTCCTAAATTCAATCCCTAGTTATATTAATTTATCGCTTTAAAACCCTTAGCCACAGAACTTCCCATGAATCGCATGCCTTTGCATTTCTACACGTGTATATCTCCGAATTCAGGAGTGGGTTAGCGTCGCGAGCCCCAAAATCTGCTGACCCTACAAATAATAGTCGCATGTCTACCTCGCCCTCGACGTTTAATGTTGAAAAGTGATATTACTTCGGAGCCGTCCTTCTGAAATGAACGGATGTACTTTTGTTGCTGTAATAAAGGATTCGATCCGACTGTTTCCAAATTTAATTTTATTCCTTTCAGACTGAGTCTAGCTCCAGCCATGTAAATATGAGCTAGTTTTTCCTTTCAGGTTATAGTTTAAGGACGTGATGTAATGGTTATCCCTATTAAATGATATGCTGCTTACATGTGTGTGTGTAAGTTAGTGATATTACTTACTTACTTACTTACTTACACACACACACAAACATATATAATATAATATATAAATATATATATATATATATATATATATATATATATATATATATATATATATATATATATATATGCTCCCATCGCATATATAGTATATTTATGCGGGAGCGAGTTATTTTCAGCCGCTAGAGGGCCCTCCCAGCACTTCCTGTTTGAAGACGAAATACGCCAGTTGGAAGTACGCTCTCGCGGAGGAGAGATCGCTTTGCTTGAGTAGAAGCCAAGAAACCTCATTTCATAATATGTTTAAGAGTCTTGTGTCGTGATAAAATAAATCCTGTGAGTGTGTGCGAAAGCGTCGTTCATCAGTTCAAGCACACTCCACATATACATACATACATATATATATATATATATATATATATATATATATATATATATATAATATTAAAAACTAGTAATTTCTTAATTCAACAATCTTAACATTTAAAAACTATTAATTCCTCACTTTACTATTCCAAATTACAAACCCTTTTTTAATTCCTTGAAATAGGTAATTTCCCTTGGGCATTCGTGTTAAAATCCAAGAGATATTCTAAATTTTAGCATTGTCATCCCAGTAAAACTTATATAGAAATCCCATAGTAATAGCCTTTGTAACCCCAGGCAATATTATTAAAGATGGCTGACTTTTTACCGAAATTAAACTCGACGCGGCGTGGCTACCGAATTAGATCAGATCAGAGCATCAACAAATAACTTTTATCCAATCAAAATGTAAGTCACACCTCTGTGTCACGTGATGGAATGACTTTATAAAACTATCTGGTGTCTAAAATTAGACACACTCTGTAAGAATCGGTCTGTCATATAATCCCGGGCGGACGACTTGGAAAACTTAATAAAATGCCTTAGATTCAATTACGTATCTGTGGTTTCTGTGTCTGCGTTGGGAGTCTTTGCGGGAAAATGCTCGGTTTGTCATCATGTGTATCGGCGACGTAATCCACTCTGGCCTGTTATTTGTTCCTCCATGTCGCCCATATTTCAGAAGTCGGCTGGAATACCTTCCCATCAGACACAGGCAGTAATTTTTTTTTCCGATTCAACCCGAGCGCAAACAACAGAATCAGAATGTCCCGGTCTCCGCCATGTCTTAACAACATTCGTCTACGCTGGATAATTTCGGAGTTCCCGTCAGCCATGTGGTGTGGCGCGTTAGCTCCCAATGTCTTTCAAACGAAATAAGCGGGAGTACATCGTAAAATTTTGTGCGCCTTCGACGCTCCTATTTTTTTTTCTCTCTTCTCTCGTCTTGCCGTGTGATGACCAGCAATTGCGGATTTAAATTCATCGTTCTTCTATCCGGATTTCAAAATGTGCTTTTTTTTTTCTTGCCGTGTGACGACCAGTGACTGCGGATTTAAATTCTTCGCGAGTATCTTCAACAAGAGTGTGCGCGAAATCGAAAGTTAATTTCCAACCATGTTCTCCTTAGTGAAAAGCGTTCTATCGTGCGGTGTTTTGTCAAACAGCGTGATCATCTTTTCTTTTTTTTTAATAAAAATTTATTTTGTGTGTCTCACCAATGGTGCTTCGGAGAAGAGAAAATGTTCCTGCATCAGCAACTTATTCCAGCTTTTGGATTTGCAGAAAAATATGTAATAATCTGCGGTAAATCTTCACTAAAGTAAATTTATTTTGTTCCATATAATAAAATTCGGTCTTAAATCAACATAAAATTAGAGGTAAGACAGATTGTCAATGAAATTTTAAAAGTTCTTAGAATGTTAAATGAAAATTTGTGTGTAATGTTTAAATATTGGGATTTTAATGATATTGATACTCTGATACAATTAGAACAAATTTTAACGAAATTTAATAATGATTTTGCTTAATATAAATTTGATATGGTTAGTTATCTGGCTTCTGTAAACATGAATCGTATATATTTTCAAAATGTTTTCAGTTATTTTTAATCATGATGTACTTCTGTTTTCTCGTGCGTTATAAATTTGGTTTTGATTTTGGGGTTTGGTTTCAAGTGAAGGATTATAATTTAAGTTTTGTGTATTTAAATTTCATTGCTAGCCACATGAATATTTACTATATATAGAGATTATAAGATATTTGAATTTAAAGAAATTTTTGAGACTTATATGTGATAAATTTATTATAAGTGTGTGTTTTTAGTGTAATTTTATAATATTTCTATGTTCTTTTTCTGATAATGAATATTTTAGTGTTTTAAGATAATTAATGATCCTTGGTTACGTTAAACTGAAATATTAAATGAGTAAAGTAAAGTTAAAAGTATCTAATTTAGCACGCAGTTCTGATTCGCCGCGGAGAAAAAAAAAATAACGTAAATCATTTCCGTTTTCGAGCGCCGTTGTAGTACATTTCGAAGGTCGCCTCTAGCAATAAATTTGAATGCTCAGCATTAGTTTTGTAAACACGATCATGAAAAGAGCCAAACTTGTTTTGATTCATTTAACTTGGGATTTTTGCTTTTCTAAATCTAAACATCTGATGCTTGTGGTTTTGGTTTTGGAAAATATCTGCAGGGATAACATAGTAATTTTCAGATATCAAGAAAGTTTTATAATTTAAGTACTTTGACATATTACATTTGATGTTGAAACCTCGTAAATTGTTCTACGAATTTAAGTAAAGGAGATTTCCGGAGGTTTTAGTCGAAAGTTAAAATTCGTGTTACGGTGTTCATATAATCGGAACGTCTTTATAACATGACTTAGGGTGCCAAAAAACCACAATTGGATAATGGAAAAAACCATTGTATGTTATATTTGGTTCATCCGCCCCAGAAAATTCTCGAAATGGAAATAATGAAGAATAATAAATAAGTAGAAAAGATAATATTATAATGAGAAATATGTTTTAAGATATTAAATACAAATGATGAATATTTTGGAACTTTACAGCGAGGATTCATACCAAAATGTGATATAAGAAAAGAAAAATTAATTTTGGTTTATCGATTTCATGATTAACTTAATAAAACTGAGATGTCTATTGGTAAAAGATTATTATTTGTGATTATTATTTTGATTATTTGTGTCAATTGATAGAATAATAGTTTGAAATTTGAACATTAACATTAAATTATGGCAATTGATAGAGAATATTAAGGTATCATTATTGTTATTATTGGTATTAGGAGTATTTTATTATTGTGTGTTTAATACTTTCATATGTTGTGTATTTTGGATTCTATTGAATATAAAATTGATAAACAAACTTTCACACTAAACGAGATTCTGAAATTGTCCATGCTTGCAGATTGAGATATTATAATGCACCAGAGAATTTAAAACTACACCACGAATAATGACAAACATTAGATCCATTTTTCTTTCTTTTCTATGTGATGCTTAACATCATTATATTTTTTTTAAATCGATATAATTAATTATGTGTTGTCCTACTAAAGATATATAAAAAAAAAAAAAAAAAAAAAAACTGTCTAACTTAAACTTTCTTCTTAAGAATACTATTATGTGTGAATTTTTTTTTGGATCTCAATTTAAACACCGACTATGACAACTCTACTTCTTTAACCTTTCAGTAAATTTCCTATTTCTTGAAAAACACTTTCCTATCACCCAACTCTACAAGCGCGTTGGATGTCGTCCCAACTGTTTAAGATCTTATTAATTTTTTTTTACTATTTGTTTTTAATTCAACAACTCAGTCACTTAAAGTGCTGAAGATCATATGCTTGAGTAATGACTAAAACAGGGCTGGGATGGCCACTCCTTTTGTCCTCCCATTTCTATATATTATACTCCCACAGGTATGACAACTGCACCTTTTCCTTTTTCTCCATCTGTGTACTATGCAAGATGCTGTTTTCCAACGCAGTCATATTCTGTCGGAGATTTACGGTTAGTCCACTGTACGGCTAAAAGACTCTTCCTCCTTATTAGTCAGAGAACAATATGGAGAAAGAAAACCCACTTGTTACACAAACATAAACACAACCCTCACTGCTTAGAGGTAGAATTAAAGAATTTGAGACTAAGAGTTGGGGAACACACATACAACAAGGTACCTTCAAAACAAGGAAATGGATCCACATAAACTTATAATAAGTGTACACAAATAAATAGTAAATAGATAATTTGAAAATAAAATGAAAAGTATTGAGAATAAATAAATAAAGTTAGAATAAATATGAATAAATATAATTAAAGAATATTGAATAGAATTTTGGAATGAATAAATATTGTCGAAATAAAATGAATATAAGAAATGATGAAATGAGAATAATAAGAAATATAAAAGATATTAAAAAGAGATTTTTGTTGATAATAAGTAATATTGAAATAAAGGAGATAATGGATATTAAGAAAAAATAATGAGATAAATAAAGATACGAAAACTATATAATGAGTGATATGTTTTGTAATTTTTATGTACAATTGATATATTTGAAATGTGATTTTATTAAATCTTGTGATTTTTATTGAAAGTGTGATTTTTATTATAAACTGTGATTTTTATTATGTAACTAAAGGACTAATTTTCTTTATATGTAAACAAGTCGAGATAATGTGATATTTATGCATTCTACGTTTGTGAAGCAGAAATGACACAGCACTAAAAAGACTGTGATTTTTTTTTAAATTGGTGTTTTTTCCTCAACATACGAATGACTGTGAAAGGACTAAAAGTGTTGCACAGATAAATCATTACAAGATAAGTAAATAAAAATTTTTTTTTTGGACTCACTCCATAGTAGTGAACGTTGAGGAAGAATTTTTGAATTTTTCATCCTGTTATCAAAGACAACTTCATTTACTTAATTTTTGTTTGTTTTTGATATTTTTATTACTATGTTTTGTTATTCTGTATTATTCAAATCGAGATGATGGTAGATATTGTATTAAATGTATGTTTCCAGTGAAAATTTTTGGTAGTTTACAAATTTTTGGTTATGTTAATTGATTTTTTTTGGAGATTTTGTTGTGTGGGGAGACGTCCCTATTCAACAGGTTTCAAATACATACTTATGTAGAATCTTCAATTTAATATTATGTGTCCTTCTTTTTAGTGATTTTATATATATTTTTCAGTAAATTTGATAATGTTGCTATGTCAGCTCATCACGTGATCTTTAAAAATGTTTTTCTTGCAATTTAACTTTAATTGAACTTGATACGTTAACTTATTCCAAATTTTTTAATGCCCATTCTTCTCACTCATCTGAGTGAGTCTGCCCTCCAATGCAGGCATTGTAGGTCAGCCTCTTATCGGACGGGGGGGATATTCTATAATATTAAAAACTAGTAATTTCTTAATTCAACAATCTTAACATTTAAAAACTATTAATTCCTCACTTTACTATTCCAAATTACAAACCCTTTTTTAATTCCTTGAAATAGGTAATTTCCCTTGGGCATTCGTGTTAAAATCCAAGAGATATTCTAAATTTTAGCATTGTCATCCCAGTAAAACTTATATAGAAATCCCATAGTAATAGCCTTTGTAACCCCAGGCAATATTATTAAAGATGGCTGACTTTTTACCGAAATTAAACTCGACGCGGCGTGGCTACCGAATTAGATCAGATCAGAGCATCAACAAATAACTTTTATCCAATCAAAATGTAAGTCACACCTCTGTGTCACGTGATGGAATGACTTTATAAAACTATCTGGTGTCTAAAATTAGACACACTCTGTAAGAATCGGTCTGTCATATAATCCCGGGCGGACGACTTGGAAAACTTAATAAAATGCCTTAGATTCAATTACGTATCTGTGGTTTCTGTGTCTGCGTTGGGAGTCTTTGCGGGAAAATGCTCGGTTTGTCATCATGTGTATCGGCGACGTAATCCACTCTGGCCTGTTATTTGTTCCTCCATGTCGCCCATATTTCATATATATATATATATATATATATATATATATATATATATATACTAGCATTATTGCCCGGCGTTGCCCGGGTAGATATATAGATATAAAATATTTCATGCATTCCATCAAAAAAATACTGGGCTGCACTCCCGCTCTTCATGTTCATCTGGCCAGACAGAATGCGCTTAGCACGTTTCGACTGAAATGATATACAAACAATAAGAAAGAAAGAAACTTTGAGCCTGCGGACCTTCGTCTGATTTTAAGGTCATTCCCAACTCTCTTTCTCCCGCTCATTGGAATTTCCCCCCCCCTCCGTCATCCTCAAACCTCCCCTCTTAACGCAGCTGGTCCATGGAAATCCACAGGGGGTAGACGCACCTCTATCGGGCACAAAAACATTAAAAAATTAATTAAAAAAAAACTAATTGAGCCCCAAATTTCGTTTTTCCTGATTTAAGTTTCTCGGGTCCAAAACATTAACTGTGCCGAATTTGGTCCCGGTGGGTGATACAGTCTATGATTCTATAGCGGACAAACAAACAGACAAGCTCTTTTATATATATATATATATATATATATATATATATATATATATATACTAGCATTATTGCCCGGCGTTGCCCGGGTAGATATATAGATATAAAATATTTCATGCATTCCATCAAAAAAATACTGGGCTGCACCCCCGCTCTTCATGTTCATCTGGCCAGACAGAATGCGCTTAGCGCGTTTCTACTGAAATGATATGCAAACAATAAGAAAGAAAGAAACTTTTTCTATAAACACTTATATAATCAGACGAAGGAGCCTGCGGACCTTCGTCTGATTTTATTGAGAATTAATAACACCGTGTAGCGTGATTCGCACGTTTGGATTGAATAAGTTTACTGTTAAATTATATTTGTTAGATACTGTTCAATTAGATTTAATTAGATTTTTTTGATCCACTGTTTAATAAGAAATAAGTTTTATAATTTACATTTGCCTTTATTATTTATTTTTCCCTTAAAAACGCACTTTTTTCCATTTCACCCAAGAGGTAAAGTGCAAGATGCGTTATCCCCTTTATTTAATCAACATAAGGCTTGATTCCCCATGAAGCCTTTTTCCTTAAGCTTGTATGTTTTGTAAGAAATGTTTTGAATCAGATGTATTACCTGTGAGTAATGTTCTCAAAGGCTCGGTTCTTGAATTGTAGGCAATTGTACTTTCCCATTAACTGCAACACATAGCAGAGCTAGGAAAGTTGTGTTTATCTGGGGAGCCAGAGCCCACCCTCTTTTGGAATTTGACCCTTCCCCTCCCCCCCCCCTCCGTCATCCTCAGACCACCCCTCTTAACGCAGCTGGTTGAGCGGGAATCCACAGGGGGTAGACGCACCTCTATCGGGCACAAAAAACATTAAAAAATTAATTAAAAAAAAACTAATTGAGCCCCAAATTTCGTTTTTCCTGATTTAAGTTTCTCGGGTCCAAAACATTAACTGTACCGAATTTGGTCCCGGTGGGTGAAACAGTCTATGATTCTATAGCGGACAAACAAACAGACAAGCTCTTTTATATATATAGATATATATATATATACCAGTATGGTCAATAAGTTCGAGGACTACCCTCCCCCCTCATGTTGGGGAACCGAAATAACGATGTGGTTTGCAAGTCTGGTTATCTTCGTACGCGTGAGACGTCACATGACGCTTTGCACAACTGCTAAGGCGCGTAGCTCACCATTTGGCTGCAGACTGTCAGCCTATTATGTCGATGTACCAAATGTCCTTTTTGGAGCAACGTTCCAACATTAAATTCTGCTACAAATTAGGAAAAACCACTGCAGAAACGTTACGGTTACTGCAAAAAGCGCATCGAGACGAAGCTATGTGCAGATCGAAAGTTTTCAAATGGTACAGCTTGTTTAAAAATGGGAGAGACACTGTTGCAGATGATCCGCGAAGTGGGTGGCCAGTGACCCCACAAACGGAGGTGAACATCCAACGGGTAGGAGCAGTAGTTGTTTGGTTGGTTGAAGTTTATTGGCGCAAGGTCCAGAAAGGACATGCTGCGCCAAACACAAGGTAACATCGTCAACAAATGATATGTACAGGTTCGTTGTCTCCGGGAGGCAATCCGTTGTTAACGTTCCACACGTTTGGAAATCCAACATGTGGATGTTGTTGCATGACAATGTCCCTGCGCACCGATCATTGATGGTGCAACAAGCCCTTGCTAAACACGGCACCACAGTTCTGCCACTTCCCCCGCATTCCCCAGACCTCTCTCCTTGCGCTTTCTACCTGTTCCTGAAACTGAAAGATCACATCAAGAACAAGCGGATTGCAAATGCCGAAGAAGTGATGGCAACAGCGACAACGGCTTTACGACAGCTCTCACGCAACGGTTTCCAGGACTGTTTCCAGAAGCTGTATCAACGCTGGCAGAAGTGTATAGTTGCGGAAGGACATTATTTTGAAGGTGATTGTGTTCAGAAGACTTTGTAAGTGTATTCGTTGTTGTAGTAAATAAAGTCCCCGAATTTATTGACTGTTCGAGTATATATATATATATATATCAATCCAATTTATACCAATGTTTTTCTATGAATTTCTTTATCATCGAAAGAAGACAGAGCGAAAAACAGTTTAGAAAATTTTAAATTTTAAACATTCATTTATAACTGCAAAAGTTTTAAAGAATTCTAAGCATCAGCAAAAAGCAAACAATTTGCTTTTCAGTTCTTGAACCTTTTTCCTGTATTGCATCCTTTATTGTTTCGACACCATCTATCATTTATTTTGGTAGGGAAGTGTAATATGACGCATCAGTGATTTCGTGAATACCATAAAGTTTTTTTTTAAAAAAATCCTTTGTAAAACGTATTAGATGAGCAATTTCCTCTGCTTCAAATAGCGTATGAATTCAGGTGGGAATGACCAATTAACAGTTAAGCTAATATTATGCTAAATTGGATCGATAAAAGGATCAATATCTCAGCAATTGTCTATTGAAAAGATTTCAATTTTATTATTTATTTATTTTTTTAATAAAAATTTTAAAGAGCTTAAATTTTAGATGCCAAATGATATTTTAGCTGAGAATTAAAATGTAAGATGTAACAAAATCTCTCAACAGTTTAACAGATTGTTGACTGGTACAGAGTAAACTCGTATTTTTACACGCAAATGTTGAAGATAATTTATGATAAAGGAAAGTCACATTGTAGAAATTTTTGATCAACTGAACACTGTTTAACATGAAAACTACCTTTACTATGAACTGAATGAGTTTTGGGCAAATCCTCACATATTACCATTCAAACTGTAAATCTCATACTCCATATAAAAAAAAACAGATTTCTGTGCCTTACTTTATTCAAAAATTTAAGTCCTTCGCCGGTGACTTAAATGTGTTAAGAAAGCTTTTTTTTTGTTCTGTTACTTTGCCACGTGCATTAATTCACTGTACAATATGAAAAATGTCCTTCAGATGAAAATGTGTGTTTCTTGTATATTTTTGGCTGAAAATAACGAATCTGTAAATTATTTTTTGTTTACCACGCACAATTTCCCCCAAAATCCACATTTTAGCAATGGAAATCTATAGTATAGCGGCAAGCGCCGCTACACAAAATAACTTTATTTAGAAGACGACAAAGCCATTTTGTAGACTAATTTGCGGAGAAAGAAGACATCGCGTATTACTGTGATGTGAATGGCCTATTTCAGGCATTGGGACATGAACATAATCCAGCAGAGTGGCGCCTGTTTATTGACTCGTCCAAACGTAGTCTCAAAGCAGTGCTCCTCCGTATAGACAATGTCTGTCCGTCTGTTCCTGTAGCATATTCTACAAATACAAATGAAACTTACGAAGTTATGAGTACTGCACTGAAGTTAATTGAGAACACTAAATTCAAATGGTACATTTGTGGAGATTTGAAAGTCATTGGGATATTAAGCTGAAAATTATGAACATCTTGTTGGTGACATGGTGAAATGCTTTCGCGTTATAGGTTGCAATATGTCTTTAAAACTACACTTTTTGGACTCCCATCTGGACTTCTTCAAAACTTTGGCGCAATTAGTGATGAGCATGGGGAAAGGTTTCACCAGGACATCTCTATGCTTGAAAAGCGTTTTAGTGGACGATAGAATGGAAATATGCTAGCTGAATATTGCTGGTCTGTTATCAGGGACACACCAATAGATGTCTACAAGAGTGTGACGTCACTATAAGGCTGTTAACTCTCTGAGGCATTTTTAAGACATTTCACAACTATTGATCCATACCAAGAAAGACAGAGTTCTAATTAACAACCGAAGGCCAAATTTTTAAAACAAAACTTAACAATTTATTAACAAAAGAATTAAACATTAAACACTTCCGATATAATCACTTCATTTACGTGCAGATTCACAAATACACGCTCCAGGGCCCATTCTCGGCCCGACAACACAGGAGCCTAGCAAAACACGTCTATCCCGCTCGGATTTTATACAGCGTCTCCCCTCCATGTCTGGATTTTCCGAAGGGGTGGAGGAGGCGGCAGATTATCGGCTGACAGCTCTTTTTGACGCCGAACTTTATTACATTGCAGAACGTCCAAGATGACAGCTTTAGTGGCTGCGTCTCTGTAAGGGAAACGGTTTTTAATTCCCCCACGTGTTCCGAACTGGTGGAACCGAACAACACATTCTTTGAAAAAACACGCAGCTGTGTTTCACCTCTTGTGGGGTCTCGGGAAAAAAAGAACATCTTTCCAGTACGCTACAAGAGGAAACAGCCCCAAAAAATCATTTTAGTGTTTGTGTTTTCTATAATCAAGCCTCTGTTACATTTCTCTGTAATCAATTTGTATAAATATGAGAAATGGGTCCCACAAAAACGGTAGGTGATGGACCATTTTGGTTTTGATATATGAATCAAGCACCTTTTGATTATACAGAATCACATAGTTTCATCTAAAGGACAGAAAAAAGTTGAAATTTGTTGTACAGTGATTATCGTAGTTTGAGAACTAAATTTGAAGTAAATAACAGTGATTCCTTGTTTACTTTGGAGGAATGGACAGAAGTTTAAATATTTTCTTTGGTCCAAAATTCAACGAACTGTGCCAAAAAATTATATTTCAGAAAATATAAAAGGATGGTTAACAATTCATTCACAAGTTTTACCACTCCTGAGGCAAAACTTTGCCTCAGGAGTTCTCTTTCTGCTTGGACTTTTTCGAAATTATTTCACAGTATCACGAGCCTGTGATAGATGCAGTTGATGGATCATTTTGATCACGATAATGGTTTCTTATTTTTTTCTCTAAAGTGTGATTACTGGTATATGTTCATTCTATATCTAAGTTTCTAGGACAAGCGAAAAAAAATAATAATTCAAATTTATTCATACAAGCTTACATTTCATTCAAGCTGATTATGCATTTAATTTCAGGAACTTCGGTTTTTCTGTAGCACTATTAACAGATCACGATATATCTGTCAACGAAAGAAAATACCCTTTAGTATAATGATGGCATTAAGGTTGGCATATAATGTTGTTCATGGCCTCAATACTAACAAACCATCAAACGTAACATTATGGCAGTAAATCTAATTCTACAGAGGGTAATGTTTTCTACCTGTGTCAATATGTATTTTTCAGTATATCGATTTATACATAAAAATCTAAATTTTAAGAAACGAAATCTTTCTTAATCCAGTTTTATAATAATCCATCTGAGAACTGAAAGAGGATTAGGTGATTTCCCTTCAAAGTTCACATTTAATTTTCAGTAAGCTGGTAAATAAGGTGACATATCAATAACCTACTATTAACGAGAAGGTTATTCCCCAAATATAAGATCCTTAGAGTTGAATATCCTTCTTTGTAATGGGTATAACGTAAATATTTAAAAATTATGTACAATTTAAATATGGCCTTTTAAATGAATCACGTATGGTTGCTTCTACGTTTAGATCCTTTTCAAAAGGTGAAAAGCCAAATTAGTTTCTGATCATTTGTCAAACTGCAGTTTCGGTAGAGTTACCGTTTTATTATGTATTGGTTTCCACTTTCCTTCGAACATCTTAATTAGAGAAGTTCTTGCTTCGCGATTGTATACCTTACAATTAACTTTAAGACCTCGTAATTAAGTACGATTTTGAAGATACCTTTTCCTGAAAATGAAGCACGACGTGTGTTTCATTTTGTCCGGAGATCTCCACCTATTCCATCCTCCTCCTTTTTGTTGATTTAGTCAGAAAGAAATCGTTGACAGTAATATATATATGCATTTTATGCAAATTTAAAGAGAATATTGTGCGTGGTGCAAATATAATGAATTGGTCATCTGACCAATAACGTATTAATGTATAAAGCGGAAGGGAAACAATCAAATATTTAAATGAATGAGACCTTATCTGACCTTACATGATGAAAGAGATTCAAATAGAGAAGTTAATTATTTATTTTTGTTGTCAGAGACAGAGAGGGTGATTGAGGAGAAAGAAAAGAGGGAATGACAGAATCTTAATCACCCCTACAAGTTACAATGTTTAAATTATAAAAAAAATTATAATGTTTTTTCAGAGATGACATTATTAGTTTGAATTATATTTAAAGGAGATTCTGAAATCTGCATATTTTGAAAACTAATCAATACTACTCTTTAAACACATATATACGATGTTTTTACAAGCAGGTTATATCTCAAGGAATTTTGGTCAATGTAACTCGTCTATTCATTTGAAATGTCAATGTGTATGAAAAAAAATAATTTAAAACTATTTCATAGATAAATTTTTTAATGATACTTTTTCTGAAAAGTTTTGACGTAAAAAAATTGAAAATGAAAATTTCTCCGATCACAAGGGCAATATAGCTGAGTAATACACAATATGCAGCTTCGAAGATCCGTGGTCGCCTCCAGCAGACAGCCGTCACAGTTGCGAAAAGTCACTCAAAAGAAAGATTATGTACCGCCAAATGAACAGAAGGGTAAAAAAATCATGGTGGAAAAAAAATGTTAGGATCGTCGAGTGGTAAATAGGTATGTGCAGGCTAACATTCTTGGGGATGCGACAATCTGCAGTTTGGTAGATTCGTCTTTGGAGACCCAACACACCTTTAGTTTATTGCCGTTACAAAGTATACTCAACAAACCTAAAGTGTGTCATCTGGTAACTGCCCATTCCGCACCTGGCTTGTTTGACAGCGATGATGCATCGACCATACTCTCAATTAATTTCTAAAAGATATCAGCAGGAATGCTTTGGTTACCGTCCAGCAAAGTTGCTTCCAGAGAAGAGAGTTAAGACGGTCATTTAGTTCTATTTGTATCCGTCGCTCACAGTTCATAACTATGACATTCGATCAGGTTAAAAGAATGGGCAAACAATTAATCACTGCATCTTCATGTCCAGCTCACACTGTGCACTGTCAGAGAGAAACCGTGCAGTATTTGACGATACAGCAGTCATTTCCTTAATACTGCTACAGCATTGGTAGGGCTACATTGTTGAGAACTCCAACAATGCAAAAGTTCATTTTTTGGGGGGGGGCAGGAAACAAATGAGCTGAGACACATTCGTGGAAAATAAGCATATACCACTAGAACCTCCACCGAATATAACAGTTGGAAGAATACACACTGACTAAGACAAGTCTACAATTCTCTACAAATGATCATGATATACATTGAGCCACCACACGAGTTTCCAGCATTAGGAGAGGTGAAAATGGCAAAGACACCGCAGAATTTTTAAAGAATTTTAATTTTCTTCTGTTGCGTTCCGTCAGTTTCTGTCTGACTTCCATGATTTTTATTTTCTTTTGCATGAATTGCATTGTTCATCTTCCCTGTCCTCATAACATTACTCATAGAAGGTTTTGGTATGTCTAGTTTAAATTCAAGGCTCTGCGTGAAAAAGTTTTTAAATGACATGCTTCAAAACTAATTCTCGTAGAAAAGTTTACGTTGACGTGGGATATCTTTTAACCAGATTTATCAGTCATATTCTTCTACTTCTACTACTTTGCTTTCTTTGCACATATGTAGATATTCGGTAGTCCCAATACTTTTAATAATAATTATAATAACAATAATATATATATCCGAAAAAAAGGGGTGGCCATTGAAAAGAGGTTTCTTCCGTTATTTTGGTCCTATGGCGTCTTGAATCAGTTCTGTAGAAAACCTAGCCTTTTAGAGGGGTGGCCGGCTAGAGAAGTTTCACTGTATATGAAATTAATAACCTTTTTCTGACTATATTCTTATCTTTTAGCCTCAAATCATTTCAAACATGAAAAAATTAGCATGTTGTTTAATATGACGGTAAAAATTGTGCAAATTTCTATAAATCAGGAGAACTTGAGGAATATTTTCTAAACCATGTATGGTTAATTTAATTCAAATTATAATCATTGCTATAGTTTCTAACACTTAACCATTTTATATATGCAATATATTTTTTACATCAAAACACATGGCATATTTTCTCACAATGCCATATTTTTTTGTTGAAATAGGCCATTTTTATATATGTCATACTAGCTGAATACCCGTACTTCGCTACGGAGTACATTCAAATTAAATACTTATTTCTCAGTGCACCCCTACACTATAAGAAGAATCGCCATACAAAATTTCAACCCTTTAGGTCCAGCGGTTTGGTCTGTGTGTTATATGTCAGTCAGTCAGTTACGGAACTGTTTTATATATATAGATTAATTACATCAAAATAATAGTTACGCTATTTATGTGTTTCATTTTATATGAACAAAAATAACTTTTATATGTCAGTTAATTGTGGCGTTTTTAATAATAGGCTTTAAAAAAGATCCAATTTTCAAATATTTATATTTTAGGTATGAATTATACATAACATAGCACATAGGAGAAAAGGGTGTTAGTTTTTCTTTATTATCATATCTAGTATCTAGAATCTCTAACCCTTCCATCCATCATTTTATTATTTGAACATTTTCATTCTGAAATAAAACACTTGAACCAAAACTTGAAAGAATTATCAACTTTTATACCTCACACGCCTTTTGAATATCTCCTCTCATAAATCAACCGTCTACGTTGTCAATAAATACGTATTACCGGATAAGCAAAAATCTTTACTCCTAAATACGGGGGGAAAAAAAGATAAGATGATTTGACTAAAAGTCTTTCCGAGATACTGTTGACCTTAATATTAACACAGCATGCATGAATACGGTAGCACCAAACATCTTTTATCCCACAACGCGGGATATGTACTTAACAATACGTTAACCAAATCGTTAAATAACCAGGATCAGTTGCAACCAAATTCAAACCCCACATTCCCACTGTGTCTCTGGGAGTGTCTTAACCGTACCGTTCCACTGATCCGAAACAGCCTCACCCGAAAACGCTGAAACACGCGTAACCGAATTACTCGAGATGTAAAATTTCTCTGTGTATTCTTCTCGGCAACTATTATCTCCTTGTACCTGTCTCGCAGACGTTCGCACAAAAACAGCTACTTGCTCTAATTGCACTGATGCATATGTGTATTCTGCGGTGCGTACATCTTGTTTCGTATTTTGCGTCTTTTTAAGCATATTGTCTCACTCCTAAGGGCTTTCAACGTTTTACAATATGAGGCCAAAAAACGGTGCTAAATATTCTGTAAAAACTTGAAACAATGACGGTTAGTTTACACTTAGAAAAAGCTATTGAAATGGTGCCAGTACCTTGAACTTAATAAATTCTTTTTTTTTTCTTATGACAGCAATACATACAGAACACCTTTTAAGGATATAAATTTTCTAAGCAATGCTATTTGCATTTTTAAAGCATTTTTAAGAGTTCTTTGTCATTTTAGAGCAAATAATATGATGAGCAATTAATATGATGAGTTTTGGTTAGCTCCATTTTTAAGGTTGCCGAAGATTATCATGTTGGAAACAGCTTTCATATAGACAACTCGATCCGCTACTGTATTGCTCTGGAGAAAAAGTGTTTTCTACTGTCAAACGTATTTATGAAAATTATTCAAATTTAAGCGGAAATTATCGGGTGTTATACAGATTACTTTTTTATACTATTAAATCTTATTTTTGCCTGATTAACAGATTAATTACTAAACTGTCTTAAATAGTTATACATTTGATCGTAACTCCTTTTAAACTCATGGCGTAACAGTTCGCTGTGGACTAAGGCCGGCGATGCTTATCTCCACTTTCTTGACCGTGGGCTTTGGGTGCCATACAGCATGTGTCTCAGTATGGTGGTCAACCTGACGTGGGACCCCAGAGTTTAGTTCTCAAGCACACTTGGTCCTCATTTCATCGACCCACTCAAGGGATGAAAGGCTGAGTCGACCTTGCCCAGTCGCAGGATCGAATCCTGGACCTGTGGTGTGGCAGCTCGTAACTCCTTTACTTAACTTTAAAAAAATATTATTTTCAAAAATTTACATTTGTATAATTAAACTAAATCACAGACTTTATTAAATTATTTTGCTTCATTTCTAAAGTGGAAAAATAATGTTTCAGATAATAGAGAAACGAAAAATAGAATCTTAATACTTCCCATCCCAGAGGAGAGATCTACCATAGCGCTAAAAAGGCGGGAACTTTGTTTACCACGTTCAATAAAAACATATGTATATGCCTCACCCCTAAAATAAAATTTCAAATACAGTTTGGTCTTCAAGTATCAGAGAACTCAAAAATACGATGCCTCCGTTGCAGTAGGCAATCTACGTCATCTGTTCCATTAAATAAATTGAAATAGAATTTCTTCCAGTTCAAATCGCGGATATGTGTCTACCGTCATTAAATGTGACATTTTATTGTACGCCGTTCATATTATTTTTAGAATATTCCTTTAGGACACGGATTCCCAACGGGGTACAGGTGGACCCCTTGGGGGTCGATGGAAGTTTAAAAAGGGTCTATAGCAGGGGTTCTCAACCTTCCAGGCTCTGTGCCCCCCTTTGAACACTGATGTGAGATTACGCCTCCCCCATCACCACCACCACCATATGTGGTCAATACAAGTAGTACAATCGGAATTTGAAACTGAAGGTGGTTATTAAATGAAAATATAGAATAGATAATTTCCTACACAAAATTTAATATTACTGCACATATCTTAATTTGGAACATATTATTAGAATATATGAAATCAAAGAATTAAATACAGATCAAATATATTTGAGGTAATCAAGGATTTAGGTGAGGTTGGCATGTAATACCAGTCACTTTCACAACATTAATGAGAGGGCTGGCACTGTTTGTCCTTGACAAGTTTTTGAATATTAGGTTGTAACTGTGACAAAGAACACCTCGGGTCACTTTCAACGTCCAGACGTACGACAATTATCGTGTTTTTACAATTACGACAATTATCGTCTTCGTGTTCGTATGTCGAAAATACGTTACGGTTACCGCAAAATTGAGCAAAATTTGTTAAACTAGCCGCAAAATTGTTATACTATAGTAAATTACAGTTAGTTTTACTTTTTATTTTACTTTTTTTACAAAACTCACGCCTCCCTTGAAATTCTTCTACGCCTTCCCAGGGGGGGGGGGGCGCCCCCCAGGTTGAGAACCGCTGGTCTATAGTATTTCAGGGGTCTATTAGGGGTCGATGATGAATTTTTCTGTTTTAAAATTTAATTTAATATTTTAGGAATATAATTATTAGATAATAATATCCGTTTTAATATGTATAAATATATATTTATATTCGTTATGTTAGTTATTGTGACTATACAATGATAAGAAATTTCAGGCCAAACATTAAAAAAATTGCATCAATGCATCAAACACAACCACCACATTAACTGAAATAAAATTTTTGTGCAATTACAGTCTGTGTTTCTGAAATCATGTTTATATTTATGAAATCAAAAATGAAAATAGTACAAAAAAAATAAAACATAAATCCATTGAACCACTTCTTCATATTCTTAGTCAAATTGTTATCGTTAAGTGATTTATGTGCAATTATTAGTATTATAATTATGTTGTATGCTGTATATTATAGAGAAAAATGTGAGGGGGTCGATGAAGAAATTCATTCTTTTAAAAGGGGTCGATGTAGGAAAAGGGTTGGGAACACTTGCACTATACCTTTAGGATATAAACACCCACAACCCGTCCACAAAAGCTGTTTCCACGACTTGCCGAGGAGCTGATATTATGGGCGAATCTAGGATCACGGCACTGGGCACATTTGGAAAGTTTACCATCCACAATCTGTTGAGCTCCCCGGGAGCATTTGTGTCTTGAAACATTCCAAAACTAATAAATATAGAAAAAATTATTAAATATATAAATAAATGTAGAAACAAATCTGATAAATATAAAAGCTTTTCTGTGATAATCACCATTTTAATTCTGTAACACAGCCAAACGACAAAAGAAAATCACTAGTATGGTTGATGAACCGGACTCTTAACTCTCTGCATCATTAAAACAAACCCTTTCAACTATCTAGGTTTTGTTGTTACCGCATTTTTTAAAAAAAGTTTCTGAGTTTATGTTAAATTGGTAACATCGAATAGTATTAAACAGCTCTCTGCAGCGCCCGCTCTAGGGGCGGGTAACTCGGACATTTGTCCGGGGTGCCAAAATTTAGGGGCGCCGTTTTGGCTGTAAGTGTGAGAAAAATGTTGATGTGTTAAATGCCCAATTTATAGAGAACTAGCGGCCCGTCCCGACTTTGTCCGGGTTGAACAAAATATTATACCAATAAATTTCCAGTGGATAGCCAATAAATTGTAAATCTTTTTTACCTTAATAATAACCTAAATAATACCTTAAATTAATTTTATGTTAGTTAATAATTAAAATAAATTTTTTAAAGAAAAAGGCATGCCGGAGAACGGCTAGGCTCGAACCGCTAGCGTCAGAACAGAAGCCCACCGCGATAGCACCACGATAAGGATCGTTGAAATCTTTGGAACAAAAAGCGGTAGAAGACAGTAGCGGAAACAATGCAGATTGTTAGGATTAAGCCCCTAACTTTATTTCTACTGATCAGATATACATAATATATAGCCTATGTCCATCTGGAATACTGTACCTTTCAAACAGTGAAAGAATTTTTCAAATAGGTACAGTGGTTCTGAAGATTACCCTCCACGTACAAAATCGCTCTCTCTTTATATATAAGTACTAGCGGCCCGTCCCGACTTTGTCCGGGTTAAACAAAATATTATACCAATAAATTTCCAGTTGATAGCCAATAAATTGTAAATCTTTTTTTACCTTAATAATAACCTAAATAATACCTTAAATTAATATTACGTCAGTTAATAATTAAAATTAATTTTTTAAAAGAAAAAGGCGTGCCGGGGAACGGCTAGGTTCGAACCGCTACCGCCAGAAAGATCCACCACGATAGCACCACGCTAAGGATCGTTGAAATCTTCGGCACAAAAAGCGGTAGAAGACAGTAGCGGTAACAATGGAGATTGTTAGGATTAAGCCCCTAACTTTCTTTCTACTGATCAGATAATATACATAATAAAAAGCCTATGTCCATCTGGAATAATGTACCTTTCAAACAGTGAAGGAATTTTTCAAATAGGTGCAGTGGTTCTGGAGATTACCCTCCACATACAAAATCGCTCTCTCTTTATATATAAGTATAAATTGATAAAAGATCACATCAGAAATAACTGTTTGATCTTAAAATTATAGAATTTGACATTGGGTTATTTTTACCAGAACGCAATAATTTTCGCCATGCGAAATGCGCCAAACCCTGGCGGAAAAATCCAAGATGGCGTCCGTGCACACAAATCTAGAGTATCCACCCTAACTTTATTTCTACTGATCAGATATACATAATATATAGCCTATGTCCATCTGGAATAATGTACCTTTCAAACAGTGAAAGAATTTTTCAAATAGGTGCAGTGGTTCCGGAGATTACCCTCCACGTACAAAATCGCTCTCTCTCTTTATATATAAGTATAGATTTCACGTATCGATTTTTTCGTTCGCTAAAAATTTACAGTGCGTAGCGTATTTATACTGTTTACGTATAAAAGCTAAAAATATTTATAGTATTATTGAAAAATCAACGCAGAATTTGTAAAAAACGCCGGTTGAATTTGTTTGAACTTGCATATATACTTCTCTGAACAGAATAGCATTAGCACGCGATCTGAGCACTGCTTTAACTTGTATTTGAACATGCATAGTCTTTATGGTTTTTCCATTTTGGCAATTCAGCATGAAATTGCTGATCAAGTAAATCTAAAAGATGCAATAAAAAGGTTTGCAGAACTGAAAGTAAGAAAGAAAGTTTTTTTGGATTTTAGCGTAGTTGATGTTACCTTGTTTTATCTTCAAAATAATCGCATTTTGATTGTTTCTGCAATAATACACATTTTTAATAGCATTTAAAAATGTAAAAATTTATATGGTTAGCAATTTGTGGCTAGATACAGATATTTCTTAATTAATTTCTACTGTTTTGTACTGCTTGATTATCAATGTTATGTTAAGTTATGTTTCTTTCTAAATATATGATTTTATTAAAATTTAAATAAAATGATTTGATTTTTATTGAAAATAAAAAATATGTACCTGTTTTATATATATATATATATATATATATATATATATATATATATATTCTTAAGGGGCGGCAATTTGTCTTTTTGTCCGGGGCGACGTAACCTCTAGAGCGGGCGCTACTCTCTGGAGATGTTAGAACTTACTATCCATTAAAATGGATGAATTAAAGGGTTAATTTTGCTCTAATTGTCTCACTATCATAAAAACAAAGCTTTATTCATTTACAATTAAAGTTTTAATGATGAGTTGTTTGAAGAACGTATCTTATACAAATAAAACGCATCAACTACCATTTGTAATTTTAGGTTTAAGTAAATATTTACTTTCAAACATAGATTTTGTTTTTCTAATGCGGGCGGGGGGCACTTTGTTGGAAGACATTCCTTTTGTTATTCGTCGCTGGTTTGCTGGCTACTTGATTATGGGAGCACCCTATTAGTGAGCCAGCATTGTTCCCTATGAGGGGGACGAAACGGAATCGACCAAGTCTTATTCAGGATTTGAACTAAAGCCCACTGCGTGGTAGTTCACGACGCTAACCACTGTACAATGCGGGAGGGTAAAAAACAGTGGCGTAGCAAGGGGTTGGGCAACGGGGGCCAACATGTCCCGGGCACCACTCGCAGAGGGGCACCAAATGGTCCCCAAGACCATTGGACCATTTGGTCCCCAAGACCATGGGGGCCGCCGAAAAGGTACTGTGCCCCGGACGCCAACTATGCTCACCACGCCACTGGTCAAAAACACATACTTACACGTACTTACTTTAAAACTGTACCAGTAACGGATAGACAAAATTTCCTATTTTAAAACGTGCAGAAAAATCGATTGCTGGGATTTCAATACCATAGCTATGTATTACAAATTATTAAAAAAAATGCATGCCTTAATCTGAATATTTCACTTAACTCTCAAACGGCACAGTGATTTGAGACGAAACATGGTACGGTCTGGTCGGATCCCAACCGATCTCTTTTTTGATGAGGTTTTTGGTAGAAATAAGTACACAATAAGCATTTTGTTGTATAATAACATTTATTGATAATATTTTACATGAAATAAAAACCCTTTTGTAGGAAAAAAATGACCAACGAATTGTAATTTTGCTAAACAAAGAAAATCTCTCTGGCATTTACATAGAATGTTGTATAAATTAGGTCTAATATGTAATTTAGTCTACCTAGTTTTAGAAGTTAGTGAAACCAACTTTCCGAGCACCAAAGATGTAAAAAATAATATATACTCACATTCTTGGCCTTCAAAATCAACATTAAATTTTAAAAATCTAAAAAATTGTGCTTTTTTTTAATGACTAGTGATCATGAATAATGTTTTTCAACAAAGACACTCTTATTTACTTATTTCTATATCTATTAGGGTGGTCTAGTAGGTCTGTCTGGTAGGGTTCCTTGTCAACTCGATCTTTTGCAATGAGAGGGGAGAGTACCGGAAGGGGAAGACATACACTTGGGTCGGATCCGACCCCTACCGTACCGTTTGAGGGTTAATAGAGATTTAACAGAAAAACACGGAGATGAAGAGTAAAATTTAACGACCACACTTTGATTTGTTGTATATTCTTAAGTACTTCAAACACCCAATCTTGAAAAAAAAAGACCCTTATCAAGATTTTGTCATTGGTAGTATAAGAAATTAAAACAATAATTGTAAAATTTTCCAGAAAAACACTAATTTATACTAAAAGTTTCAAAAATATTTTTTTATCGGTAATCTGATTTAATTTATCTTGCATTATATCACAATATATTTTTTTACATCGAAACACGGGGCATATTTCCTCACAATGCCATATTTTTAGCCAAAATAGGTCAATTTATATATGCCATATAGAATGCATCAAAATAATAGTTATGATATTTATGTGTTCCATTTTATATGAATGAAAAGAACTTTTATATGTCAGTTAATTATAACGTTTTTGATAACAGGCTTTCAAAATGATGCAATTTTCAAATCTTTATTTAATAGGTATGAATCATATCGCAGAAAAAAATATATTCATTTAACGGCAACGAAGAGTTTTACCTCATTATTTATTTCTATTGAACCAATATATCAGCTATAGACTAATTAGTGTATTTCTACAGTTGCTATCGCATCTGGAATAGCATAAACGAGGATTCAGTTTAGTTAGCCTAGTGACCTGCGATGCTCTCCGCGGTTATTATAAGAATGAAATGTCAGGTAACGCATCTGCCTTATTTACATTTATTTGATAAATTCAAGCCTTATTTCTTCTGGTCTGTTTCTGAAACTTCTCGATGTAGAAACTAGGCTAACTCCATAATATTTGCATTAAAAGTTTTTCTGGGGAAACATAAACATTTGTGCACCATATATATGAGATCTTTGCACGAAAAAGCCCCAAAAGAAATCCTGATACAAATACAGCTACGCTAATGAATTAGCGTAGCTTAAAAAAAAAATTTTCGGATGTATGGTAGGTAAAGTTTAGAGTTCTTTTTTCGATTTGGATGGACTGCATTTCCCATTACACTTCGGCTAAAAAGTTTATTAGCTTTTGCCACTGAACTCAGTAGCGCTCGCATACAATAATTAAATAACAATAATACCCAAAAGAGCTCGTTAGTTATTCTGCGACAGTTTACATTTGTATATCCTTTTTAAAGCAACAAGGTATTACACGCGGAACAAAGATTGAAGAATTCGCCCAACGTTGTCGTGAAGTTGAATTAGAAATATCTTCCTGGTTGAAGATAGGAAGAAAAAGTGAATAGGAAATGAGGCTTACGGAAAAATACACTGTGTCATTAGAAGAATAATAGGTCGGCTGGATTAAATGATCCATGCTTGATTACACGTTGGAAACTTAAACATAAAGAAACGATCTAAAAATATTTAGCATAGCTTCGGCTAATTAAAAAAGAATCGGTCGGATAAGCGTACATAACTAACATAATTTGCCCAGTAACATCTACAAAAATATTTTAAAAAATGCTTGCAGAACAAGAATAACATCCGTAATTTAAATAGTCTTTCAGTTACTATGTACAATGAAACCAACTCTTCTCTCAAGCATGTTCACTAAACCCACTCTTAAACTTTAATTACACGGATAGAGATGAAATCTCTCTGTAAAAAGAGTTATTGTTAAGGAAAACGTAAACATATTTTAGCACTTTACAGTTGATTTGGAATAGCTACAAAGTACATTTAGTATTACTTCCTGTTTTTTCAGACAATTTTCAAATTATATTGAAATAAATAAATGTTAGCATATAAAAAAACATTAATTATACTAATACCACTGGCAATATTTTTCTAAAAGTAGATAAAATTTTAAAACGATTAAAAAAAATGATAGTTTGCTCAAATTAAAAAATATTTTAAAAGAAGAAAAAATGTTTCCATATATTTTCTCTTTTTCTATACGGTCAAATTAACACACAATGGGCATGTAGAATCCAAATAATAATAATAACAATAATATAACCTCATGTACAGTAGGTAACGTTAAAGAGTCTCAACTAAATGAACAGATTCCTTTGCAATTATTTAGGGTCCTAATAAAGCTGAATTAAAACTTCTTTTTCTTCCTGTTCCTCATCACCTTTCCATTTTTAAATTACTTTATGGATTTTCAGATCATGTATCTACTCCTCCAATAGTCATATGGATTTTCAGATCATGTATCTTGCAATATTCATGCAAGATATTCAATAACAACATGGCCTGGTTGGATTCTTGTTGGTAAAAATAGGGGCCTTTACAGTAATACCACAATGCTTGTCTTGCATCAGTTTCCGGGTGCTGCTAAAACTTCATGGCTTTGTCGATTATTACTGATGGGTCTAAATCATTGGCCGAGGTCGGACGACTGGTTATGGAGCTATTCTTCAAAACCATAATCTGCGGATTAGTATACCATGGTAAGCAGAGATGTTTATAAACATTCGAAATTGGCTTCAAGCTGTAGGTTCTGGTAAGTTTAGCCCACGTATTGTAAAATCAGCCCACCAAACCACGAAGCCCCCTTCCCCTCCCCATTACACTGCACCCACGAATCTTCAATGTTGGGATCACATTAGCCCAGAAGGACCTGATCGTCTGGCTTTCCTCACCGACCTAGGTATCACAATCCGATTGTAAGCTCTTGACTCGTCATTCCAAAACATTGATTTCCGCTGAATTAGAAACTAGGATTTGCATTCCTTACACCATCTCAGTTAGCATCTATCCTCTGTCACGTTGGTTGTAGGCTTGGGAACAGATGCACGCCCATAGTGGTATCGCGCGATGCAGGGTCCAGAAATCTATCATTGTGCTAAAAATAGTCTTGGCTCTCTAACACGGGTTATACATAACCCAAGTTTGTAAAATGGAAAGTTTTCCCCCATGATTCTTGGATATTCAGCTCTGTTCCATTTATATTTTCATGTAACGTTTCTCCAGTTGACGTAAGAATTCAGAGCGAGGCCTATAGGTATCTCTATTTGTTTACTGGTGTTCTTACTCTCATTGCATTTTAAAAGTCTGGTAACTCAGCTCACTGCTGAGTCTTGAAAGTTCAACTTCAGTCTCTTATATATAAAAAAAATCCAAGTGAATTTATAGGCAGTATCAGTGACTTGCTCCATGCATGAATCCTACTTAGCGTATGATGTGATAGTGTCCAGATTTTTGAGTTGGGGGAGTTAACCTAAATAGAAAGTATTGTAACATTGACATTTGCTAAAATCCCTGGTTTATATGCTTATTCTATGATTTGAGGCGATAAAAAGGGAAAATAAAGTTAGACAATGCTTACTCATGCAGAAACACACAGCTTAATATCCACAGTAAAAAATAAAAGGTGGCAACTACTTCCGAATTTTTATTATGGATAATTAGAAGCTGCGAGGAGTGTAAATACCTTATCTCTCCTACTGAATATTTTTTCTCTCGTTAAAAATGAACTACGAGTATGGCTGGGCAGGTAACGAACCGAACAATCGTCGTCATCAGGGATCGATATTTTGAACAATGAACGACCGTTTTCCAGCTACTATAGCTTTTCTGATAACAGACCTTTCACCTTAAAACAGTAGATTTCCTAATAAAATTTTTGAGAAACAGTCTTTCTTATACTGTGTTCAGCGGAATCAGAAGTTCCACGAAAGACTGCTGGTGTTATATGACAGACCAAGAGTTTTTTAAGGAAAGTTAATAAAAACTGGTTTTTAAAAGAATTAAACTAGTTGGTACCAGGGAAAACATGACGGATGGATAGTAAATAAATGTAGTAATACACAAATTATACTCAACACATCATTGCCAAATGTTGAAAATCATAACACTAGAGAAATACTCTTTAAAAAATTACTATTAAACTCAATAAAAAGAAATATGGTTACTCAACACCGCGAAATAAAAAAAAATCCGTCAGGTTTAATTCTATATCTGTAAAATATAATTAAACATAAAAATGGCAGAGAGAGAGCTAGAGAGATTCCTCGGAATAAACAAATTAACGTGTTTATGCGTCCTCGTGCTTAGTGAGTATCTAAAGCCAGATTTAAACATGTCACTGATCATGCTCAGAAAGCAATTTTTAATTGTAAATTATCTCTAATTAATAGAAATTGCGGTTAGAAAAACCGAATCTAGAAATTAAAAAATTTCGTTTAAGACCAAAATGAAGTAAATTGATGTAGTAGCTCTTCTCTCACGGACTACCCAAAGAATCGGATTAGCAACTTAAATATATAGATGGTATTCCATTAAAAAAAAAGGGAAAAAATGAAAATAACGTAAAGTGTCACCTTTGGTCGGTTGAACTTATGGGCCTTTGTGGCCACCATGTCTCACAGAGCGGCAAGATTTTCGTCAGGGTAATTGCCGATGTTATCAAAGCGGAACTTATTTAATGAATACACGAATATAACGCTACTTACGTAGAAACAATTAACAAATCATAATATTAAGAATATAGAACAAAAATCCAAGACGTTGCCTTGGTTGTTAATTTTATTTGTTTTCGCCCGATATTACTTTAAGAAAATAACTGAAGATTTGATTTCAGTTGAAAGTTTGGATCTATTCAACCCAGGAAGTAACTTGTTTTATTATAATGATCTTTTTATGTAAATGAACGACATAAGCTGAGTAAAATATACTGCAGTATTCAGAGGTGGAGCAAAAGCAATGATAGGAATAATGGGTGGAAATACGATATGTATGAAAAATGTTGCAAAAAAACTGCTGTCTTCATAGTTACAAAAGTCAACAAATGTAGATAAAACAAAAAGATGTAAGGCTGCTGTGTACTAACCCTATTGTATTCGCTCACCTCAGTGTTAACCCATGGGGAAAATTAGTCTACTATTTACAACTACATAAATGCTGATAATCAAATGAAAAAGATATTTTCAGATAGCCTGAACTTTTCTGCAATAAGATTCATCTTATAAATTTCGTCCCCCAAAGTAATTTATGAGCGTTTAAAACACGCTATACTAGATCTTTTCCCCCGAATAATTTAAATTTTAAAATATTATTTGCTTTATTTAAAAAAAAAAAACGAAAAATGCCCTAAGTTGTAAAATTTAGTTCTCTATTACGAATACAATTTTTAAAAAAAGTTTAAATCCAAGTGGGTAATCCTTGGACAAATTTTCTCCATAGGTTAACCTACTGACGGTACCTCCATAGGTTAACCTTCTGACGGTGGGGGTTGGATCCAACCCTGGGGTGTGTTTTCCCCCTCCCGTACTCTGCCCTCTCATTGCAAGAGATCGAGTTTGCAAAGAACCCTACCAGGCAGTCTTGCAACAGGTGTTGGAGCGTTTGCAGTAAATATGAGTGTCTTTGTTAAAAATCGTTATTCATGATCACTAGTCATTTTTTAAAATTTTAGATTTTTAATTTTTTATTCCGATTTTGAAGGCCAAAAATGTCAGTATATATTATTTTTTACATTTTTGTGCTCGGAAATGTGATTCAGTTACTTCTAAAACTAGGTACAACACTAAATTACATATTAGACCTAATATATATAACATTCTATGTTAATGCCTGAGAGATTTTCTTTGTTTAGCAAAATTACAATTTGCTGGTCTTTTTTTCTACAAAAAGGTTTTAATTTCATGTAAAATATCATCAATAAATGTTATTATACAACAAAAATGCTTATTGTGTACTTTCTTCTACTAAAAACCTCATAAAAAAGACATCGGGTCGTATCTGACACTTCGTACCATCTATATCGTCTCAAACCACCTTACCGTTAGAGGGTTAACATTGAGGTGAGCGAATCCAATAGGATTAGTAAATAGCAGCCTTAATTTCCCATTAAAATAAGTTTTAGATGAAATAGTGCTGATTATAATTTTATTAAATTTCGGTCACTGCAGTCGAATGTTTCTAAAGCCTGTATAAAGATATGGGTTTATATTCTTCTCAGCACTTAACATTTACAGACTGAAGTTATATGGCTATCGCGAGATAATACTCTTGCAAGAGCGTTTGAATCGGGGAAAAAACTGACGGTATATTTTATTGATCCAATAATTTCACCATCTTAGAGAATAACAAATACAGAAGGTCGTTCGCACTTTTTGGAAACAATTTTGATAGTTGTTTTATGTATAAATGCCGTATTTTTCGCGGCGATTTGCTTCTATCTGATAGCCATGGTTCCTATCAATATCTCTAGCTCGAATTTTTTCATAACAATAAACTTTTTCTTAGTACTGTCATGTCAATTTTACCCCATTCCTCTTGGACCGTTTTCCAAAGTACGTTCAGTGATTTTGGATGCCGTTTTCCTAAGTCTCGTTTTAATAAACAGAAAGCTCAAAAGTCCATTGGACAAGCGTCATGTGATTTTACAGGTATTTCATTAAATCGGATACACTTTATTCCTGTTTCTGATTCTTTCTTTGCTAAATAAGCGGCAGTTGATTTAGACGTCAGACTACAGGATTTGTCTATATGAAGCTCAACTTTATCAATGTCCTTTCCATATAAGGCTGGAATTTCTTCTTCAAAAATTGGTTCTAAAACATTCTGCTGATAGTAGAGTGAATTCGTTTTAGCTTTACTTGAGACTTTTTATTTTTATTTTTTATTTGCCGTTGTAACAAAATCCTGCAACTATCATGAATCCCTTGGGGAACTTTTCTGTACACTGACGAAGCCATTTCGTATGGTCATTCCCGTCAGTTGGACAATCGAAAATTGAATTACATGTTATAAATATCTTTTTTTGAAATGCCATAACAGCGATTTTTACACCGCTTAATGATTTGTTGATACGAATATCTCTCCTCGGAAAGCGCAGTTACGTAACCTTCGAGCCATCTATCAGTTTTAGGAGCCATTTTCAAAAAAAAATCTTTTATTTTACATTCCAATCAAAACGAAACAGTAGCAGAGATTATTCTGAAGTCGCCAATTTTTTATCTCAAAATGCAAACGACAAAAATAAATTAGAAAATCGTTTCCATAAAGTGTGAACGACCTTTTGTACAGCATGACTGTCAAGAACTGCATACTAAGCTGGGGTTTTTTTTTTCTTTCAAAACTGAGTGAATCAAGTTAATTTCTGCCAGGGTAAGAAGGAAATGTTTTTCAAATTAAAGATAAAATAGTATTGTTATCACATAAATTACAGTACTTGATCTCGGCTGTGGAGCAAAATACGTTTTCCCGATATTTATTCTATGTGACTTTCCTGGACGTTCTGTAATGCATTTAAGTAATGAAATACTCAATGGTATTAAAAACCTTCGCTTCAGCTTATTAGAATATCGAACTGAGAAATTTCTTGAACAATGAGTAAAATTATTGAGTACAAAATGCATTCATAGTTAAAGAAAAGTCAACAGGATTTCCGGTAGTCGAGTTATGAATATTTAATTCAACTTAGTTCATTTTTTCAGTTAAAGGTTTTTGATGGAGTTTCGGAAACATGTTTATGATATGGTATATTAAAATATCCGGATTTATCTAAACGAGTATTTTAGTTCTACGTCTTCTTCGAGCTATTTGGGTAAGAACCAACTTTTTGTGAATCTGGTTTTTCTAAATATGTTAACCCTAAAAATAAATATCACAACAAACTGATCGGTGTAATTGATAAGTGCTTCAGTAGTTCACTTTTAAATTAAAATTTCAGATGATATTGGAGTCCTGGAAGCTACAAAATTCTTCGAATTTATCTTCTTTTTGTCAGTTTTCTTACATATTTATACCAATAGAAAATATTTGTTATTTCTTTTAATGTTTCATTTGATATACGCTTTGTATACGAATAATGTCTCTCCCTAAAAATATTTTTCTTTGATATCCTTTCGAAGTTAGAGTTGGGGGGGGATTATGTTTAAAATATTAGGTATTTGCTTTCGAAAGTTTTTGAAAGCTCTTAACGGTTCTATAACAAAATATGTTTGTAGACCATTGTCACTGGAAGTAGCAATTCCGTATTCATTTTTACTTGTAGAATATTTTTTTTATAAAAGGCTTAATTTTACATAAATTTTTCTACTTCGCTCGTGGTTGTACACTCTCTCAAAAAAAAATATATGCACCCAGAATAAATCGAGCTACTATCACAAAACTTGGCAGGAATGTAGTCTGGTAAGAGATATGCAAATGATTAAAATTTCGATGCCAATGAGACAAGGGTAAGCGCTATGCGCATATGAGATGCGCAGCTGGGAGAGTTTAAAAGTATGATTGCTCGTGCCATAGGGTATTCAAACAAATCTGTCGACTTGGATGGACGGTATTGTGACTAGAGATGCTTCCGAGACGTAACCGGCGACAGTAAGAACAATTGTTGGACTTTGAGAGGGGGCGTATAGTAGGCCTCAGAGAAGCAGGTTGGTCGAACAGGCGTATCGGCCGCCACCGAGCGATATGGTAGTTGCTCGGTGTTGACAACAATGGATCACGGAAGGGATTGTCTACCGTCGCGGAGGGTCAGGGCGTCCCAGGAACACAAATGTGCGCGAGGATCGCGCAATCATAAGAGCGGCCACGTCCGCACCAACAACGTCGCTAGAATCGGTTCGATGCCATTTACCACCTTCCAGACATCTGATGGTATCAAGGGAAACCATTCGGAGACGACTGGCCGACGCAGGTATGAGGAGCCGACGTCCATTAAGACGACTACCACTGACCCCACATCATAGGCAGTGTAGATTGGATTTTTGCTGATCTCGGGCAAGCTGGAGTGTGACCGACTGGAGGCGTGTTATCTTCAGCGAAGAATCCCGATTCAGTCTCAAGGTTGATGACCAGCGCATACGCGTGTGAAGGCGGCCAGGCCACCGGTCCGATCCGGCATTTGTTGTCGAGAGGCATACGGCGATTACACAAGGTGTGACAGTTTGGGGAGAGATTTGTTGGGACACACAATCACCTCTAGTCGTCCTTCAACGCACTTTAAAGTGACACGCAGTTACGTGGACGAGATTTTAACGCCAGTTGTACTGCCTATGTTATTAAGTCGCCTAGGTGCCATTTATCCGCAGGACAACGCTCGTCCACATACTGCACGACTCTCCCAACAATGTCTTCAAGGATATGACGTACTCCCATGGCCAGCCAGGTCCCCAGACCTCTCGCCAATAGAGCACGTCTGGGACGTGCTCGGAAGGCATCTGCAGCCGTCCGGGAATACTGGTGAATTAACTGCCCATTTGCAAAGATTATGGCATGATCTTCCGCAGGAGGTCATAGGTGACCTCATTGATTCGATGCCACTCAGTGTTTCGGCTTGTATAGCTGCAAGAGGTGGATTTACTACATACTGATTTGTAACCATTTTCATGCCATATCTTTTGAATTAAACGGTCTGTTCTTCTGAATTTGTAATCATTTGCTTATCTCACCATACACTACATACATGTTAAGTTTCGTGATAGTAGCTCATTTCCTTCTGGGTGCATATATTTTTTTGTGACAGATTGTATATTAATTTGTTTTTATTTACGTGGGTATAAATTACAGATTATAATGAATTTTATAACCTCTTTTCTAAAAGTCACCGCTACAACTTCTGTAGCATCTCGGGTACCAGAATTGATATCTTTTAAATAGTCCATGTCCTTGAAGAAATTGCAATCATCATTACCTTATTTGAAAAAAAAAAATCTATGTATTTTTTCAGATTGAGTTGTATTTTGCGGAATAAACAGTTCGTTCATTCATTTTTTTTACAACTGGAAATTTTTTTTTCAATGCAAGAGCTATATCTTTCATATGTGTTTCCAGTATGCTCATGGTAGTCAGATTAATTAATTTCGAAACTATATTGGCTTAAAATTGCAAATAACATTAAATTTTTGGAAAATTTTCTGTACTGCAGTAGTTTATTGCATAATAGTACAATTATATTTAAAATGTTTTGAATCTAAATTTTCCCCTTTTTTCCTGAGGAAAAAACAATTTCTAATTCAAAAGTCTAATTTGTATTTTCTTTACCATTTTGCTTATTACGTGTCATCCCAAAATTCCTATGTGAAGATAAAGTTTAAACCTTTAAAAAAATTTCCCTGGAGCTATCTTTACCAAATACCAGTTCACGAGTTAAATTTACAGTGGTTAAATTAACAACAAAATAATTTTTTTTCTTTCCTATGCTGGGCACTTGTTTGAAGACATTCGCTCATACACTGTGGTGATTTGTTGGCTTCTTTTCAAATGGGTGCACCATTTCAGGTAAGCCAACATAGCCACTGGGTACCACCACAATTTAGACCAAGCACTCCCAGGGGCGACATCTGTGGGGCTCATAATATCCTCTCACCCCCCCCCCCCCTACAAATCTCACGGAGGCAAAAAGGATGTTTATGAGAGAATTGAAAATATATGGTAAAGATTTTGAAGGTAACACGCGTAAAACGAGAAAATAACTCGTTTGGCATCTTCAATGTCACGGTATATCCACAGGGCTTTAATTTAAATTGTCGGTAAAAATGTATGAAATACTAGTTATTTCAAGTTTCAATGGAGGAAAAAATTCCGCATATACTGTCTGCGATGAGCTTTTCTTTAAAGGATTAGGCGCGATTTCGCATCTTTTAACTGCGGGGTAGGATATAAAGAGGATTCCAGCTGTTTTTACTACTTCTTGGCACATTTCTCGCGCTTGTCTGACCCCATTGGTATCGCTGTCAAGAAAGGGGTAAGAACGAGTTGAAGGCAAAAAAGAAATATGTCTTATTTTTATTTTCCAGCGCACAAAGAAAGCCTTGTTGACGGATGCTTTGTTTAAAAAATGTAAGTTAAAAATCATGTCATTGATCTTGTTCCCTGTGGCAGTCTGACTGAACAGCGTTCTGTTTCTTCAATAAATTTTCATAATCCCAGCTAATAATTATAAGCCCTGAGTACTTTTCACAATCAATGTAAAAAAAAAATTAATGAACGTTTCAAATAATAAATAATATATGTAAGGCTAACATCCTGCATTGAAAACTTGTGAGGCAGGGAAAAATGGGAGACATGGCCACAAAATGGCACTGTCACATCGCCAGAGAAGCTAAACCAGATATGGGATCAATATACAGGTTGGACGAACAGTGATCGAGACCCATACCCTTCGGAAGGTCTTTAGATCTCTTTTATAGCCTATAAGCTCTCTGCTAGCACTGGAGAATTTGACCGTGAAATGTAAATAGTGTTGCTATCGCTTATTATGCTATAAATTATTTCAACTTTTAAGGATATATAATGAGCGAGAATAATGAGCATTATAGCTCTAGATAATAATGAAATGGCTTTCTCGACCCTCATACGATATCTGTCTTCATGAAATAGTTCTAACCGAATCGTTCAAATTAGCAAATGTCCCGTTCGAAAGATTGTAAAAGGTATGTTAAATTTTTATATAAATAAAAATATTAAACATTAAATTTTTTATATATATAAAATATTAAACATGGAAAAAAGTGTGAATAATTTTTCCTTTGTGTTTTGATAACCGTATGTACTTATGAACTATGGCTCGAGGTAGCCTTATGGTAGCGTGCTGGCTTTCTGTGCTGAGGGTGCTGGGATCGAATGCCGACGCTCGTCATTAAATACCTCTGTCTCTAGGCCGGATATGGATACGTTAAATCCTTATACCGGAAAGTCCTTCTATGAGGTCAGAGAGGGTGGGAGAGGGTAGGATCCCTCCAGATGTTGCTCCTGGGGATCCGCCATAGCTAGTTGCCCCCTCAATTTTGACCTCTCGGTCAAAATTGAAGTGGCAGCTAACTATGACGGACTCCGACTCTTGTGGTGCTGTATAAACCGGAGTCGCACACTTCACTCCAAAGCCTATATGGACTTGATCTGGAACTTTTAGCCAAGGGGCCATTAGAAACAACAACTATGAATGTACTGCTGCTGTTTTTCCGTCTCGTTGACCCGCTCTTAATAGTTAGCTATTCTGTAGCAATGTTCGTCAATTTTCAATTAAATTTTAAAATGAATCGAAAGAGATTGAGCAACGGAAAGTAAAACTTTTCCTACATTAGAGTAGTAAGAGCAAAATTAATTTATTTCCCCCAAATGCTACTTAAACACTTCAAGACAGCTCTTAAGGAAGCGTGAAATTCGAAAGTAGCTATAAAAAGCATCGTGAACCTCAGGCCAACAATCTGCCTAATCAACACTTTAGGAACTGCTCACGGAATGTCATTTTGAACGCAATTTAAAGACCTCCCCGTTTTCCTGAGTGCTATTAAATAAGGATATCATAGCTTAGTTTCAAAGAGAAAAGACGTAAGAAATGAAGCGTGCAGATGAATATGCTAACTGTGTTATTAGAACAATAAGGGTCGAATAGAAACGAATCGTCTGCGATTGGAAACATACAGGAACTTTTCATCAACAGCCATTAACTTGATCGAATCTGTATCAAAGGAAATTCAATATCCTCGAATTGTAGAATTAGGCTCAAAAGGCTTTTCTTTTATCATAATTTGGGATATTTCATTGGCCTGATCAGTAATGAAATATTTTAAATGTTCATTTATTTTTAAAATACCGCATTTCTCGCACAAGACGCACCTCAAATTTTTAGGATCTTTAGAAAAGAATATTTTGTATTTTGTTAGGTATATAAAGATATTTTCAATTTCTTACTTAATAAAGATAAAAAAAATATATATATAATAAATAACATATATATATATATATATATATATATATATATATATAATATAAAATAAATATCTGTATATATAAAACAGTTCCGTGACTGACTGACAGATAACGCACAGACCAAACCGCTGAACCTAAAGGGCTGAAATTTTACATGGCGATTCTTCTTATAGTGTAGGGGTGTACTAAGAGAGATTTTTGAAAAATTCTTCTTAAATTTTTTAAAATTAAATTTTTAAGCTGTTTTAGTAACTTTGTTTAAGTTTCCATTTAAAATAATAATTTGGGGATTATAAAATTTATATCACGAGAAAGATCATAAAAATTCCTTTAAAATCAAATCTTTTTGAATCTTTACCTTCATTTTCTGATTTTTGGGGAATTTTTAAAGATTAATTTTTAGAATTTAATTTATTAAATGCTGATCACGTGGTTCCTTTTCTTTTTGTGATAATTTAAATTAATTTTGCGTCACGTGCATAACGACGAAATAAGCTGATAAAAAAAATATTGAAATACGGCAAAAGATAAAATTTAACCACTAGACTAATTGAGATGGAAGTTTTTTAAGAATTTAATTCAATTTAGTATGTTTTATGTATGTTAAACATACAAATTAATTGCATACATTGACCGTTGTATTTAATTTGAATATTTTCTTCTACATTATTTTGTCTATAAATATATCCGTTACGATTTATATATATATATATATATATATATATATATATATATATATATATATAGTCGAACCTCCATATATCGAACTTTCCTATATCAAAATTTTCTATATATCGAACTCTTAGCAAATCTCCATGTTCATTACATAGAAAAATTGTTTCTATATATCGAAAAAATCTCTATATATCGAAATTATTTCAAGACAAATTGGGAGATTTTATTCCACTTTAGAATAAAATCTCCCGATTTTTGGCATTTGAAACATTACGTCGTGGACTTCAATTCGCGGAAAATGTTCTTGATGAAGTTTTCAGTGGACTGAATAAATTCGGACATTTCTTTGAACTTTCCGCAAAACTAACTGTTCGCAAAATATTCGTAGCTTTTTTTTAAAGAATGTAACTGTGATCACTGTAACCACTGTCTGGATTATTGTTTTTTTTTAAAGATATATAGTACTCAATAAATATTTCATGTTAATTCATTTTTTAGTTATTAACTTTCATTTTATGTGATTTGCATATAAATTGGAAATGAAGTTTCGTATAAGAAAATTAGCTTTAATTTTAATGTTGTAGGAGAATTATGATAAAACTAAGATCAATTCTATATATCGAAATTTCTATATATCGAATTTTTTTCCGACATTTTGCTACTTCGATATATGGAGGTTCGACTGTATATATAAACAGGGGAATCTCGATCGATCGTTTTCGGATCCATCGTTTTTCCGTATGTGTCGTTCATTTTATCCAGTCCCAACGATCATATTGCTTTGTTATGTTACCGCATCTATCGTTTTCCCGCATTTATCGTTCATTTCAATCAGTCCCTTGAAAAACGATAGATCGAGATTCCACTATATATATATATATATATATATATATATATATATATATATATATATATATATATATATATATATATATATATATATATATATATATATATATATATTGGCATTAATTGCATACATTGACCGTTGTATTTATTATAATTTTTTTTTTTTTTTTTTGGGGGGGGGGGGGGGGGTGGCATTAATTGCATAAATTGACCGTTGTATTTATTATAAATATATATATATATATATATATATATATATATATATATTTGTTTTTTAGCATTAATTGCATACATTGACCGTTGTATTTAATTTGAATGTACTCCGTAGCGAAGCACGGGTATTCAGCTAGTAAATATATAAGAAGCTGACAGTATATAAGTGCAGTCGTCCCTTGGGGTTATCTGTCTAAATTGAGGTGGCATCAGGAGGTTATGTTGGCTCACCCAAGTGGTGCTCACAGAAATAGGAGTCAACAACTTCACGGGGTAATAAGGACATAATGGGCATAAGGGTCTCCGAACAAAGTGCCTCTGCGTTGGCAAACAAAGAACGCATAAATGAAGTTTTTTAATTTCTTATTTCCTTATTCTTTAACTTCAGATCATTCAGAACATGAACTTTTGTTGGTTTGACTTAACCTTTTCCTTACGGGGTGGGAAAGCATGTATACTAAGAATACGAGCCCAAGAATGAATATATATATATATATATATATATATATATATATATATATATATATATACACATACACACACATATAATTATATATATATATATATATATATAAAACTCCCTTAATGGCCGTTCTTACAAAGGGGGTGCATGAAATTTCCCGTTCTATAAAGAGAGAATCGGAAAAATGGCCCCGTAAGCTAGAGGTTAAATTTCACCTATACGTTACTTCCGGGAAGACATTATTTTCTGCCCCCCCCCCCCAAGCACATGATGTCACTCCACTACCTGTTTAATGGAATCCCTTGAGTCGTTTTGATTGTAACTGAAATTAAGTCGAATGACCTCACCTGTACCACGGGATGTTATGTGTGCCGGATAAAATAATTCCTGTTTTGGAGAGGGTAAGTCACATCCATCTCTCAGCAACACATATAAATGTCAGATATATTCAGAAAAAGATAATTGTTCAATTTTCTTCCAGTTTATGAACAGTGGACGAGTTACTTTTACGATCTCAACTAGAGAACGTTTTACGTTAAATTTGCAATTTATGACGACGGTAAATGCAATCAAACATGGTAAGAGGATTTTAAGTAATAGTTCATTGACAGAGGTCTAAAATATCCTTATACCATCTTAAGAGTCATTATATTTCTCTTTCCTCTATTAAATGGCGTTTGTGTTATGTGAAAGAAATGCAGTATTTCAAAGTGGTAATTTAAGAAAATATGGTGCTCATCTTTAGAGCATTTGTTAAATTGGTAATGTAAAAGAGAAAAAAAAAACAGTAAACCAAAAGGGCAACGCGTTTACTAAGTAGCTTGCGTTAAAAAAAAAAAAAGGAGGAGAAAATACTTCTAAATAAATACCAGACACTCCGGTGCTCCAGAGAAGATTTTTTTTTCTTTTTTTTTTACGAATCAAATGCCAGCTTTGAGACTCTCTATCTTGACTATATCGTATCACTCAGCAATCAGTTCGAATTAAAGGGAAAAAACCAATGATGCGTAACATTAAATGTAGAAAAAAATTGAGGCCGTAAACAGTTTTTTCTTTGTGTGCATGTGAATTTGAACTATAAATAATGATTTGTATACGTAAATAATGAAAAAATTTCCTAAAATGATTTCAATCTTCATTTCAGAAAACTGATATCAGTTTTCAATATTTTTTCAGTCAACATCAATCATAAGAGTAATGATACTTTTCGGCGAGGTGTGGCGTGCTGTTTGTTCTGATAGGTTGAATTTTAACTCAAACTATAAAGAAAACACGGGAAGTTTTACCCTCAACAACGTTACATTGGATCTATCTCGCAAAGATATAGATGCCTTCGACAGGACTCAAAGTTCTCGAATAATAATAATAAAAATTTAAACACATTGCTATTTTTTGGCTTTAAACATACTCAAGAAATCTCAGGATCAAATAATGCAAACCGTGTTTCGAGACTGATTACATTGTCAGATTTTCTGCCTATGTGTTTCCCTGCTGTACCTATACTTTGAATCAAATTATCTATGGGTGCAATTTTACACGATTTACCCTTTTTTTAAACCTCAAATTCCTTGTGTGGTATCAGTGAAAATTTCATTCCTATGTTTCCTTCATCAAAGTGCAATCAGGATTTTTGATTTAGAGTAAAAATTTTAAAACCGTTTTCTACTGAAGCAAAAATTACCCTCATAAAAATGTCTTTTCTGTCCTTTTAAACTAATAAAAGTTTTGCAATCTAAGGTGTTTATAAATTTGAAGGTGAATCATTTTAAAACCTTTCCTATGATGAAAAAATCCCCAGATGTAAAAAGAATATATAGCAAATAGAGCTTTTGATTAGGCTGATGCAGCGGGTGCAAAAAGTTTTATACATAACATTCTCACTTATATCTTGTGGATGGGTAAATATTTAAGATCATGTTCAGTTATAACTGTCATATTACGCAAATTAAGTAAGCTAAGATGGAAAAAAATCTAAAAACTTTAAAATTGGTAGAACTATCGAGGGAAAATGCTAATTTTAGGCCACAAAAAGTATTTGCATACTTATGATTGGCTGTAAAAAATGCTGATTTATTGATTCTGAAGAATTATAAATCTAGAAGTCTTAGTCAAATGACTTCAATAAAAGTTATATAAGTTATGTTGTTGTTTCTTATGCCCCTTGAACGACAGCAACGTCAGATCAAGGCCATTATAGGCCATTGGGTTGAGTGAAGTGACTCCGGATTTTAAGTTAGCACCACAAGGGTCGGGGTTCGACTTGGCTAACAGACCGGTTCCGTAATTTTGAACCCAGTCAATTGACGAGACCGGTACACTAGACCCCGCATCTCCAGAGGTAAAGTTTGAGAACTTGGAGGACATTGCAGGCACGACAGATTTTACGTGCACCAGCCGCCATTAGCGTACACGGCGGTGGATTTGTCAGAGACGAGCATCGAACCAGAGAAATTCAGATCACTGGCCCGCTGTTCTTGCCAACTGGGCCACCGCGCTCTTATATAATTTATTAAAATTATGTATGATCTTTAAGATTTTCCAGATATGACATATTGTCTCCAGGCGGGAACGTAACATTTCACTTCATTTTGAAGGCAAAAGTTATCATGGCATCAGTAAAGAAATGGTAAAATGCTTTCCTTCTGTTAGATATGTGATTATGAGACATGAAGCTTATGGAACTGCAACCAATATAACCCGATCAGGTCACCCCCCAAAAGTTATCCGACAGAAATCGTTGATACGTTGTTGCACAAGTTCGATTAACTCCATGCAAGAGTGCCCAAACATTTGCTGAAATCATTTTTGAATCGAAAGGAAAATGTCTTTGTACATCTACCATTCGAAATGTTTAAAAAGGGGTTAATTATTGCTATAGAATACTGAGGAAAAAATATATAATGGTGAAGATAACGAGATGAAGCGCTTGCTATTTACTAAAACGTACATAAATAAACTTGATGATTGTTAGAAAAATGAATCATTTACTGATAAGAGAAAATTCGACTTTTTTGGCTCAGATGGTCATAACAGACATTGGCGTCACCCTAATACGGAGTTGAAGCCAAAGAACATTTTATCTACAGTTAAATGTGGTGGAAGTCATATTTTGTTGGTAGGGTGCATGTCATATTCTGGAATTGATAACTTACACTTTGTTGCAGAAAATATGAATGCAAGCATATCGTCATTTTGCGCCATAATTCACAACATAGTGCCCAAAGCTGGGAATTTAAAACGCTCATTATTTCCTGCAGGATAATGATCCTAAACATACTGCTGAAATAACTCGAGAATTGCTACTGTATATTGTCAAAAGAAGATTGATTTTATCTCCACAGTCTCTTGATATTCATGTTATTGAAAATCTATGGTACATTCTGAACTTAAAAGTTTGAAAGCATCATATTACTAGCACAGCTAAGCTTGAATCAGTAATCGAAAGTGAACGTGCCAAAACAGCAAGTGAGACTATTCAAAATCTAGTTTGTTCAGTGGAGAGAATATTCCGAGTATTAGTAATGCCAATGGATTATATACTAAATACCAATAATTTGTGCAAGCAAATGAAAACCATAAGTGTGCAAATACTTTTTGTATTCTAAAGTGGTGTTATTTTTCCTTCTGTTGTAAGCCAAATATCATTCCACAGATTTTACTTCAAAATATAGTTTTTTGAAGATTAAAAACCCTGCTTTTTGCTTAACGCTCCGCCTCTTTGTATTTTGTCATCTTGATCTGCAAATTTTGTACTACAATTAGTGATAGACGATGGTTCTTTTCGAAGTGGGCTGGTTGACTGCACTTTGTCAGTCACCAGTAAAAATGTACAGAAAATCCGCATTAGGTATTCCTCTCTCTCCAGTAATGAATATGTGTTTGGGGCAATCTTAAAGTGATCAGAGAGATTTCTACAGAGTTCCAGCCTTTAACCAAACCCGAATACAGAGAACAGACCTATTCATCAGGAATATTTGAAAAATCAGAGACTGAAATCCGAGCTTCAGTGATCAAATTGAACAGATAAACTTTAGTCAGTTTCGGGAGGGGAAACTGTATATATAAAACAGTTCCGTGACTGACTCACTCACAGACTGACTGACTGACATACAACGCACAGACAAAACCGCTGGACCTAAAGGGCTGAAATTTTGCATGGCGATTCTTCTTATAGTGTAGTGGTGCACTAAGAGAGATTTTTCAAAAATTCTTCTTAGATACTTTTAAATTAAATTTTTAAGCTGTTTTAGTAACTTTTTTTTTAAGTTTACATTTAAAATAATAATTTGAGGGTTATAAAATTTATATCACGAGAAAGATCATAAAAATTCCTTTAAAATGAAATCTTTTTCGAATCTTTACCTCTGTTTTCTGATTTTTGGTGAATTTTTAAAGATTCATTTTTAGAATTTAATTTATTAAATGCTGATCACGTGATTTCTTTTTCTGGTACTTTAAATAAATTTATCGTCACGTGCATAACAACTAAATAGACAAAATATATTTTTTTTTCTTGCTAATGTGGCAGACGATTGAACATTCTTTTGTCTATAAAAATATCCCTTACTATTTTTTTATAAATATATATATTTTTTCTACATCAATTGTATATATTGATCGTCGTATTTATTATAAATCTAATATATAAAAATGAATGTTTGTATCTCTGTAATTGTATAGAAATCCACAGTTTAGGAGCAACGATCGTGAAATTTTACATACAGGCGTCTTTAAAAACAGCCGAGGGTCTGAAGAACTTCAAAAATCGAAATTAATTACCGTTGAATTTTAATTAATAAAAAACCAACAATTTGTAAGCTGTTACACTTTGTGGAATCACCGCTCTGAATATGGCGTCCACGTTAGGGTTAGCAAACAGCGAGCGAAAAGATAAAAATAAATAAAATCAAAAAGTTTCAAGTTATATATTAAACCAGAATAATAAATGAAAATAATAATCTTTCAAGTCAGATTTTATACTCTAAAATAAATCGGATCCAACGGCATATTGACACTATCACACGCGATGGAAAATTCGAATCAACCACGCTAAGTGTCACGAGATCATTTTTAATCGCTACTGCAACCCCCTCAACACCTTAAGTCTTTGTGTCTATTGAAGAGTTAAAGACTAAGCTTCTATCCTGCTAACTTATTTCTAACTTAAAACTCCTCTTACTCCATAAATACATGTATATTCACCAACCCATAGCAACTTTCCAGTAATTTTAGTACAAATATTCTCCTATTTACACAATACACCAGCATGTTATTGTGGCGCATTCGGTAAGAGCGTTCATTTACTGCACTACACGACGCGGGTTCGAATACGGATCGTACAGATTTTGCTAAACCTGTATTTTCAGCTTTTTTATGGAGGCTTTTTTGTTTCAGCTTTTATTTTATTATTTTTTAAATTATTATTATTATTATTTTTATTTATGATTTTTTAAAATTATTTTTATTTTATTTTATTATTTTTAAAAATTATTATTTTTATTTTATTTTATTTTTCATATTATTAATGTGTATAACATTTCGTATACTTTTTTTTCTATGTTATTTATACTGTGTTTATTTTTTAAATGGATTTTGGTAGGTTTATTATAAATTTATGTATTTTATGTTTTACTTTTCAGGAATTTTTGCTCCAATGATAAAGGCTAAATCTTTTCTATGTTATTTATACTGTATTTAGTTTTTAAATTGATTTTGGTTAACAAACATTCGACAATTTGACATTTTTACTTTTCAGCTTTACTTTCCTAAAGACAATTTGACATTTTTCCTTTTCAGCTTTTAGTGGTTTATTATAAATGTATATATTTTATGCTTTACTTTTCAGGGTTTTTTTGCTCCAATGATGAAACGCTAAATCTAGCTGAATTCTGAAGAAATTATTGTAAATTTATGGTTTTTTATGTTGGGTTTTCTTTTTATTCATGTGTATAACATTTCACATGCTTTTTATTCTATGATATTTATACTGTGTTTAGTTTTTAAATTGATTTTGGTTAACAAACATTCTTAAAATCCCGGGCAACGCCGGATAAATTATCACCTGTGTAGGTTGATAATTTATAAATTTTAAAACTGTTACCACATGTATATTTACAGATCCACAAGAACTTTCCAATATTTTTAATTAATAAATAACCAACAACTCTCGATTCACAAGCGTACAGTAGATGGCGCCACTATTTTAATTTTTTTTGTGTCTATTTCGTTGTTATGTGACGATAAATTTATTTAAAGTACCAGATAAAGAAATCACATGATCAGCGTTTAATAAATTAAATTGTAAAAATTAATCTTTAAAAATTCACCAAAAATTAGAAAATGGAGGTAAAGATGCGAAAAGAATTTCATTTTAAAGGAATTTTTATGATCTTTTTCGTGATATAAATTTTACAACCCTCAAATTATTATTTTAAATGCAAACTTGAAAAAAGTTACAAAAACAGATTAAAAATTTAATTTAAAAAAATCTAAGAAGAATTTTTCAAAAATCTTTCTTAGTGCACCCCTACATTATAAGAAGAATCGCCATGCAAAATTTCAGTCCTTTAGGTTCAGCGGTTTGGTCTGTACTTTGTATGTCAGTCAGTCAATCAGTCAGTTAGTCAGTTACGGAACTGTTTTATATATATATAGATTTTTATTACTATCTCTATATCGTAACGTTAACTTCATGCGCACACATTATTTTTAACTGGCATTCAATTGGCTGTTAAAACTTTATATTTACATCCTATTTAAAAGAAGTAGGGTGGAAATTGTAGGGTGGAAAGTTGGTAAAATTAAAATTTTGTGCAATGTATTTTAATTTCTCGATTAAAAGTAGTTTTTTTCAATTTATTTCGCTTGAAAAGCTAAATATTTTATGCACTCGGTTTATATTATTATTACTATCTTTATATCGTAACGTTAACTTCATGCGCGAGCATTATTTTCTTATGCTTTTTTTATTATTATCATCTTTATAATAGCTTTATTTTCATATGGTTTTAAGCAACTATCGTTTTTATTCATATTATGTTGGTTTTTTATTAATTAAAAATTAAGGGTAATTAAATTCGATTCCGGAAGTTCTTATCTTTATTTTCATATGCTTTTTCATTTACGAATTATTCAAATGTTGGTTAAAAAACTTTTGCGTAATTTATATATTTGTGTGTGTTTAATTATTGAAATTAATAAATTTATATTTCTGGAGAGGATGTTTCAGATTTTAGTGGTACTATGATGAAAGGCTGAATATACCAAAATTCTGAGGAGTTTATTATGGAGAGAAAAGGAATTTAATATGTAGAGGATGTTTATAGGAATTAAATGTGGAGAGGAGTTGAATGGTTTGCAGCCCTCAATCAAACACTTCATTTTTTTTAGAGGCAACGCTGCAGTCATATCATTGTTCTATTGGAAATTTCTGCTGAACCTGTAATTGCAGCTTTTTTTACCCCAATGATGAAAGGCTAATTCTAGCTGAATTCTGAGGAGTTTATTATAAATTTATATATTTATAGATTTCACAAGGTTTTTTTTCTATGTTATTTATACTGTGCTTAGTTTTAAATTAATTTTGGTTAACAAACATTAGAGAATTTGACATTTTTACTTTTCAGATTTTAGTATTAAAATGATGAAAGGCTGAAATTCTGAGACGTGTATAACATTTCACATATATTTTTTATGTTATTTATACTGTGTTAATTTTTAAATTGATTTTGGTTAACAACAAACATTCTTAAAATCCCGGGCATCGCCGGGTACTTCAGCTAGTATATATATATATTTATTTTTTAGCATTAATTGCATACATTAACCATTGTATTTAATTTGAATGTACTCCGTAGCGAAGTGCGGGTTTTCAGCTAGTCACATATATTAGAGGTTTCAAAAATTAAAAATTTTTAGAATTTATTAAAATTTTAATTCTTCTCTTAATACGTAACGTACCTTAAAAATTTTTTATTACTAAGCGCATGTACCTTGAAATGATTATCTTGCGACAAGAGATAAAGTCTTCAAGGAACTCCACTTCTTAACAAGCAACTCATCTCGTTATTCATTGCCGAGGAGCAGATAAGTGTGAAACCTGGGTCCAAGACTACCAGTACGCTGAAATGTATAAATTTGCTTAGCCTGCTTTGTTGTTTAATTTTGTCATGCATTTTATTTCCGTGCAGATGTATCAAAAATTCACTCTGGACAAATGCGTTTTGCACCCGCTGTATATCCCAAACATGAAAAATTGTGAATCTTAAATTTGTATAAATTCAAATTTTTAAATTGTTCTTGCATATCTATATATATAAAACAGTTCCGTAACTGACTCACTGACATACAACGCACAAACCAAACCGCTGGACCTAATGGGCTGAAATTTTGCATGGCGATTCTTCTTATAGTGTAGGGGTGCACTAAGAGAGATTTTTGAAAAATTCTTCTTAAATTTTTTAAAATTAAATTTTTAAGCTGTTTTAGTAACTTTTTTTAAGTTTCCATTTAAAATAATAATTTGGGGATTATAAAATTTATATCACGAGAAAGATCATAAAAATTCCTTTAAAATGAGATCTTTTTCGAATCTTTACCTCTATTTTCTGATTTTTGGTGAATTTTTAAAGATTAATTTTTAGAATTTAATTTATTAAATGCTAATCACGTGCTTTCTTTTTCTGGTACTTTAAATAAATTTATCGTCACGTGCATAACAACTAAATAGGCAAAAAATATTTTTTTTCTTGCTAATGTGCAGACGATTGGACATTATTTTGTCTATAAATATATCCCTTATGATTGTTTTATAAATATATATTTTTTTCTACATCAATTGTATATATTGATCATCGTATTTATTAAAAATATATACATATATATTTATTTGTTGGCATTAATTGCATACATTGACCGTTGTATTTAATTTGAATGTACTCCGTAGCGAAGTGCGGGTTTTCAGCTAGTATTTTTATATTCATAATGATCTCAGTGTTAATACACATACGGGAAATAATCGTTACATATTGTTTGTAAACGGAGAAAATGAAATTCATAGTGTCCTGGACTCCCTTTAAGTACCTTTTTCGTACTACACTCAGAGGAGAACGATGACCTGTAATATATGTGATTGTTTTCCCTCCCGAAACTGACTAAAGTTTATCTTTTCAGTATGAACACTGAAGCTGGGATTTCAGTCTCTGATTTTTCAAATATTCCTAATGAATAGGTCTGTTCTCTGCATTTGGGTTTGGTTAGAGATTGGAACTCTGTAGACATCTTTCTGATCACTTTAAGATTGCCCCAAACACATATTCATTACACTCTCTATGAGTGTTTCGCATGAGAGTGATGAAATAAAAATTAATTAGATATTGCTTCCTGTACTGTAGAATATTTCAAAAATTTTTTTTTTCTCTTTGTCAGTCAGTAGTGGGTGATATCGGTGTTTTTTGACAGAAGGTACACAGATAAATATCCGCATAATACACACTTTTGCGTAAGGAAACTGTATTCAGAAACATTCATTTTCTCTCTCTTATCCACCTGGTTTATGATGAGAAGTAAACCACATTAAGGACGGAATTTATATTCCTGGCAAATGGGTGCAAAGGACTGGAAAATTTCTGAGGATTACAATTATGGTTCACTAAAGATCTGTTCACACTGCAATCGAAGATTTGCATTGAGTTACTACGTTGGTTCCGAGACTTTTGATATGACCTGTGATTGATTTGACACATGCCGTGGTTAATGAATTGAGCCCTGTGACTGGTTAAAATTTTTAACACTGATGCTACGTAACGCTCCAGATTCAGTGTGAACAGGCCGTTAGAGTCTCTCATTATGAGAAAGGGCTGGACAACGACCAAATGGATGGTTAGTTAGGCTTCAGAACCTATGTCTGACGGTTCGGACCTCGCGGTAGACATGAGTTTTTGTATTAGAGGCATGGGTACTCTTACCCGTACGGAATCCTCTGTGAAGTGTAGGTCACTGTCAGTTTAACCCTCGTATTGCAAAAGAATGGTGTGACAGCTGCGATAACCTTCAGTTATATAGCTCTTTTCGTGGATCCCTTTTTCAGCTATTAGGCTTTAGTTAGTATTTTATTAGCTACAATAATAATAATTATTATTATTTGCAAATACCTGGCTGTTAGAACCTAAACCGTCAGTTGTCTTGCTTTTCAATACTTTTGACAACAAAATCAAAACTATTTAATGCAGATCACGTGTCCAAAAGTTCACTGTTCATAGGACGTCCTAATTTACGAAGAGAACAGTCCAACGACCTCTTGAGTCGACTATAATAGTGAAAAAATTTTATCTGAGATAAAATGTTTCCATTAATCGTCGAAACATTGCTTGCATTTGTGATCTAAATATAACAGTTTTCCAATACCAAAATCTGTTATTTAAAAATAATTTCATATTTATAAATGACTGTCACTGATTTTTTTTTTGGTGGTGAAGGATAAATCTCTTTTTGTAGACAAGAGACTGTCAATGTCTGGATCAATATCTCACGTGATGATTATCAAGTCGTTTCCCTAAGTCTCTCACTTTTGTTGTTTATATTTTGTAAGAATAACAACACGGAGAAAGTCCTCTCTCAAAGGTCAGTTGTACAAGAGAGGAATAAATACTAGTTTTTCTGAGATCATTATGATAACCAAGCAACTGAGAAACTGTTCGTAAACAATTCTTAAGGAGCCATCGCGCGATATCGATGAATGATTATCCTTTTTGGAATTTATCTTTTAATAAAGATTCTTGGTTTTTTTTTAAAAGTGGTGATCAAATATTTGTTCTCAAATATTTCAAATGGTCGGTATTTATTTCGGTTACATTAACCAGCAGTTTCCTTTACAGTTCAACACATTTCTCCTGTGATAACTTGAAGCTTTTTACCTCTATTTCCAGATGTCTGAGGTCACAGTGTCGCAACTTCTGGATTATGAACATTTATAAATAAAATAAAATGTTTATAAGGAATACAACTTAAAATTTCCTACAATTTATTGTAGGTACATATTTTTATAAACGATCAGTTATTTCCTCTTTTCTAGTAACATGTACGTGTATAGACGCTTCGAAAAGCTTGCTTGTAACGAAGCCTATAATAAGGAAAATTTAAAAATAACTACAAACTACTAACTTCTTTTATAGTTAATTAAATTTCCTCCAAGCACAGCTCTGAAATCCCTTTGCAACCTCGCATTTGGGACCCCGCCCTCACGGTATTTAAGTAAGCGGAGCAACCGTACATTGGTAAGTCATCTGAAAGTTTAGATCATAGGTTCCCAAAGTGGTCCAGGTGGACCCCCAGGGGTCCATAGGAGACCACACGGGGGTCCACGTAGACGTGAAAAGAAAACAGGGGTTCACAAGTTGTAAGTGGGGGATCTACAAAAAATTTTCTGGTTTTCATAATAAAGAACAAAAATTTTGGCTTGGATTTACCTATCAACGTAGGCAGGTAGCATCATTCACTAGGTAGGTGCTCAAAAATATTCGAGACTCAGTTCAAACACAGAATTGAATAGAACAATAGATAATAGTACAAGTGTACACCACATGTCGAAACTTGCAAAGTGCCGCCCGTGCGCCCGCTAGTCCGGGATGCTTGTTTAGACCTGCAAAGGGATGAAATGCGACTTGCGCTGTGCTTGCAATCTACATTAGTATAAATACGAATGCCAAGAACAAAACGTTACTCATTTGTTTCCGGGATTTTGAACATAAAAGTGTGACTGTGAGTGAATCGATGTCAGTGTTTGCAGTGCCGGAAAAAGTAAGTATCTGCCTATTTGTTATACATATTTTTATTGTATATTGTAATTTTTCAATCATATTATATTTGTTTTACTATTTGAGTGTAGTAGGTAGTTATGTAGTAAAAATTAAGTACTAGAGATTATTCAAAACTTCGATAAAAGAACAAAAAGCCAGGGAAGATTAAACTTTAGGTACCTAGGTACTTTTTTGTTTAAAAATATTTATTTACTCGACGACGGCGATTAATTAAAAGAGCGGTGTTTCCGCGGGCATTTTTTTTTTATTATTGCAATAATTCTATTCTGTTGTGTTATAATAGCCATATTCTGGTAAAATCGCCTCAAAAACAAACATTATTTACAGGTCACAACTGATACGTAAAATGGCTGAATCTAAGAAGAAATGTCGATAGTACAGTGTTGATTATTTGAAACTAGCCGGGCTTCGCCTACCTACGCTCAAGCCATCCGTCCACCAGATGAAGTTTCAATAAAGTGTGAAAAATTTTCATATTGGAACACAAAATTGCGTGTATTATTTTTGCATTTTAAAATTTTCTCTTAGATTTTAGGTCATTTTGAAGATAACTGTCATATGTATCATGTGTGAGAGGGAAATTAAAATATCATGTGTGAGGGATTTTGTGCAGAGTGATAGGTGTTTTAGGTAAATTTCATTAAAAATTAATTCAAATTGACCAATTTATAAAAAAGTATGTTATTTACAGGTAAGTTTTTGTCTCTTTTTTAATTTTTAAGTGCTATTTTCCCATAAAAGATGAAAAAAACCTTAATTTTTTTTTTTTTCTAAATTGACTCCGAACGTAGACAGTCACCTTAATTCCTACTTGAGAATGATAATGAAAAATGAGGAAAGAATAATTTTCTCTTAGATTGTAGGTAATTTAGAAGATAACTGTCATATGTATCATGTGTAAGAGGGTAATTAAAATATCATGTGTGAGGGCTTTAAGATTTTGTGCAGAGTGATAGGTGTTTTAGGTAAATTTCATTAAAAATTACTTCAAATTGACCAATTTATAAAAAAGTATGCTATTTACAGGTAAGTTTTTGTCTCTTTTTTTTTAATTTTTAAGTGCTACTTTACCATAAAAGATGAAAAAAGGTTTAATTTTTTTTTTAAATTGACTCTTGAAATATTTAAAGTAATAAATTCTGTTTGAACAATTAATTTGTGAACAACTGTTTTTATAAGGAAAGGAATGACGAATCGGGGAAAATGTTCATATTGAAACATAATTCTGTCTAAACAATTAAAAAAATAAGTAAATCGAAAAGTAAAGAACATAATTATATTTCACTGGCTTTCAAAAATATCCAATAATAAAACAATTTCCTTAGCAAATACAAAATAAACAAATATTTCACTGGTGTTCAAAAATATCTAATAACAACACAATTTCCTTAGCAAATACAAAATAAACAAAAAGTGAACAATAATTGGTGTATAATAAATAGTTTTTTTATTTAGAGCTAATTTTATAAGGAAAGGAATCACGAATCGGGGAAAATTTTCATATTGAAATATAAAATTGCATGTATTATTTTTGCATTTTAAAATTTTCTCTTAGATTGTAGGTAATTTAGAAGATAACTGTCATATGTATCATGTGTGAGAGGGAAATTAAAATATCATGTATGAGGGCTTTAAGATTTTGTACAGAGAGATAGGTGTTTTAGGTAAATTTCATTAAAAATTACTTCAAATTGACCAATTTATAAAAAAGAATGCTATTTACAGGTAAGTTTTTGTCTCTTTTTTTAATTTTTAAGTGTTATTTTACCATAACAGATGAAAACAACCTTTAATTTATTATTTTTTTAAATTGACTCCGAACGTAGACAGTCACCATAATTCCTACTTCAGAATGATAATAAAAAATGGTGAAGGAATAAACTGTAACCCCTCTCCCCCCATTGAAATATTTAAAGTAATAAATTCTATTTGAATAATTAATTTCTGAACAATTGGAAAATTAACTCAACGCAAAATAGAAAAGTAAATAAAACATAATTATATTTCACTGGCCTTCAAAATTATCCAATAATAACACAATTTGCTTAGCAAATACAAAATAAACAAAAAAAAACACAATAATTGGTGTATAATAAATAGTTTTTTATTTGCGGCTGTTTTTATAAGGAAAGGAATGACGAATCGGGGAATATTTTCATTAGAACATAAAATTGCGTGTATTATTTTTTCATTTTAAAATTTTCTCGTAGATTGTAGGCCATTTTGAAGATAACTGTCATATGTATCATGTGTGAGAAGGAAATTAAAATATTAGCATTAGGATTTTGTGAAGAGTGATAGGCGTTTTAGCTAAATTTCAGATTAATATTCTTCGTTCGGAGTCAATTTAAAAAAAAAAATTTTTTTTTAAAGATTTTGTTGGTCTTTTATGGTAAAATACCACTTAAAAATGAAAAAAAAACTTACCTGTAAATAGCAAATTTTTTTTATAAATTGGTCAATTTGAAGTAATTTTTATTGAAATTTAGCTAAAATGGCTATACCTCTGCACGAAATTATATTGCTACTATTTTAATTTCCTTCTCACACATGATACATATGACAGTTATCTTTGCCTGCGGCTTGTCCACTTATTATAGTAGATTCTATAAAGTTATTCATCTACGGTTATCATGATATCTCACATAATAATGTATATAATTTGATAAAATTTTCAAGAAATGTTTTAGAAGATGAATGTTTTTCAGGAAATGCTATTTTTAATGAAATGAAGCACAATAATTAGTGTATAATAAATAGTTTTTTTATTTGGGGCTGTTTTTATAAGGAAAGGAATGACGAATCGGAGAAAATTTTCATATTGGAACACAAAATTGCGTGTATTATTTTTTCATTTTAAAATTTTCTCATAGATTGTAGGCCATTTTGAAGACAACTGTCATATGTATCATGTGTGAGAAGGAAATTAAAATATTAGCATTAGGATATTGTGGAGAGTAATAAGCGTTTCAGCTAAATTTCAGATTAATATTCTACGTTCGGAGTCAATTAAAAAAAAAAAATTATTTTTTAAAGATTTTTTTTGTCTTTTATGGTGAAATAGCACTACTTTATTTGAATATTCTTTCTTTTTATGCTTGTCTACAACTCTTTGCAATATTTGTGTGATGTAATTGTATTTTTTGTATTTTGGGCTGATTTTTTAAGGAAAGGAATGACAAATTGGGGAATATTTTCATTAGAACATAAAATTGCGTGTATTATTTTTGCATTTTATAATTTTCTCTTAGATTGTAGGACATTTTGAAGATAACTGTCATATGTATCATATGTGAAAAGGAAATTAAAATATTAGTATTAGGATTTTGTGGAGAGTGATAGGCATTTTAGCAAAATTTCAGATTAATATTCTATTGTTAATGAAATGAGGCACAATAATTGGTGTATAATAAATAGTTTTTTTTTATTTGGGGCTGTTTTTATAAGGAAAGGAATGACAAATCGAGGAAAATTTTTATACTGAAACATAAAATTGTGTGTATTATTTTTGCATTTTAAAATTTTCTCTTAAGATTGTAGGTCATTTTGAATATAACTGTCATATGTATCATGTGTGAGAAGGAAATTAAAATAGTAACATTAAGATTTTTATGGAGAGTTATAGGCATTTTAGCTAAATTTCAATAAAAATTACTTCAAATTGACCAATTTATAAAAAAAGTATACTATTTACAGGTAAGTTTTTGTTCCTTTTTTTAATTTTTAAGTGCTATTTTACTATAAAACACCAAAAAAACCTTTAAATAATTATTGTTAATTAGTAGTTGTTTGGTTTTATTTAAAGTTAATTTTCTTATATTACTTCTTTTGTTTTCTTTTCGTTAATCCTTTTTTACTTGTTTAAAATTTTCAGGAAATGTTTTAGATGCTATTGTTAATGAAATGAGGCTCAATAATTGGTGTATAATAAATAGTTTTTTATTTGGGGCTGTTTTTATAAGGAAATGAATGACGAATCGGGGAAAATTTTCATATTGGAACATAAAATTGCGTGTATTATTTTTCCATTTTAAAATAACTGTCATTTGTATCATGTGTGAGAAAGAAATTAAAATAGTAGCATTAAGATTTTTATGCAGAGTTATCGGCATTTTAGCTAAATTTCAATAAAAATTACTTTGTAAAATACCTAATAACGACATTTCAGAAAGTAAATAATCGCAAGAGGAGTTTCAACGGTAAAGAGTTTCAACGATTATTCGTATACTGAAAATTAACCAAGTAAAAAAGGATGGTAAAAATGAAAAGTATACAAAAGTAGCAATATAAGAAAATTAACTTTAAATAAGACCAAACAACTACTAATTAACATTATTTCATGCGTTTATTTACGTTGTAACATTTAGGTGCGCATGCGCAGTTCTTATGAATGATGGATTCCAACGCCTTCAGATGAAATATTATTTAAAAACTGTATTTATATATAAGCATTTTAAAGCTTCCAAACTTATATTAGAATTATCTCCAGGCTTCAAAACATAAGTATACGAAGTTTCAACCAGATTTGTCAAGAAATATAGAAACGAAAAAAATACCAAATGTAATCATTTCACACCTAAATCAATAAATCCACCAAAAATCAGTATATATCTATTTAGTTTCAATAAAGTATTTTTTATTATTAAACAATTTGAATATTTAGTTTTTTAAATAAAAAGACACGGCGACACATTTCATTTCAGTGATTCATTTTTTAGTGAGAATCACGTTGTTAACGAATCACCCTTTGTTTACATCGTCAAAGAGCGATGACGCGCGATGACGGTTCATTAGAATCCAAATATCTCTAAAACTATTGAATTAACAGAATAAGTGTACGCAGAAAAAATTATCAGTTTCCGAAGCTCTTTCCAAATATGTAACATTTATGTACTTTCATGAGAAAAAAAATACACCGATTTTCCTGTATATTAGTCGGCCACTTTTTTTTTCGAGGAGTGGCCCACCCGGATGAGTTACGGTCACGTCCGACTTCTCCCTGTCCTTTTATTAGTATAGATTTGGTTTTCTTCCATCAACAGCAGACAAACGATTGCCCATGTGTCTTTTATGCAACAAAGTTCTGAGCAATGACTCTATGAAACCATCGAAGCTCGAAGACCATCTAAGAAGGTGTCATCCTGAAAAAATAGGTAAAGATCTGAAATACTTTCAAACATTGAAGGAAAAATATGAAAAGAGACCTACCGTAAATAGTATGTTTGCTTCAACGTCTCAAAGTAACGATGATGGCTTGCGGGCATCTTACAATATTTATTTGCTTATAGCGAAATCTGGAAAACCGCACACCATCGGAGAAGAGTTAATTTTACCCGCTATTGAAGAGGTTTCAAAAACTGTTCTGCACAAACCTCCATTTGACGTACTCAAAAGAATTCCTTTAAGTAACAACACTGTACAAAGACGTATTGATGAAATGAGCTCTGATATAGAAAGCTTCTTGTGTAATTATCTGCAAACCACTCATTTTTCTATTCAATTGGACGAATCTACTTTGCCTGGTAATGAAGCATTATTATTGGCATATGTTCGATTTGTTATGGACGAAGAAATCCATGAAGAGCTGCTATTCGCAAAAACTTTGAAGTTGGACACTAAAGGCGAATCGATATTTAATGTCCTGAGTGATTTTTTTACAGAAAAATCTATTCCATTTACAAACATTATTTCGGTGGCAGCAAATGGAGCTCCTGCCATGTTCGGGCGATATCGTGGGTTTATAAGCCATCTTAGAAGAATAATACCAGGACTAATTGCAATTCACTGTGTCATCCACCGACAACACCTTGTAGCGAAAAATTTGAGTGATAGATTGCACCAATCGCTTCAATTTGTGATTAACGCAGTTAATAAAATAAGAAGCAATGCTTTGAATACCCGTTTATTTGCACTATTGTGCGATGAAAATGATGAAGATTTCCAACGACTGCTTTTACATACTGAAGTACGCTGGTTGTCGAAAGGTGCATGCTTATCGAGATTTTACTCACTTTTCGAATCAGTGATAGAGTTTCTGGAAACTAAAGCACCAGATTTAAAAGAAAATCTGATCAAATATAAAGAGGACATTGCGTACTTAACAGATTTGTTCATAAAATTCAATGACGTTAACTTGCAGTTACAAGGGGACAGCCTTAATTTAATAAAAACAAAGGGTGTAATTTCGGCTTTTCTTGGTAAATTGAAATTAATGAAGCAAAATATTAGTCGGCGCGAATTCTCCCAGTTTTCGCACTTGTCACAGATAGAATGTCTTGATGAGGATATTCAGACATACGCTCATCATTTAAATACCCTGCATGATGACTTCAAAAATTTGAAGATATTCTGAAGATGGAAATACCACCATGGATCATAACCCCATTTGATGAAACGGAAGAGGCGAATGTGGTATTACAAGAGGAGCTACTTGAGCTCAGCACCAACGAGGAACTGAAGGTGAAATTTAAAAAAGGCTATCAAACATTTTCGCTGCAGGCAGAAATCCCCGAAAAATATCCTGGGCTGTGGGAAATTGCGAGAAAATTTTTGATAGCGTTTACCTCGTCATATCTTGTCGAAAGAAGTTTTAGTGCCGTTACCAACCTGTTAACAAAAAAAAGAGCAGATTGAACATCACAGAACGGGGAGATTTGAGATTACTTCTTACAAAATTGAAGCCAAATATTGATAATTTGCTGTCAATTCATCCAGTACATCCGGCTCATTAAAAGTATGACTATTTTTATTGTTAATTTACATTTCAGAGTTCATTGTTGATTTTTTGTCAATTGTTGACTGTTTGTAATAATAAATGTTTATAATTTTGTATAACCACAAGTATTATTTTAATAAATAGGACACAAAAAAAGTGCTACTTTTTTTTTCTTCTAAACACCCCCAATTTAGGGTGATATTTTTTAGGAATTTTGGGAATACAGTAGAAATGTAGCAGCAGGGGGTCTACCGAAAATAGTAAAACTTTGAAAGTGGTCCACGCGAAAAAAAAGTTTGGGAACCTCTGGTTTAGATCCCAGTTACAAATGTTTATAGGGAAACTAGCTGAAAACCCGCACTTCGCTACGGAGTACATTCAAATTAAATACAACAGTCAATGTATGCAATTAATGTCAATATATATATATATATATATATATATATATATATATATATATATATATATATATATATATAATAAATACGACGATCAATGTATACAATTGATGTAAAAAAAATATATATATATATTTATAAAAAAATCGTAAGGGATATTTTATAAACAAAATAATGTAGAAGAAAGTATTCAACTTAAATGTAATAGGACATACTAAAGAATATAGTACAGTTAATATAGTACAGTTTGAGGAACATAATATCTTGTATTGTATTTTAATATTTTTTGGGATAATGTCCAATCGTCTGCCACATTAGTAAGAAAAAGAAATATTTTTTTTTTTGTCTGTTTAGTTGTTATGCATGTGACGATAAATTTATTTAAAGTACCAGAAAAAGAAATCACGTGATCAGGATTTAATAAATTAAATTCTAAAAATTAATCTTTAAAAATTCACCAAAAATCAGAAAATGGAGGTAAAGATTCGAAAAAGATTTCGTTTTAAAGGAATTTTCTGCCGTCGGGGCGATCCGGCCTTCAGTTTGCAAATGCCGTATAACCTTCAGGTGAGTCCGGCGTAATTTCTGAATTATAGGGAAATAACATGATTTATTCCTACAAAATTCTGTCTTCATGGTTTTCTTCTTTCTGTTTTGTGAAAACTCACCAACGTCATCGTCACTACTGGTGAAACTATTAAATTAATAATTTAATTTTTGCAGCCTGTTACGCTATTGAAACATTAAATGTTTGAAGTATTGCCTTACACACATGAAATTTCCATTAAAAAGTTTAACTTTTCATTTCGAGAATCCCTATGTGAAAAGCATTTTAGTAGGCTGAAAAAGTGAAGAGAATAGAAAATGAACGGCAAGACATAATTACTTATGGGAGAAGCTTTTAGTAGGATGTCTTATTACTTGTCATTTAGACATCCATTCGTGCTTTTAACAAGCTCTAAAATATTCAGTTATTATTTTGTTTTAAACTGTCACAAAACTTCGAACGAAGAGAAATCGGTGCCTATTAAACAAGACGTTGAAGGAAAGGATATAACATATTAGTTTTCATAATTAGGTACGCATGCAGATCCAAAGATTGGTTTTTTCGATTATCTGTCTGTCTCGATCAATGTACAGAGCGATCAAAAAAAATTTTTAAATGAAGAGATTTTAAAATATGATAAGCATCATGAAAATACATATCTTTAACTACTTCTGAAACAGAATCCAGTTTAGAAATCATTCTATCTGAATAGCGATCAGTATCAATGAAGTGGAGCATAAACTCTTCAAGGCTTGATTCAAATCTAGCAAATAAAAATTCCTGAAAATGCTTCAATGGACTTCGTGACTTACATGCGCGACTTCGCTCATTTTTGCCTAATTTAAACAGCACTTTGGTAAATCGATTGAAGTATATAGAATCTATTTTAAAAAACAGATTGAATAGCGCAGCATTTTCACCATGGCCGACTTTTAAGACACTTGACGCCTTAGGCTACAGTTTATTTTTCCGCCTTTCTATCACTGGAATTCTTTAACCAGATTCAATATTCAGATGTAGATTGAAGCTTTAATTATCATATGGTTGATCGGCGAAGGATCGGGCATAATTTTTTAACCTCTTTTTTGTTCGAAAATTATAATTTTTATGTTATTATTATTATTATTATTATTAAAGAATGTAATTGGTAAACACGCAACAATCGTCTTTGACAACAAAAAAAAAAGTGTATATCGTATACATTTTATACACACACATACACACACGCATATATATATGTGTGTGTGTGGGTGTGTGTTTTTGTGTTTGTATGTATTCACCTCCCGATTACCAGCGCTAATCAATGCACGGGTTTGCATGGAGTAGAACGAATAAACCGAAAATTGCTTAGTTAACCGTAAAAAACGAACAGTTCATCTTGTTTAAACAAACTAATGACAATGTTTTAAACAGATTTTCATGAAAATGATAATAAAACTTAAGATTTTTCAGTTTTTCTTTTACGCAAAGTTTTTTGCATATCTTTGCTTTCGAGCCATGCTGGCAATTTTTAGGGAAAATTTTCTATTTTGTTTCGAACCATGTAACAATCACCTGCCAGGACAGGGCATCGAACTCAGTCCTGTAACCTCGAGGCCAGTGTTATAGCAACTGAACTATCCAGGCGATGCGGATTTTTTAAATACCTCTTATCACCTTTTTCTTTTGCAATACGCGTATATCCCGAAATTATAATCTGCTCACAGGTAAGCATTAGTTCAGAGTATTATATATGAAATGTACATGAGTTATGGCATTTATCCCAAACATTCAAATTCTGTTAACAATATTCATTTTGGAAATGCGTCTCTTTTGTGAATCACTCTGCCATAAATAGACTGAAGTGGTTCATTTGATGTTTTTTACTATTAAAAATATTGTTACACAGCTTAAAATCGCTGTAAGTCTGTTTAATCTGAAACAGTTATCTGTTGCAGCCTTTTTAAAAATAAACATAAATTGCAATGCTCGTTTATAACGTTGTGTTAGTTTTACCTCGATTTCATTAAATACTGTTCTTATATCAGTTCATTTCCGTTGATTTCCCTATAATTAGTTCAGGTCGTCATAGGACATTCAACTAAATACTTTTCAATGGTATGCTATTATAAGTCAGAAATTCGTAAACTACATCTTCTCTAAAGACATAAGTGTAATTGTCTTGCCCTAACACAAATGTACAAAGCCTAAAGCTACTTATTAACTTCTGCTAAGCAATCTTGCGTATGATATAAAACATTTTATTCTTTATTTTCCAAATTATTTTAAAACACAAACCTCAGAAACAAGTTCTTAATAAGATCCGCGAGAGAGACCGAGCTTCAGTCATATATTTGAAAAAAAAAAACTGTTTTTTGCTGTTTAAACCAGGCAGCGTTTAATTATTTTTATATCCCATAATGACGGATAACTAGTAATGTGATGCTTATATTTTGTCCTATATTCGTTCTTTAAATCCTTCAAAATATAAACGCTCTAATTGTTTTTCCCGATTTCAGTTCTGTTTTCCCCTTTTTTACTTAGAAAACATATTTCTGTGTCAGTGTCTTATTTTAGCTGCATTTGAGCTAAAAAATTTAAGAGTAATTTTCATCTTTCATTATTACTGATCTGAAAAGCGTGATCGGAATCCGGTTAATAAAAATGGAAATGTAGATACATTTTCCCCTGTGCTGGAAATAGCGATTAAAATGCATGTATAAATTTTTCTCATTTTCGGAGGGAAAAAAAAGTAATTAACTCTTTGAGACCGATAATTTTTTCCGTTGCTTTTCATATTGGTGTAATAAATATTTAAGAGTTGATCCAGTTTTAATCTTACAAGCTCCTAAAGCTCGCAGCATTATAAGGAAAATAAAAGATTTTTTCCTCCTACTCTTTGAATTTGTTACAAACATTTTAATGTGTTTTTAAAACAAAGGAATTTCGATGGAGGTAAGAATTAGAATAAAAGCGTTAAAGTTATGACCGACAAGTATCTAAAAAAAAGATATTGTTTTACAAATAACTAAAAATCAAAACCCATTATTTTAATCTTAATTATTTCAATTTGTTTTAGAGATAATAAAAAAGAGATTGGAGGTGCATTATTAGAGCACATATTTAATTCACGTGCACATTTCAAGATTTCTCTGATACCAAATCTATGTTACAAATAGATATGAGGTCAAAATAATGTACTGTAAAGAGTTTGCAATTTCTATCTTCTAAAACATACAATTTTATTTTAATAGTTACTGTAGTACTTGCATACATACATATATACACACACTTTATATATATATATATATATATATATATATATATATATATATATATATATATATATATATATATATATGTGATGTCCCACGCTTTAGATATATAATGGTGGGCCGTTATTATCACACACACACATATATATATATATATATATATATATATATATATATATATATATACACAGTTGGCTCTCTGTTTAACGACGCTCTACTTAACGACGATCTCTGTTTAAAGACGATATTTCCCAGTCCCGGCCCCTCCGACGTTATGGGAAATGTTATGTTTTCACAAATTCTGTTTAAGGGCGATCTCTACTTAAGAACGATTTTTCACGGTCCCTTGAAAGTCGTTAAACAGAGAGCCACCCGCTGCTGGCGCTTCTGTCGTCCAGCCAGCGCCATCTGTGCACTCCCATTGAGAGGAGAATTGACTTCAGTAGTGGCAAGACATACCATCCTTGCATACGGCTGTGGAGACTTTTGTTTTTTTTAATAATGACGAAGTACGAGGAACGTACTTTCTCTGTAATGAGGATCTAACTATGTGTTTTAAAAGTTTTATGTTTAATGTACCGTTTCGTTTACATAATACAAGTGTTCGTCTGATTGTGAATCGTCTTAATTGAGTCAATTAATGATTTAGAAGTTTATGACGACCCCTAAAACCCCTAGACACGAACCTTACTTACATATATATGGGTTTTTTTCGGTGCGAGGGGATAGCGTTTCACGGAGTTATTAAAAATACCCTGTATCTCGTCTTTGGCATTTATAAACATTCTGTATTTCCACACGAAGAACTCAATAAATTGTCCATTGAGATCACACTTAGGTAGCAATAGTCGTCTCACCAGGTGGGGGAGGGGATATTTTCACAGTCTGTTCAGTACTTCTACAGTTAGGTCTCGATATAATATATATATATATATATATATATATATATATATATAAAGAAAGTTAAAGTAGATTTCTTTTTTTTAAACCACCACCAGAGCAGATATTGGTACTGTCACGTCGGCAGCCCCTTTTTTTTCCACAAGCAGTGGACTTAATTGTCTTATCTCCCGCATGTGTTCTTTTGAGAACTGTTTGAAAGAGTTTCAGATGTGTACGGGGCATCCGGATAGACTTTCCTGGCGGCGGAGGAACTCAAAAGGAATGAATAATGATGTTTTTTATTCCAGAAAGTCCCATCTGTTGCAGGTTAACGGACCCGAGGGCGACTGTCCAGTAATTTGGAGACAGAGAGTGACGAATGACCTATGAAAAGGTAGGACCCCTCGCCTGACAATGTGGGCTAGTCCTTAGTGTTGCCCAAGTGAGAAATGACAGAGGATGGCTCGTGCGGAAGTGACGTAAAAGACCCGGAAATGAGGACTCTTAATCGTCTCCGGAATATTCCAGGCTTTTCGAAAATGAACCGGGGAGGAGGTGATAAAAGGCGGTAGCCTTTTGTCTCGAGGAACTTTTCTTTGCCGACGACGCTGGAGAGCGGTCGTTCTGTAAGGCAGAGGTTGGTTTCCGATAGAGGAGTTTTTTGGCCGGCAGGCTTGGGATGATACGCGTGCATTTGGGCCGCGTCCGCATGAAATTGCTAACTTTGAAATTGCCACTTCTCTGCTGCAAGGGCAGTATTGTATATATTTTGTACATAAGTGCAAATGCATAATTGAATAAAGAGTATTTTATTTACTCTAAGTCTGTCTCCTCTCAGATAATTTATGTGGATGTTTTGGCTAGAGATTAGCCAGGCTCGGTTAAACGCTATCTACGTCCTCGGCAGTGAAGCTACATTGGGGGACGTGATAGTACACGTGCAATCTATAGCGAGTGGTCATACGGTATTTTTCTACAAGCCTGAGAATTTCAAATTTAACTGACTGAGATATTTTAAAACGCAGTGAATATTATAGATTAAAAAATAAAATGCGACCTTAGACTAAACTGGAAGCGCATATCTTAGGTGAAGAAAAATGATAATTCAGTAATTTTGTTCTAAGGTTCTGTAAGTTAAGTAAATTAAAGGTTAGAAGTAAAACTTAATATATAAAGAACTTAAAACTCTAATCTTAGTATGCAGTTCTTAGTATGCAGAGTAAATTTCCTTCAGCAGTTAGAAAAGAAAGAACGAAAGAAAAACTCCGCATATTAAATGACTGTATTTTACAGAAATAAAAGCGCAGTTTTTATTACCCAAATTTCTTTTTTCAGATGGCTTAATACAGAATGAAAACTATTGGAAGAGAGGCGTACGAAATAAATCCTGCCAGTGATCAAATTTTACTAAAAGTACTGGGAAAAACGTTTTCGGTGAAGAATCTTAACGACATAGTCGTAAAGCCCTGGTTATCATTTTTAAGCCCCAAAACTTACAATCGATCATAGTTTTGTTGATCAATTTAAGCCAATGATTCCAATGTGAGATTGGAAGCATTGGCTTAGTAGGAGGAACGGTCTTCAAAGAATGATTTAAAATGCGGTAAAGGCTGAACTGCATGCCATTTCTATGGTTTTCGAAAAAAAAAAAAAATAACAAACCGTGTACTATGCCCAGGGCTGCCCCGAGGGAGTGGGCCAGTTGTGCCCCGCACAAAAACGGCTGATCAGAGGAAACGGGGGTTGGCGATAAATAAATAATTATGTTTTATAGGGGCGATATAATTATAATATATAAGTTAAAATTATAATATAGCTTTGAAGAAAGACGCCTCTTATCCGTGGGGCGGCATTGACTGCGCCCGTTTTTAGCTAAACTCTGAGAACAGGATGGGAGCTCCCTGAACTGGGTGGAGAAATTACGTAATATACGTTCTCAGGTTCGACGAGACGGAAAGGGGCTATAGAGCAGGGGTGGGCATTAAGTCGATCGCGAACGACCGGTGGACCACCAAGACATTTTGGGGTGACCGCCTTTAGTACGACCTAAGACGAGCTAGATATTACTATATTTGTGGCTATTATTATTATGTTTGTATCTTGCGTTTTGCTTTAAACGCGGTTTTAAAAGAGTAAGTTTTTTTATTGTAGTTATGTAGGTAAGTACATATTCCGTATTTATTATTAAGTTATAATAAATATTGTAGACCTTTTTTTAGCTCACCACACTTACGCCACTGGGTGGACCGCAACACCTTGAAAAAATTAGAAGTAGCCCGTACCCTGGAAAAGTCTGCCCACCCCTGCTATAGTGGGTGCAAAATTCGCCTGAGCTCTTTGTAGCCCGTATACAGGGATTTTACCTGAGACCTACAGTTGATCGGTAAGTGCCTTTTCTTGGGGTCTGACGTCTACACTTGTCGACCCTTTTTGTTCCTGAGCTGAAATGACATTATATGTTCATTTTATTTATTTATTTTTAATTTGATGCAGTGATGTTAAAAGTTACTATCATAGTTAATTATAATTATTCCATTTAGCTGCTTTAGTTTCACTGAAATAAACATTCGTATACATGCTAAGACAGGAGCGTCAGCCTCTTAGTAGGAGGTACGGTCTTCAAAGAATGATTTAAAATGCGAAACATGAGGAAAAACAAAGTTTGTAATTATAAAAATGTCCTTAGAAACAAATAAAGAATTTGAGGGGAGTATAATAAAGATTCTTACGAAAGGTTTCAAGCATTTCCCGAATATTGACTTCAAAACAATTTAGAAATAGAGTCTGTAGGATTTAATTTATAATCCAGAAAATTGTTTGTATTTGAAATCTTTAATTTTTGATTCATAGTTACAGAAGACCTTAAGAGGAAAGCCAGAACACTCATTACTCTATATATTCTCAACTTCATATTGTCGAAATATTTTGCACATTGATTACGTTTACCATGAAATTAATAGAAGTTTCACAACCATAACTCATAATACTTCTCTTATTTAATGCATACTATCAATGCATTGCGGTAGCCAACTGACCACAACGATGGAGGGGGAAGAGGGGGATGCCTTAAGCTTTTAGTAGGGGATGAAAAAGAACTGCGTCATAAAAGGAGTAAGAAAACCCTTAAAGGGTAAACCAAGGGTAAAGTATAGGAAATCTAATAAATATATTGCTCATATTGCCTTTTTAAAGAATCGACAAGCTCCGATTTAAAAAAAAAAAAAAAAAAAAAAAATATATATTATCAGTTTCAAAATATTTTGTAAAAAAAATAGCACCATTGAAATGTAGTTTTAAAGTCCCTACTTCTATAAGGTATAAATAAAAATTTATTAATCCAGGAAAAAAAATTCACCCTATAAACAAAATGAAATGCAAACGAAAACCTCTTACAAGAACAGAATCAATAATGAGAAAAATAAATAAATAAAAAACGAAAGAAACCTCTTCATTTATCTTGCTTATACATTTTATATTTTGAACTATCTCAGATGGGGGTAGGGGACGGTGTTTTAAGAAGTTGTTTGATGGGGCTCAGGCCCTCTATTCTACCCTCTGGTTGACGGTCCTTTATCGACGAAATGTATGCTGTCACTGCAGGGAAAACTGCAACCCAAGCAATTTTACGCGCACAAGTTTCGTTATTCTCTTGGCCAATAGATGGCACTTTTTGTATGGATTCGAAAGCAATCCATTTGTTAAACATTTAAAATGATTTTAATTCTTACTCGATGCGAAAATGGGACATACACTCATACAGTAATTAATATACTTTTATAATTTTTATGTAAATCTTTATATTCTAACGCTTTAATCTTTTGAATTATAAATTTTACCGAAGCAACAAGTGTTTTAGCCGTAAACTGCAATCGAGAGTATGAGTTGCGTTAGCGCGCACGCTACAGTTACTGTGAACGAGACTATGATGTTTTACCTTGCGTTCGCTAGTACCTGTTCGTTGTCTGCACAAATATTTTGAATCGTGTGGCCAGCGTACGTGTTTTATAAATGTCTGTATTATACTGTGACCTATCAACGTGACGGCTCATGGATTTCTCTTATTTTTATGTGCTTTTGGTGTGTATTAAAAATCAGAAAATTTAGTGACAAACCAGCGGTGCTTTGGAATATATTGTAGGATTTCTTGTTCACATCTAGAGGATTTGATGGTGGACTAGCTACTGCCCAGGTAAAGTTAATAACTTGCATAACTTCGGAGATTATACATTTTGGTGCTGATAACATTTCAGGATAATCTTTGAGTTCAATTAGCGGATACCTGTATAGTGTATCCACGTTTGTCAGGAATGTTTTTTTGTATGGTTTTTGCTCTTTCATCGTGACAGGGGGATTTAATTGATAAACCATAATTTGCATCCAGTTACCATGTGATTGGGAGATTTTTTTTTTAGAATATATTGTGTATCTTAAGGCACTATTTAATGGCCGCAATTTATGTGCATTGAAGTTAATAGGTTTTTTATGTGTTTGTTTATATTTGTCATGGAATTTTTTTATTTATTTGTCTTTCAATTTATGCATTGATAGTTTTTGAGTTATTCGATAAAATATAAACTAACACAACTCTAATTGCATGAAATTTTAAATATATTTGAAAGCGTTTGGAATTCAGAAACTTGCGTCGCTAAATAATTCTTGTAATAATAAACTAAGATATTTGGCGTGGTATATATTTGACAGATAAAATACATATCCTAATAAATTAAGTTTTCATATTTTTGAAATTAAAGAGTTTCTTGGCGCTCATCGTGTCATTCTTGTTGTTTATACGAAAATCCCTCAACTTCTCTGATGTGTTCCTTAAATTACACTGCATAGTAAATATGAATTATTTTCTATCGAATAATTATAAACAAACAAAAAAAAAAAATCTTATCTCGGTTTAAAAGTTTGTGACCAATATCGATGTAAATAAAAATAATGCGAAGATTTCCAGGATGCTCAGCTTACGTAACTGTATGTTATGTTTACGTTATAACTTATTATTCAGTTGATGTAATTTAATCCTGAAACTTTAAAACAGTTACACTTTCCAATCAATTACATATGTTGCGCATGCTCACATAAATTTAAAGTTTCGGTTTAGCGTATAAACCGTAAATTAAATATCATTTGAAGATTTAAAATACATTAATTTTTCGTTTCATTCCAATATCTTGAATTCTTCTAAAACTATTAAAGTTAAGTTGTGCATAACACTAAAGAAAACAGTATAATATTAATATATTTTAAAAAGTCTTTTAAAAAATATTCTGTGAAACAATAAAGATATATTTCTTGTATCCACATATTTTGTTATGATTTCAAGTACCTAAATGGTATGTCTTTTAATTAAAGGTATTGATGATGGTTCCTTATATTCTAAAATTTAAGATTAAACTTTCAATCTAACTTTTTGAATGAAATGTTATCTACATTAGTTAGCATATTATTCTGACGCCACAGCATAATATATGAAGCAAATTTACCCTTAAAAAATGTTACTTGATTGAAGTTTATGTATTTACTTAGAAATATATCTGATTAGCATAATTTTAACTTGGACTAATTTTTATTTTATCTTTTTTTAAATCCTGGAAAAAGTTTTCTTTCGATTTTTATTTTTTGGGGCTCAGTGAAAATTTTATAAATGCATCGACTTTCATGTAGAATATATGACACATCACCACACCTAAGAATGATATAAAATGTGGGGAATTACCAAGTTATAAAATATACCTTTTGACTAATAACTTTTATCTCTTCAAAATTGTGTAATAATTATAATGTATAAAGAGTTTTGAACTTGTGAAATTGAATTATTAAAGCTAAAAAAACAAACAATTTAAATAGCATTTTGATTGTTTGTATTTCTAATTTCTTTGGTATAAACCCAAGCTATGCAACATTTTTTAACTAACTTATACACAATGATTTATGATCCTGGATTTTATATATTCAATTTCTGTGGATGGTTGATACCTTTAAATTGAACAAAAATGCTAGGAAACTGAATTTAAAACTCCTAAATTGTTATCTCTGTAATTTGCAAATTTTCTTTAATGAATTATTTCTTGTTCTTATGTTGAACTTAGATATTTTATAATGCAAGAAGGAAAAAAATCACTTATTCCATATTTTCTACAACGAATGTTTTAGTTGAATATTGTACACTTAGTATTGAGAAAAAAGTATTAAAAGGGTCTAACACACAACCTCGTTTTTTTTATTGTACAAAATGTATCCTCTCTCTGTTTCATTAGTAATAGGTTACTGCCAAATTTTTTTGCCCGATTCTGTTTTTCTTGAGAACTTTGCTGCTTAGATTTGAGTCTTGATTCATAAAATTAAGTTTTAATAATCATTTTAAATTATTTAATCTATTCATTTTATCACACATATATTGCATAAAATAATTTATAAATTTAAAACATTACAACCCACTTAAAATCCTATCTAAACTTAAAGATCTCAGCGATAATGACAAAATTTGAAAATGATCTTCTCATCTATAAAAAAAATGCTTTTTCTTTAAAAATTTAACTACGGTGTGGAAAAATGAGCACCTTGCCACTTTTTTTTAATAACTTCATGAATCTTGAAATTATTGACCTGTTTTGGTTTAATTAGGCTATTAAATAGATGAAAGAAGCAAATAGCAGTATTTTTTTTGTAATTAAAAAAAAAATTTTAAAACTCCTGGAAAATTGATGGTCATTGAAATTTATTTATTTTTTCACTAATTTCTTTGAGTTTTTATATTCATATCTCTAGAATAGTTTCTATCAAGCATATTTTGATCATTTTTCCTTTCAGTCTTTAAGCATTTATCTGTTACATAAAATACTTATTCATCAGTTATTTTCACTCGTATATTGATTGGTTCATGCATATCACAAAACTGTAGGTAATGAGTTCAGATATCTGATTAATCTACGGTAAGGGTGTAATCAACATTCTAAGGCACATTCTATTTTTCCTTTTTATCTATATCTAATAATGGGAGTGGATAGCTTTTATGACTCTACAAAAGAGTGAAAATATAAAGCAGATAGATAAAGCCTACCCAAATGAATGCAACTTATTAACAATGACAATTTGAAAGGCATCAAAAAGGACTTAAGGAAATTATAAGTGTATCAAAAAAATACATTGAAATCAAATAGTATTGAGATCTAGATCACCTAAAAATCTCTTTCGATTCACTCAACATCTTAACAGTAAAGATGCAAGATGTGTGTACAGCAAATGATTGTGGCATTTTACTGTGTATTTAAGTAGTCCTTTTTGAATGAGTTAACATATTTTCAGAATTTAAATTTCTTCTCTAAAAACATTCAAAACTGAAATATTTATAAAAGGTATTTTCAACTAGATTTGCTGTCGGATATTATAATATAATAGTATATTTTTAACCTTAAGTCGCCAAAATATATTTTATGAGAAAAAAATTAAATTTTTTTTTTACAAATAAAATGGTAGCAATGATAAATTTATAAGTTTGATGTCCCCAGGAATATGTAGCAGTTGTGCAATGTCGAATTCGAATATTCAGATGAAGATTCGAAACTGAGTTGTTCTTTTCCTTCACATTTACTCAATTAAAACGCAAAATGGTTGTGTATAAATATATTTTTTCATTTTGGGAGAGAGGGGGGGGGGGGGTTATACGGGCCGGCTTATTTGAGTTTTGTTGTCCATCGCTTATACACTACTGCGGCGCTTCAAAATTTTCAACTTTTCCCAGCACCCAGAAACATTTTTTAAATTTAAATTCTATATGAAACGCAAGTTTTCCAAAGGCACAAAACTCGGGGAATTTAAACACTACCGAAGCGGTGTAAACTGTTTCTTTTTGAGAAGAAAAAAAAAGATGTATTCTATTCTGTAATTTTTGTTTCGTTAATACTTTTTTCCGTATTTTTTTCCTATTTAGTGCTGATTTTCATATTTTTTTAACATGTTATCTCTCTGGTTAATAGTATTTTGACTAAAAAGTCAGTAGCAACTCCAAATTTCCAGATGTACTTAGCATCTTGTTTGTTAACATTTTTGCTGTGGGACGTGAAATTTCTTTGATAGTTACAAATAGCATCACTAATCCCCGAGAACCAGTTCACCTGCAGCAACAAAATGGTTAAAAAGAGGTAACCCCCTCCCCCCCTTTTTTTAAGGAGAATACACGTTACAGAAAATAGATAGCAAACCTTTGGGATGCGTGAGAGCAGTGACATGGAAAACAATTTCGCAGGCAATCGGATGCCGATTTTTGTATGATCTTCAAATGCAATTATTAGATTTTCAATCCAGCCGGCTGCATAAGTATATAAAAGTTTGCCTTTATGAGAAATAATCTATAGAGAACTGAACGTGAATGATTATCGTAAATAAAAGATAAATATGCAGGAGAGAAAATAATGATTACTAGGAGTTTTATACCTGAATCTTTATCGGTTTCAAATTCAAATTAAAAAGAAAAAAAAAACCTAGCAATGGCAGTTTTTATAGGCCTCTTCACAAAAGCACGTGTCTTTAATTTTAGAAATAGATTGTCTGATGAATCTACTACGGCGTGTTTCTAATTAATCCTTGTGGAGCAATAGACGGCCGTAGTCTTCTCAACCGACCAATCATCACTTTGCCGTTCTAAAATGCTGTTTCTCACCGAAATTCATGTCAGCTGTGACGAGCATTTCCCGTGACTTATAAGCTGTGCGTAGAGCAAGAGATCATCTTTATGCAAATATTATGACGTGGGAAGCTAATAATCGAAACAAAATTACTCGTGTGTTTCTTTACTATCATTTCGAAGACTGGTGTCAGAATTCTTTTTGCCTGTGGGGCATTGACCTCAGTTCGTTGAATTTTATATATTATCAATTCTATTCTTTCATATATTTATTGAAATAGAATTTGAATTTCATTCATGAAATGCATCACGTCGGATATTAGTGAGACAATTAACTTTATAAACACAACTGCATACTGATCATCTGCACTGATCATTTGCCCAATGAAGATGGAATTTATTTTACCTTGGAACAACAAAGGAAATTCACTGATGACACCACCTCCTAATTTTGCTCGCGTGGGAGGGTCTCAGATTTGAAAAGCATCTACCTTGTATATGTGGGTTTTTTCAGTTCATTTCTCTAAATAATGTTAAAACAAAATTTTCCAGGAATTTTTAATATCCTGTGAAATTAGAGGATAGTGTCACCCGTTTTCAAACCCACCGATTCCAATGTATCAGACAAGGCCCGACATAGCAACTAAGGCCATCTGCAGTTGAATCTCTTCCGGTGAATGTGCTGCCACCACATTAGACCGAACACACTCAGGGTGACATCTGGAGGACTCGTACCCTCCTCCTACTCCTTCAAACCTCATGGAGGAAATTTCTGGCCTACAGATTCTACGAGCCTATACCTGGTATAGACACGAGAACATTCAGCCCTGATTCGATCCCATCACCTTCAGAACCGAACCCTAAGCGTTGACTCTTAGGATGTTCTGGGCCTGTCAGACCCACCGATTCTTCATAACTTTAATTCTAGGCCTGCATAATATACAGCCCGCCAGTACTCACCCTATGGCCCGCGAAGCCTTGCATAATATGATAAACGTAAAAAATAGGGGATGTTATTTTTAGATTTTTAACATTACGAGAGGAATATATAAAAGCTATGAGTTTAATATTTACTTTATTTTTAAAATAATCAGTAATTTTTTTTTAGATAAAATATTTTTCGCTTTCCCGTCTATCCTATTTTCTTGTGACCCGCAACAGCTTCCCATAACGTAATATTGCCCTCCTCACGTTTCGAGCTCTATAGGTCTGCTGTAATCTATAAAAGACAGTTATTTTCCAATGGTTTTCGTACTTCCAAATCGAACAAGGAACATTGCTGCTCGATTTACTGACCCTCGTTATCAAATTTGATTGTCTGCACATCACAGAATGATTAATTTCTTCAAGGTGTCCTAAATAGCACGGCGAGTATTTGAAGCTACTTAAATAGCATTATAATACAGAGTAATTCTGTGAGAGGTTGCGAAGTAACTGCAAGTGAATAACACTAAGCAGCCGATTTCACTGCCCAGAATTCTTATCGACTAAGTTACCGGTTTGATTCCGAAATTCCGAAGATCTTTGCCATTGTAAATATGAATTACGAATTGTGTAGAATCTGTGGGTCGGAAAGCTGGAGGTGGGAATCCGGAGAACATCAATTCTGTAAGGTTGGCGGAAATTGCGCATAAATTCGTTACCGAATCGAATAAATTTGTCTTCCATAATCAGTATCGTAATGTTACTTATTCCTCATTTTGAAGCTTCAATCTTTTATGACTAGAGTTTGGAAACAGTTTTTTAAATGCTCAATAGACCCGTTTGTCAAAACTCCCAATTGTCATTTTCGGCAAATGTACGTTAATCGAATTATATCATAAAAATTGTCAGGATCGTTTCACAAATAGTGCATGTTAAAAAAAAAAAAAAAATGGCAATGTGTGATTCTTCTCAAACTCATCTCGATCGTGGTCGAGAAGATGATTTTTGAATCGTTTCTGTCGTGTAATAAAAGAATTTAGCATGAAACATATTTACAATCGGTTATATTTCATAGACTTACTAAAGAGCTTGAATAATGCTCGATTACTCGTTTAAGATTGACTAAAAAACTTAATTGTAATCATTTATTGACATGAAAAAGTCTTCAAAAATGTCTTAGTTATTCTGCCAATTCAGTGATCAGCTGTTGAACCTCTAAAAAATTATGAGCTGAGTTTAACGTAATTTCTGACTTGTCTATAACTAATAGAATTAGTGCTCATAGGTCTTTGACGGCATATTATTGAACTAGCATAAGTAGGATGAAAATTTTTTTATTGCAGGAAATAAGCCAAAGTTTTTTAGCGTGGAAATGGAAGTTTCCGCTAAGGAGGAGATTAATAACATCCGGGGTTCCCACGGCCCTAAAAATTGTTGTTGGGGCTTATAAAAATGTCTTTTTTTTGTTCCAAAGACTTTGGAAGGCCATTTCTTTTTCTCATTGCATTATATTTTCTTTTTGGACGAAGCATTTATTTTCTTTTTTGTTTTCGGTACGAAAATGAACATTGGAAACCACTGTACATATATCTTGGTAGTAATCTATTGTTTTCTCTTCCGGTATTGAACATTACAAGTTTAAAGGTAGCAAACCTTTATGTCCATCCTCTCTAGCAATTTTACCTATTAGACTACTTAATATATAAAATGAATACTTTTTGGCAGAAAAGTGTTCATTTAGGTGAGTTTAATCACTATAAAACTTATCACTATATTAGTTTGAATACCGCTCATCAAAATTAGAAAGGTAAACCAGAGTAAAGTATATAATTTTTAAAAAATATTAATCTATGTAGTATATAAAACAGTTCCGTAACTGACTGACTCACTGACATAAAACGACAGATCAAACCGCTGGACCTAAAGGGCTGAAATTTTGCATGGCGATTCTTCTTATGGTGTAGGGGTGCACTAAGATTTTTGAAAAATTCCTCTTAGATTTTTTAAATTAAATTTTTAAGCTGTTTTTGTAACTTTTTTTAAGTTTGCATTTAAAATAATAATTTGAGGGTTATAAAATTTATATCACGAGAAAAATAATAAAATTCCTTTAAAATGAAATTTTTTCGAACCTTTACCTAAATTTTCTGATTTTTGGTGAATTTTTAAAGATTAATTTTTAGAATTTAATTTATTAAATGCTGATCACGTGATTTCTTTTTTTGGTACTTTAAATAAATTTATCGTCACGGGCATAACAACTAAATAGACAAAAAAAAAATTTTCTTTCCAATGCAGCAGAAGATTGGATATTATCCAAAAAAAATAAATATCCCTTACGATTTTTTTATAAATATATATATACAGTGGTACCTCGACTTACGAGTTTAATTCGTTCCATGACGGAGCTCGTAACTCGAAATACTCGTATCTCGAATCAATTTTTCCCATTGAAATGAATGGAAATGCCATTAATTCGTTCCGGGCTCCCCCAAAACACCGCAATTTTTTGTTCCATGTTTTTAAATAAGAAGAATGTGCTTATAAACGACGAACATTGTATAAAAACGCAATACAATAGAACGTACTGCATTAAATTTGTCTTATTAAGTGCAATGCACAACATTGACCTTGGAGATCAGACTTGAAGATGCCGATGGAAGAGGAGGAGAAAGTCTAAACTGAAAAATTAAATCTTATTCATTGATTTTTGACCTTTTCGCCCCACTTTCCTCACTGTCGCTTTTATTACCAGCTACTCTGTTAAAGTGAACAAGTGAGACACGGAAGATGAGTGATTGTTGGATCGTTCACTGTGGCTGTAATGTCCGGATTCCTCTTTCTGAGAATCCGAAGAACGTTTTCTCAGAATCCGTAGAAGGGGCTTGCGAAGAGAGCTTGCGATCTGCAGAAGAGATCCGCAGAAGATCCGTAGAAGAGAGCTTTCGATCCCAGGACCAAGGTCATCCCATCCCTTAGACCCCATGGGGAGTTCCAGTATGGAGGAGAAGCTATCTCTCTGCGAGAGAGGTTGGGCGCTGTTCGGTTTCAGAGGGCGACTCAAGTTTGGGCAGAGCAAGCTGCCCCGGGTGGTAATTGTTCAGTGTCAATCTCTCGGTTTTAGACTGGATAGTAGTCTCAGAATAATACTCGTATGTATACAAATGTATAATTATTGTACATAAAGGTTGTAAATATTATATGCGTCTCGTGTTCTCATTTGATGAGCACGTAACATGGCATTCGCTGCTCAAACTAGCGTTGGGATATCGGAAGATTGCTCGTAACCCGAATTTTAGCTCGTAACTCGAAGCAAAAAATCTACCGAGAGAATGCTCGTATCTCGAAAAACTCGTAAGTCGAGGTACCACTGTATATATATTTATATCAATTGTATACATTGATCGTCGCATTTATTATAAATATATATATTTATTTATTTATTTTTTTTTGCATTAATTGCATACATTGACCGTTGTATTTAATTTGAATGTACTCCGTAGCGAAGCGCGGGTTTTCAGCTAGTATAATATAAACTAGCTGAGTGGCAACCCGATGTGTTGCTTTTTCGATTTAAAATGAAATGGTTTTATTTCTTAAAGATTAAAAACTGTTTAATGACTTTTAAAAATTATTAGAATTTTTAAAAAACGAAATAGCTATTTAAAATTCTCTTTTTCAAATTTTGGTTTTTGGCTTTTGAAATAATTTTTTCAAATTTCCGTTCTCAAATTTTGCTTTTTAAACAAAAAAGAAGTTCATTGAATTAGAACAAATTCTAAAGATTTTAACTTCTCATTTCCTAAAACAAAAATTATTTATGGTACTTTAAAATTATTTCTGGATTTCAATTATTAAATAAATGACTCGTTCTCAACTAATTATTTTCCTTTTGGCAACATGGCCGAATGTAAATATTACATCTCATGGGAGAAAAAAGTGCTTAAAAAATAGAAAGACGGTTCTGATGAATTCAAAATTGGTGGCGGAAGAATCCTCATCACTTCCTCCTTAATTAGAAACAAATTTCACGAATTTGATGGAATTATTAGTGAGTAAAATAATAAGTCGAAAAATTAACGAACTCGGCAGTCAAGTTGCATTAAGATACTATCGCGATCAGCCCGGGAAATTTCAAAAGTGAGTTTTGTAAGTATGCTTTTTTAGAATGATTTTTTTTATTAAATTATTTGGTATATTTTGGAAGCTGAACATATAGAAAATACCGATAAATCGTAAAATTGACATTAATAGGTGCAGAAAACCGAAACTGCTTTGGAGAAAAAGCTTCGTTTGCAGTGAAAAACATTTTTAACTTTTTGAAAATGTGCATATCCTTAAAGATGAAGAGTTGTAGAACATATGGAAATAAAAAATTTGACGACTGGTGGGCAGAAAAGTTTAATTTTGCATGCATGAAAATAGTGGAAATTTGCGAAACGGAAAGGAGCTGGCTCACCCGGAATGACAGCTGTTTCTATTGCCCGCTTCTTTTGAGTTCGGCGGTTTTAATTTAATAATTTAAAATTTTTAAAGTTTTGAAAGTTGAGGATGGTATCAGTGCACGCGTCTCGTCCGTCCGCGTATATCGGTACCAGTCGCGATATCCTGCTATGCTCGATTCGCGAGATTAGCCCGTCCCCGTGTCTGCTGACTGACTAACTTAACATTTGTTTACCTTCAGCTGTTAATAGTAAGATAAACGCTGTAAGTTTTGATATCAAGAGCAGTTAAAGGAATTTTTCAGAACGTTATCAGCGCTAGATCCTTTACAAATTGAAAATATCCTGAAGAAAGGGCCTAATTTAAAGTTAAAAGATCTGATAGGGAGCCCCGCCCCGTGCTTTCTTCTCCGGAAAACATTTTATATTCTCCAGAACACTCAATAAGACGAAATTTTTAGCTTGGTTCAATGCAGCTGTTTAATGATAGTTAATGCAATACTGGTGGGTTTCTATCCTTTTTTTCTGTAGTAATCAAAGTCCCTAATTCTATTCGAATGTATTGACATTAATTCACAAAAATTTCCGTAATTTTTCGTAGATATGGGCACTTTAACCATACTCTATAGTTACTGTATCTCACAGACCCTATCTACAAATTGTAAATCTTTTAAAAGTGTGTCTACGTAGCTGAAATTTTCTGTAGTTTCCTGTTTTTAACACAATGTACATTCAAATGATACGTGATAATTCGCTTTATTGTTATAAATTTAAATATATAGCCGAAACTTGTAGACTGAGTGCTGTCACTGGGGTCGAGAAATTTTTGAGTTTTGACTATTACATTTTGAGTTTGAATGTATTCTGAGAATGAATTTTTTCTAAAAAACGAATGGTAATTTAAAAAATTCTCAATCGTTTCTGACTCACTGTTTTACTGCCATTTTGGAGAAAAAGGTATTTTAAGGCTATCTTTCGTTAACACTTCTTAGTAATAATACTCGAAAAACCTAAATCTCTGTTTTGTCTATATGCCCATAGATATAGGCAATTTTTTAAACTGGTGAAGAAATTTCCTGTGTTAATTTTTTTTTAAAACTTGTCAAGCAATTCTATTTTGAAAGTTCTCTTTGAATTCCAGGAAGGGCTTTTCTCTACCTTTCGTTTTGAAGAACCGATGGAAATCGCATGTACATGTGTTCGAAGAAATGCAAATCAATTTTAAGTTAAGAAAAGAAAGACAATGCTTTTCTTAAATTACATACTCGATGCAAATATCAGTTCGAATTTGCATCGAGTATGTTCGAATTTGTTTCGAGTATATCTGCGAATTAATCCGCAAAAATACGGCTCATAAAACATGGTAGATTTAAAAAAAGTTTTCCGGCATAAACTTATTCAATGTGTACTGCTTACATCATGTTTAAGAACAGAAGATGTTCGGAAAATGTTTTCAGGGCTAATATAATTCGATTTTTACAACTTGTTCCCCACTCTACGAACACATTCAAAGGAAGGGGCTAAGAAACAAGAAAGATATAGTTGAAGGAAAACAGTTTTTTTTCCCATTATTTAGTTTCCCAAAAGCGAAGTTTTTCTCCTTTTTTTTTCTTTTTTTAATTACAAGGTCACTTCCTATAAACAATTGAAAAATATCTCATTGTATGACATCTACGAGGAAAGGAAAACCGAGTATAAGAGTTGTCAACAAGGGATTAGTTTTAATCAACTTCATATCAATGGGACTGCAGTATTAAGAAAAGTTAATTTCACAATAAGAAGGTTGTTTTTGAAATGCTACTGAGAAAAGTAATATGCAGAAGAATTAAATTTTACTCTACATTTAAATGCGTGTTGATTTTAAGTTAATTTTCCATTTCTTTTAAGTTTGTAAAAACTAAGCCAAACAATTAATTCGTCAGTTAAAAAAAAAAGAAGTCTTTGTTTTGTTTAAGTTGTGTCAGAACATTAAAAAAAAATCCTGAAAAAAGTTGTAATTATAACTGGAAGATATGATGGGAAAAGATAATAATTTAAAATTATCCATTTGCTTTAAATGATACTTAAACTGTTATAAGAATAACGAAGTTAATTTGTATGTATTATTCAATCCATTTTACGTAGTTTGTGCCACATATTTAAAAGTTTAAGTTCAAAACTTATTGTGTTTGAGGAACTGTATTAACACACACATGAATGTATAAGCTAGTATTAAACTTTTAATGACATTTTAAAAATTGTTTATATTGCACTGCAATTAAAAAAAAAAGTTTAATTGTGAAACATAACTTTTTTGTTTCTCAGTTGTGTATAGGTTTTATTTGTTCATTCAGGGGATGGCCCATAATTAAATTGCTTTTCATAGCTATTTTCGAGTTATTATTGTTCTCCCCTCCCCCCTTTTTTTCTGTAAGACTATTCTGTTCCTTTCGAAACAATCATTTTTACGTCGATCAACAGTTTTCAAGCTGTGCTACGTGATTGTAACGTTTGAAAGCAGAGATATGGCACTTTATCAGACAAATGCAAGGGGGTGACCGACGCACGTGTGAAACCCCAAAACATTAATTAAAAAATAATTCAGGTAGTCTCGGAACGAAACTACCGGGGGTTATTAACGTATGATTACTTATCGTTGCTTACCTCTTTTGTGTGTGTGTATATATATATATATATATATATATATATATATATATATATATATATATATATATATATATATATATATATATATATATATATATATATATATATATATATATATGTATGTGTGTGTATCTATATATATGTACGTATGTATGAATATATATCAAAATTTTGACGCTCTTTGGTACTTTTCTGTTTTATTGTTTACTGCTTGCCCAAGCGATATAGACTGGGTTTGGCGCGCTGCCAAAATTATAACTCGCGACTCAGGACATATGAAATTTTGCTTTCCGGAGGACCGTTATATGGAGAAACGTAATCCGACGTTAAAATTCAAACATCTATTTTTCTCTTGAAATTGCTGAGGCACCTTAAAGATTACAAGATGGTTTTGTTTTCAGCAACCATGGATTGCCAAATATTCGTTAGTGTTATAAAGTGTTAGGGTTTCATATAAGACTTAGAGAATCAGCTAACAATTTAAGGCTTCGACATAAAGTTTAAGAGATGCTCTTTACATTGGGGAAACCTGTTCACGTCAATTTTAAACGACATAAGAAGGAAAGAAATTACTGCACTATACAACTGGATAACTATACGACAAACAGCTGTGTCTGTTTTAAGTCGTGAATGCTCACCTTTCTCTCAAATATTTGAGAAATCAAACTTTCAAATTTTTAGTTTAAACTTGTTTGTGTTTTTAACGCATACGCAAAGAGAGATTTTTAAATCTCTTCCATAGACTTCCCGATAAAAATGCGTTTTAATTTTCTTTTTTTTTTCTTTTCTTAGAATGATCCTGAGAAACAAATAATGTTTAGTCAATAAAAGAAGAATTATTTTAAATCTTCTAACGTAACTAAATTCTTTTTATTATATAAATGTTTCTTTTTAATACATTGAAAACTACTTAAATATTTGCTGTTGGTTATGACTTTTTTCTTAAACTTTCTTTTCCGTCGGGAAAAGTGAGGGAGGGGGGGGGGGATTTATACTTTGAATATATAAAACATAAATTCATGACCTCTAGGTATAATTTTTTTATTTAAAAAAATGGGAGCTATTGGTTAGACTGAAGAACAGGGTTTCCCAAAGTGTGTTCCGCCAAAAAATTTAGGGGTTCCGTGAAACAGTCTGACGGCCAAGCCATAATCATCAACAACAAAATATAGAAATAGAATCGACTCCACATCAGATATGCGAATTCAATTATCGAACATAACGCCAAATTTTAAGAGAATCGTGGAATCGAAGAAGCAGCAGCGTTTCTCTCACTAAAGTTTTTGTTTACTTTTTTTATTTATCTTCATATTTATGATTTTTATAATTATTTGTTTATGAAGAATTATGACTTTTTGTTTACTTCAATAAAACTTTAGTAATAAACAATATTTGTTTTATTCAATATCACGTTAAATTTAGAGAAGGAATATAACTGACCAAAAAAATGTAGAGGGTTCCGTGAACTTTGAAAAATGTTCTGGGGGTTTCGCGATCAAAAAAGATTGGAAAACACTGTAGAACAAGACGTCCACAAAGAAAGAAAACATTTTCCTCCGTGGAATCAAAATTTTAATCATCGTAAACTGATTAACCAACATTTTATAAACCGCTGGTTATCCATGTTAAAATCATTGGCACTTCATAAAATCGGGACAGCTCATGATTTATGTCTGTATATTTTCAAGTTAAGAATTTTGTTAATATGGTATCATTTTATTTCCCTAACCATCGTCATATTGCGCCTTGACAAATAGTCATCAAATGCTTATGTCTTGATTAATTATTTTTGCTATAATATCTTGTTTCAATGGACAAAAAACATGTGACAAATAACATGTGGACAAGGACATTTGTCCATTGATTTTTTTTCTTTTTACCTACAACGATTTTAATTATACATAACTAAGATAAAATTTGATTTGAAACAGCATACTCAGTGCTTCAGTATTATGTTATCTTAAATAAGCTGCCGTTTGATTTCATTCCGTTTTAAAAAAAGATTAATTATACTCATGTTGTCGGTAAATATTCACTTGTTATTAATTCATTCACTTTTAATACTACAGCCTGTATAACTGGATTGTAAAATATTATTTCATTACCATTACATGTTATGGTAGTTGAAAAAGGATTTTACCATATCTACAGTGGCTCCCAAAAGTGTTCGTACACTTACGAATTTCAATGAAATAGGGGTCTATGAATTAATTAAAATGAATATTTCAGAATGGGTATTTGATACTAAGATCTATAATCTATTCTTAACAAAACTACATGAAATATTTTGAAACATAGTAAAACTTTATTTTTAGGAAACCAGTAATCAAAAAGTAACAAAAACTTTATCTCACAAAAGTCATCGTACACTGAAATATTTTCAGATAAATTCATAATTAAAATTATCGTCTGGCGCTTTATTTTTATTTTTGAATTGTGGTGGCATTTAAAATATCGTTTGGCTTTAATTTTTGCTTGCCTACACCGTAATATTCTATTTATTATTTAAAAATGGCTCGTAGTCGTAAAGAAACAACAAACAGCATTCGAAAATTGATTATTTTTCATCATAGTAGTGGTAAATCAGTTCGGAATATTGCTAAATTACTTAATTTATCCCATTCTACTGTGCAGTATGTGAAAAAACGCTTTAAGGAAGAAAATTGGATCGAAAACAAGGTAAGAAAAGGTCGTCCGGAAAAGTTAACAAAACGTGATCAGAGATTTATAATTAGAAAATTTGTGAAAAATTCACGTTTGAGTGCTGTAAAAGTTTTTGCAGAATTCAATGAAACATTTTCTACTTCAATTTCACCTGACATTTTTTGACGAGTTCTCAGAACAGCTGGATTACATGGGCGTTCTGCCAATAGAAAATTTTTTGTGAGTGAGAAAAACAGAAAGTTTAGGTTTCCCTTCGCACTATCAATGATAAATAAGCCCCAAACTTATTGAAATAATGTCTTATTTGCCGATGAACATTTTTGGTACTGATGGGCGTATAATTGTATGGAGAAGAAAAAAATGAGGAACTTAATACCAAGAACTTAGTAGGAACAGTTAAGCATGTCGGTGGAGGTATCCTTGTATTGGGGTGCATGTCAGCATCAGGACTAGGAAATTTGGTATTTATTGATGGCATAATGAATCATGCTGTTTTTATAAATATTTTAAGAGACGATTTAAAATTATCAGCTCAAAATTTGGGTATTGGAAACAACTTTGTTTTTTATCAAGATAACGATCTTAATCACACGGCTCTCAACGTTCGCCACTGGTGTCTCTATAATTGTCCACAAGTTTTGAAAACACCACCTCAATCGCCAGATTTAAACCCAATAGAACATATTTGGAGAGAACTGGAGGTTCGAATACGAAAACACGATATTCACACGAAAAGCGAACTAAAAACAATTATGATGGAAGAATGGATGAACATTGATGCAAAAATTACAAAAGAACTAAAGCAATCTATTCCCAGACGTTTAAAAGCTGTTGCGGATGCTAAAGGATATCCTACTAAATATTAATTTAACGAAAAATTAGAATATTTACTAATATGTAGAGATTTTTTACAAGTGAACGATGACTTTTGTTAGATAAAGTTTTTGTTACTTTTGGATTATTGGTTTCTTAAAAATAAAGTTTTACTATGTTTTCAAAATATTTCATGTAGTTTTGTTAAGAATAGATTATAGATCTTATTATTAAATACCCATTCTGAAATATTCATTTTAATCAATGGATAGACCCCCTATTTTATTGAAAATCGTAAGTGTACGAACACTTTTCGGAGCCACTGTATAAGTAAATATTCTAATTTTTCGTTAAATTATTATTTAGTAGGATATCCTTTAGCATCCACAACAGCTTTTAAACGTCTGGGAATAGATTGCTTTAGTTCTTTTGTAATTTTTGCATCAATGTTCATCCATTCTTCCATCATAATTGTTTTTAGTTCGCTTTTCGTGTGAATGTCGTGTTTTCGTACTCGAACCTCCAGTTCTCTCCAGATATGTTCTATTGGGTTTAAATCTGGCGATTGAGGTGGTGTTTTCAAAAATTGTGGAAAATTATAGAGACACCAGATGAGAACGTTGAGAGCCGTGTGCTTATGATCGGTTTCTTGATAAAAAGCAAAGTTGTTCCCAATACCCAAATTTTGAGCTGATAATTTTAAATTGTCTCTTAAAATATTTATAAAAAACAGCATGATTCATTATGCCTTCAATAAATACCAAATTTCCTAGTCCTGATGCTGACATGCACCCCCACACAAGGATACCTCCACCGACATGCTTAACTGTTCCTACTAAGTTCTTGGGATTAAGTTCCTAATTTTTTTCTTCTCTATACAATTATACGCCCATCAGCACCAAAAATGTTCATCGGCAAATAAGACATTATTCCAATAGGTTTGGGGCTTATTTATCATTGATAGTGCGAAGGGAAGCCTAAATTTTCTGTTTTTCTCACTCACAAAAATGTTCTATGGGCAGAACGCCCTTGTAATCCAGCTGTTGTGAGAACTCGTGAAAAAATTTCAGGTGAAATTGAAGTAGAAAATGTCTCATTGAATTCTGCAGAAACTTTTATAGCACTCAAACGTGAATTTTTCACAAATTTTCTAATTATAATTCTCTGATCACGTTTTGTTAACTTTGCCGGACGGCCTTTTCTTACCTTGTTTTCGATCCAATTTTCTTCTTTAAAGCGTTTTTTCACATACTGCACAGTAGAATGGGATAAATGAAGTAATTTAGCAATATTCCGAACTGATTTACCACTACTATGATGAAAAATAGTCAATTTTCGAATGCTGTTTGTTGTTTCTTTACGACTACGAGCCATTTTTAAATAATAAATAGAATATTACGGGGTAGGCAAGCAAAAATTAAAGCCAAACGATATTTTAAATGCCACCACAATTCAAAAATAAAAATAAAGCTCCAGACGATAATTTTAATTATGAATTTATCCGAAAATATTTCAGTGTACGGTGACTTTTGTGAGATAAAGTTTTTGGTACTTTTTGATTACTGGTTTCTTAAAAATAAGGTTTTACTATGTTTTCAAAATATTTCATGTAGTTTTGTTAAGAGTAGATTATAGATCTTATTATGAAATACCCATTCTGAAATATTCATTTTAATTAATTCATAGACCCCTATTTCATTGAAATTCGCAAGTGTGCGAACACTTTTGGGAGCCACTGTATATAAAACAGTTCCGTAACTGACTCACTGATTGACATACAACGCACAGACCAAACCGCTGGACTTACTGGGCTGAAATTTTGCATGGGGATTCTTCTTATGGTGTAGGGGTTCACTAAGAAAGATTTTTGAAAAATTCTTCTTAGATTTTTTAAAATAAAATTTAAGTTGTTTTTGTAACTTTTTTTAAGTTTGCATTTAAAATAATAAATTGAGGGTTATAAAATTTATATCACGAGAAAGATCATAAAAATTCCTTTAAAATGATATCTTTTTCGAACCTTTACCTTGATTTTCTGATTTTTGGTGAATTTTTAAAGATTAATTTTTAGAATTTAATTTATTAAATGCTGATCACGTGATTTCTTTTTCTGGTACTTTAAATAAATTTATCGTTACGTGCATAACAACTAAATAGACAAAAAAAAGTTTTCTTTCTAATGCAGCAGACGATTGGATATTATCCAAAAAATTATCCCTTACGATTTTTTTCTAAATATATATTTTTTTTTACATCAATTGTATACATTGATCGTCGCATTTATTATCTATATATATAAAACAGTTCCGTAACTGACTCATTCATTCATTCATTCACTGACTGACATACAACAAACAGACCAAACCGCTGGACCTAAAGGGCTGAAATTTTGCATGGCGATTCTTCTAATAGTGTAGGGGTGCACTAAGAAAGATTTTTCAAAAATTCTTCTTAGATTTTTTTAAAATTAAATTTTTAAGCTGTTTTTTAAACTTTTTTTACGTTTGCATTTAAAATAATACATTGAGGGTTATAAAATTTATATCACGAGAAAGATCATAAAAATTCCTTCAAAATGAAATTTTTTTCGAATTTTTACCTCCATTTCCTGATTTTTGGTGAATTTTTAAAAATTAATTTTTAGAATTTAATTTATTAAATGCTGATCACGTGATTTCTTTTTCTGGTACCTTCAATAAATTTATCGTCACGTGCGTAACAACTAAATAGACAAAAAAAAATATTTTTTTCTCTTTCTAATGCAGCAGACGATTGGATATTATCCAAAAAAAATGCATATCCCTTACGATTTTTTTATAAATCTATATATATAAAACAGTTCCGTAACTGACTCATTCATTCATTCATTCATTCATTCATTCACTGACTGACTGACATACAACGCACAGACCAAACCGCTGGACCTAAAGGGCTGAAATTTTGCATGGCGATTCTTCTTATAGTGTAGGGGTGCACTAAGAGAGATTTTTGAAAAATTCTTCTTAGATTTTTTTAAATTAAAATTTTAAGCTGTTTTTTTTTTACTTTTTTTAAGTTTGCATTTAAAATAATAATTTGAGGGTTATAAAATTTATATCACGAGAAAGATCATAAAAATTCCTTTAAAATGAAATCTTTTTCGAATCTTTACCTTCATTTCCTGATTTTTGGTGAATTTTTAAAGATTAATTTTTAGAATTTAATTTATTAAATGCCGATCACGTGACTTCTTTTTCTGGTACTTTAAATAAATTTATCGTCACGTGCATAAAAACTAAATAGACAAAAAATAATTTTTTTTTCTTGCTAATGCGGCAGACGATTAGACATTATCCAAAAAAATATTAAAATACAGTAAAAGAAATGTTCTAGAAACTGTACTATATTAACTGTACTATATTCTTTAGTATTCTTTATATTAGATTTAATTTGAATATCTTCTTCTACATTATTTTGTCTATAAAAATATCCCTTACGATTTTTTTATAAATATATATATATTTTACATCAATTATATACATTGATCGTCGTATTCATTATATATATATTGGCATTAATTGCATACATTCACCGATGTTTTTACTTTGAATGTACTCCGTAGCGAAGTGCGGGTTTTCAGCTAGTATATATATAAAACAGTTCCGTAATTGACTCATTCACTGACTGACATACAACGCACAGACCAAACCGCTGTACCTAAAGGGCTGAAATTTTGCATGGCGATTCTTCTTATGGTGTAGGGGTGCACAAAGAGAGATTTTTGAAAAATTCTTCTTAGATTTTTTAAAATTAAATTTTTAAGCTGTTTTAATAACTTCTTTTAAGTTTGCATTTAAAATAATAATTTGAGGGTTAAAAAATTTATATCACGAGAAAGATCCTAAAAATTTCTTTAAAATAAAATATTTTTCGAATCTTTACCTCTATTTTCTGATTTTTGGTGAATTTTTAAAGATTAATTTTTAGAATGCAATTTATTAAATGCTGATCACGTGATTTCTTTTTATGGTACTTTAAATAAATTTATCGTCACGTGCATAAGAACTAAATAGACAAGAAAATATTTTTTTTCTTGCTAACGCGGCAGACGATTGGACATTATTTTGTCTATAAAAATATCCCGTATGATTTTTATACATATATTTTTTTCTACATCATTTGTATATATTGATTGTCGTATTTATTATAAATATATATATATATATATATATATATATATATATATATATATATATATATATATATATAATATATATATATATATATATATATATATATATATTTGGCATTATTTGCGTAGATTGACCGTTGTATTTAATTTGAATGTATTCCGTAACGAAGTGCGGGTTTTCAGCTAGTCTATATATATAAAACAGTTCCGTAACTGACTCATTCATTCATTCATTCACTGACTGACTGACATACAACGCACAGACCAAACCGCTGGACCTAAAGGGCTGAAATTTTGCATGGCAATTCTTCTAATAGTGTAGGGGTGCACTAAGAAAGATTTTCCAAAAATTCTTCTTAGATTTTTTAAAATTAAATTTTTAAGCTGTTTATTAAACTTTTTTTTACGTTTGCATTTAAAATAATACATTGAGGGTTATAAAATTTATATCACGAGAAAGATCATAAAAATTCCTTCAAAATGAAATATTTTTCGAATTTTTACCTCCATTTCCTGATTTTTGGTGAATTTTTAAAGATTAAATTTTAGAATTTAATTTATTAAATGCCGATCACGTGATTTCTTTTTCTGGTACTTTAAATAAATTTATCGTCACGTGCATAACAACTAAATAAACAAAAAATATTTTTTTCCTTGCTAATGCGGCAGACGATTGGACATTATACAAAAAAATATTAAAATACAGTAAAAGAAATGTTCTACAAACTGTACTGTATTAACTGTACTATATTCTTTAGTATTCTTTATATTAGATTTAATTTGAATATTTTCTTCTACATTATTTTATCGATAAAATTATCCTTTACGATTTTCTTATAAATATATATATATATATATATATATATATATATATATATATATATATATATATATATATATATATATATATATATTTTACATCAATTGTATACATTGATAGTCGTATTTATCATATAATAATATATATATATATATTTGGCATGAATTGCATACATTGACCGTTGTATTTAATTTGAATGTACTCCGTAGCGAAGTACGGGTTTTCAGCTAGTAAATATATATATTTATTTTTTTTTTGCATTAATTGCATACATTGACCGTTGTATTTAATTTGAATGTACTCCGTAGCGAAGCGCGGGTTTTCAGCTAGTTATCTATAATTTCAAAAAATAGGGTTTTTTTTTTTTTTTTTTTGGCAGGTTATGATGTAACAAAAAATTGGAGATCTTTGTTCCTATTTTTTAACTCTGGTTTTTTTCTGTATAGAAATTTTAAATGTCATTAAAATCCATACTTCTATAAAGAAAATTTGTAAGAACTGTAAAAAACTTGAGGTGGTACCATGTTAATTTTATCCTTGTGGCAAATTCAAATTAGTATTGAGACTTAAAATTATATTTTCACCCATGCATTGACATATCGCTGATAATAGAATTAATTTGTTAACCGAGCTGTTGTTACTAGATGCTGAATTAACCAGATACCTAAAAAGAAATAGCACCGCCTCGATAATAGCTCATCTTGTAAATTGAATATATAAATATATATATATATATATAAATATATATGTATATATATATATATATATATATATATATATATATATATGAAATACTTTTCGTAATGCCGCTTTCGTATCAGCGGTTTTACGCGAAAAAATTTAGGCTAAAACTTCTAAATCGTGTCTTATCTATAAAAGTCTCTAAATTCTGAGGTCTGTATACGTGTATACCGATGCAATATGCAAAGTTGCATCCCCCTGAGAATTTATATATTTAACACGTTTGAATCTTAGTTTAAACGTGTCTGTTAAGAGTTGAAAAAAATTAAACACTGTCATTTAGGCAGACACAAAGATATTTATGAGCTGCATCCCCTTGATCATATCACCTTGACGTTCGATTCATCAGAGACTAAGAAGAAATGAATATTCACGCGTGTTCATTTAGATTCCTTCAAATTTCTTTGCATTAAACATACTGTAAATTGTAACTGTAATTTTGTTTTAACAAGTCGTCTGTAGTTACAATTATACTAGTTTGTATTTCATAAACCGATTTTTTATATTTTTAGAAATAATCTTGTGGCTTATTGTTCCTTTGTTTTTCAGAAAATCAATTGAGGATGCAGGCTTAAAAATGACATCCTTGAAAACAGAGTGCCGAAAATTTTCGCCTAATATCTTCAATAAGAGCAAATGTCAAAACTGTTTTCGCGGCAAAGATGCACACTCATCGGAGGCGCTGGAAAGCAACAGGGTAAGTTTTTTTCTCTTTTTTCGTTTTTTCTTTTTCCTGTTCTGTTCTTACTTCCGCACATATGGTTCACACGATTTTTTTAGACTGGGGAGAAAAGTAAGAGTAATTCTTTCGAGAGATTTCTGTAAGCTTAAATCTGCCCTTTAAAAAATATACAGTATTAATTTTCTAAGGTTTCATGGTAGTTTGAATATCTGTTTATAAGTTTACAATTATCTTTTTTTTTCTCGGTATGCAGTATTATATATTATGCTGCTCTATGAGTTTTCTTTTTTTTTTTTTACGCAGAATTATTATGTTGTTATAAATGCAGTAACATTGGTGCTTAGATCTATAATGTCGATTTTTTTCAAATTAAGGTAATGAGTCCGATTAAAATACATTTTTTGTTCTGTGCTTATTTCATATCGCGGAGTCTTGAAAAAATTAAGACACAAAATGTTATATTTTCATTTTAAAAGTATAATTTATCGGTAAGATATAGGGAAATAGAAACTTTCAATTGCATTCTCTGGAGGAAAAAAAAAAATTTACTAAGAGAACAATTATCTCTGTTTCTAAAATTATTCCTTTCATTCAAAAATAAATGATTAAAATCTTAGAATTTATTAACCGTGAATGTCTCAGGCTCATATTAGTGCTGCCATCCACCCACTTAAAAATTATTTGCCGCTGTGTAACGAACTCGTTCAATAGTTTATCATTCTTAAAGATTTTCGAAAAACTAAAAGAAAAATGAGGCGGCTTAATCATTATTTGTAAATGTGAAGAAATTTTTTTATGCAGAATAAATCAGAGGACTCATTCTAGTATGAATCATTGCGATGGGTAATTTTTGGGTGAGCGAACTAATTTCTCGAGACTGATTTTCACGGCTGAAAATTTGAAAAGTAAATTATTTTATTCGATAATATTGAAGAAAATTGTGGTCTCGTGTCATACCAAAAGCTATCGGGCACTGAATTCGGCGATCAACATAGGCGATATGATGCGTTCGGTTCCGACTCAAATTTCTATTTTAGCGGAGTACCGCTAGGTAGTAACCGCCGAATCTGCAGCATGCGTAATCAGACTATCGCGTAATCTTTTAAACTGGTGATCAACCGATTTATTCTTTGGAAATAGCTCATATTATAGCTGAAAAGACTTGATACACGCACACCCGAGAAAAACGCCTGACGAAATACCTTGACCTTGAGCGCCTAATTTACGATTACTCCTCGCAGATAAAAAATAAAATAAATAAATAAATAAAAGACGGTGAAACAAAAGACACTCGAAGCGAGCGTTGATAGATTCACACGCATTTTTCTGATTGGTTGTATCGGCAGATTACTGCATACCGGTTTCATGAAAGTATATATAACGGCCTCTCTTATTGGTTGGCTTGTGGATTTTTTGTTTTTATATTTTTTTCTTCCCGCTTGGCTTATTACGAGGCAAACTGGTTGGATTTCCAAAAGATGCTGATCAACAGGCATTTTGCTGAAGGAGAAGAGACCATAAAAAAGAATAGAATACGGAAACACTTTTTCTTTCATAATTGTTAGCGTATTTTGGTATGCAAAAATAGCCGCAAGGGGAAATCGTATGCTGCATCTGCTCATGGCTTTTTCTGCTGATCTTTAATATTACAACCTGCTAGTTTTGACTACGATTCTTTCTTCTTTAAATTAATTATTCTGGAATTTTCTTTTTTTTTCTGTGTCAGATGTGTTGACGGAGAAAACCTTTGTATACTATATGTACGATAATTGTTATCTACTGATAAGAGTAAATTAATTATATGTATTTTTTATTGTTTTTCTAAAGCACATCGTAATTTGTCGGCTTATCTGATAAAATACATTGGCTAAACCAAAATGATGAATGGGTATTGTTTATTAATTTAGGGTACGGATTTTATTATATTAATTTGTATTAGTTGTTCATAGTAGTTTTATTTTAAAGGCGATAAATAATTTGAAGACATTTGCTTGCGAACTTCTCCGGCTACCTTCGAAAGGTCATTGTTCGTGACCATAGCAGTAAGCTGTTGTTACCCTTAGGATTTCAAGCTAACTGTTATTTATTTCCTATTCATTAAATTTAACAATCTTATACAGCGTGCATAATCAATCGCATGTGTGCGTGTGTGTCTATATTAATATAATTTTTGTTTACTTCTGGTGTTTTGACATTCTGCCTTTTGGGATTTATTGATAAACTCATACTTAAAAAATGCTGGTGTTCCCTTTTTTACTATATTTACTAATTTTTACTATAAAATTTATTTTATATCACTTTTCTTCCTGCTGTGTCTCGGCATTTTATACAGTATCTTGCCCTTCCGGATTATTTTCGTTGTGCAGTTCTCTCTGTGAAGATGATGAACGCTTGTTTACCTCAAACTGCTGAATGGTCAAAAATATTTTAGCTAGCTTTATTTAATTTGTTTAAATATAATTTGAATGATTACAGATGTGGCCATAAACTCTAATCGTTAAAGCATGTTTAGAGTGTTTGAGGCGTAGTTTGCCGTAAAATTATTCCATTAATAATTTAATAATTTCTTCTGACAGTGTAAAGGAAAATATATTAGTACGCATTTTATGGAAGGCGGGGGGGGGGGGGGGGATCATTGTAACATGGAGTGTCAATGTGTCATGAGGCGTGACTATCAGAGCTTCTGGGATCACGAGTTTATGAATGTGTTCTTATGTGTATGAGGGTTGGTGGAAGTGAAATGAAAGGAATGACAGGTTGCTAGTGGAATTAAAAAGTTTCGACACATCTACGGCCCCCGGATTACCTGTACGCACACGCATACATGCTTTAATCTTTTAGGAGTCATATATAGAGTGGCTTATTTTGATTTCGGAGCATTAGTGTTTAATATGATATATTAAATAATGATACAGTCGAACCCCGTTATAACGAACTTCAAGGGACCAAAAATTTTGTTCGCTATATCCGGTGGTTCGCTATATCCGAACCATTAAGATAAATGTTAGAGTTGACAAAATGTATAACTCATTAGTTGCTATGTATATTCAATAATGATGTATTGAAAGAATCATAAAATCTATTAAAAATCATTATTAATAACTAAAATCGATTACATTAAACTGACACAAAACTAATTAAATTAACTAAAAATGAATACAAATGGAAATAAATTCCTTTTATCTTTAATAGTTGCTCACTGTTTTGATGCATTTTAAAAACATTTTATGAATTTCTTTGTTCAATACATCAAATGACTCCAACACTCTTTCTTCCACTGTATGTGTTGACAAAAACTTATTAATTACACTCATCGCTGCTGTAGCATCTGAGATAGTGGAGATTTCGTCATTTAAATGCTCCTCTTCATCAGCATCAGAAGCAGAATCTTCGATTTCAGAATGATTCATTTTAATTTCTTCCGCAATATCTTCATTAGTCGGATTTTCACATGTAATGACTTCATCATCACATGTTTCGAACAATTGTATGTCACAATCTGAGAAGGATGAAATTTTGTGCTTTACTATCCACATCGCGATAGGGCGAATTCTTCATCTTCAAGATTCTTTGCTTCTTCAACATTCGTTGTATCTTCAACATTCTTAAAAAGTTTAAAAATAAAAAAAAAATTCAGTAGTCGACTGAAAAAATAGTTCGTTATAGCCGAGTCTTAAGATTTCGGAGGTTCGCTATAAAAGGATAAATTAGCATTAAATACAATAGGAAAACGGCGGGACCAAAATTTTCGTTCGTTATATCCGGGGGTTCGTTATATACCAGGTTCGCTATAACGGGGTTCGACTGTATATAAAATATTGCTTTGCGTTAGGCAGGAATTGGATGAGAAATGAAAGCTGTATTCGATTAAAATTTCATTTCAAAATGAAAAGAAATGTGGAGTGAAATTAAACAACCGTAGGTGTATTAAGTTATTAATTTTCTTTAATGATTAACACTATTTCAAAACAGGGTAATAAAACAAGAAAAATAATAATTTATTATTTGAAATTGATATTCGATATAACATCTATAAAAAATGCCATTGGTTCAGTTTTCCGACATTAACAAAAGAATTTCAATTTAAAGTATAGCTTGATGAAAAGACTAATTTTACTTTCAATCTACGTTTAATTGTATACCATAAAAAGAAAAGGAAACGGAAAAGTTGATAAAGTAAATTACCATATTTACTCCAATCTAATTTGCAATTTTTATTTTGAAATACTGTGGTGGAAATCTGAATGTGTATTAGAATTGAGAACGGATAACTTAAAATTCAAATATAATGAAAAATTACTAATTATATATATTAAAACTACTAGCTGGGCGGTGACCAAATGGCTAGAGCGCAGGTATTCAGTACAACGGTTTGTGGGTTCAAGACCCACTTTTGGCATGGATGTGTATGGCCATCCTGAATTGGGTGGCTGCAAACCGTAGGTCCGTACCTGTCGCAAAAGATGACCGTAGCGTTTAAGAATTGATCAACTGAAGTAATTTCAGCATGACTCGTTAAGAAATTGATATAACACTTTTTCTAGATGAAAAACTAAAAGCCCATGCTTGTTTTACTGTGAATCTTAAGAAACCTTATTTTAAAAAGTACAAATAGCTCATTAAAAAAAACCTCTATTATTGTTGATTTTTACAGTTAGGTTGTTATTTTCGGATTACTACGTTTTCCGGTTTTAGGTGCATTAATTAACTCGGGTAATTGGAAGATCATTAGTGTCATTCCTGAAATAAACGAAATTGTGCAGTCTTCCTTTCCCAACGCTAGCGTTTTCCTTGAACTTTCGCTCACATCCTCACCGAGTTAATTCATTTTCTTTTTGTCTGTGCCATGCCAGCTATTTATTTTACAGCAGCTTCGAAAAAACAGAACCTTTGGCATCAATTCCTATATTTCAGAAAAGGATAAATGAGCGAGAGCACGTTTGGGTGTTTACCATTTTCTAAGGTTTCGAAATAAATTTAAAACGGTGCGTCATAACAAATACACCACATTGAGTGCATACTATCTAAATATTCAAATCACGACTCTCACTCCTGAAAACCTTTTTTCGTAGTTTTGGTGTAAAGAAATTTGCAGTTTTTTTCTTTCAAAAATTATTAAACCTGTGCCCTGCGCATTCACCGGCCCAGTGCATTTTTCCCTCTTTATGTTCCCCTTTTTATAAAGAAATATGTGGTTTTAGTATTTTTTAAATGAATGAGTAGAAAACCATTAAGTCTCAAATAAGTGAACACAATTTTAGAGTTGAGGAGACTTATGGAAACTTGAACAATGGAAATTTACAGAAGAAACTCTAAATAGGTTTATCGCAATAAACACAGAGTGTTTCAGGTTTATAACCATCTACGATCATAGGCGTAGCATCGAGGGGGGAGGGGGGGGGGGCACGTGTCCCCCCCCCCCAACTTAACTTGAAATAAATTAAAACGTTAATAGAAGTTTAGTTAAAATTGGAAAATTGTAGAAAACTTTTAAGAAAGTTGGTTTTTTCCCGTGTTTTCAAACTGTGAAACTGAAGATTTCAATTATGTCTTTAGCCTTAACATAGTTTTCAACAATGATATGATCTATAACAAAAATTCGATGCTATATTTTTTCTCATTTTATTTATATTATATTTATTTTTCTCATTTTATTTATATTATATTTATTTTTCTCATTGTGTAACTTTTGAATACTACTCAAAAACCAATTCTACTGTTATTCAATTAAAAAAAACATAATTCATATTTTAAGGACCGTCTGGCAGTCAATGTGCTGAGGAGGGTCCAAACTGAATTCAGTTCGTGCCCCCCCCCCCCCCAAAAAAAAAAAAAAAAAAAAAAGAAAAAGAAAAAGAAAAAAAAAAGTTAGGAGCACGTTACGCCCATGTCTACGATTGAAGCATCGTATCACATTTTATTGCGCTCGGAGTTTCGAGTTTTTTTCCCTTTCTATGTGTGTGTGTTTGTTTGTTTGATTTTTAGCATAGTCTGTAATATACCGTACATCCCCTTTCTATGTGTCTCCATTGGAAGAACCCAATTCCCAAGTTTCTGTATTGCAATTATATGATACTTTCATTTATCATCTGCACGTAGATAAAAATATATTTAATAACCATCTTGGTTATTAAATATATTTTTATCTACGTTCAGACGTATCGCCATAAAACTGGCCTTGTCTCTTCCTAGTACTCCTTGGCATCTATCTATCACTTTCTTACAATCTTAGATAATCACTTATGGTTCAAAGCAATTAGCTCCGACCCATTTATGAGTGATCGTAATCAACCACTGAACACTTGAACTGCTTTTGTTTAGGTCGGTATTTTTTAGCCTCTAGTAACAGAGATGAGTGTGTTATGTTTTCTTCGATTTTTTAGTATTGTCGTATGCCCGATAGACTTCCATCATTTCCCATTTGATAGATCTCTTTCGGTGTTCACGTTACCCTTCATCTCTTTAGAAACAGACTGCCTTAAATAAAATTGAGATGTCGCATCATATCGTGGATCTAGTAAAATTCAAACGAAAAAAATGTGAAAAGTCCAAGTAATTAATTCTGCTATCTGCATTTGAAAATAAATAAGGGTGCAATGCGCGTGTTTTTCAAAAATATATTTTTAAAAGTGCGATAGGCATCAATAATTTAATTCACTTGTAAAATATTAAATATGAAAAAAAATCTAAAAAATTTTAAAATTACGTGCTCTCTTTTAAAGTGTACCTTCATGAGCAAAAACTGAATACAAAAACATACATTTTGATAACTTCTTTTGAACAATATTGTGAGAAAAATTTCTCAGTGATTGTTTGTATGACATCAGCGAAATCAACTGATGCACTGCCCTAAAGCATTGTGACAGCTAGATGCATATATTATAGGACGAACAGATACAATTAAAGTCTTAAAAAAAAAATACTAATGGAAATCGCACTTAACGTTTGTACTGAAATAGATAAATTCACTATATAGTAGTTATTATGTATCATCCTTTCATTAACTGAACGGTATTTTGATATCAAAAGTTAAGTTTTTTTTTTATCTAACTCGAAACTTTAAATTTCAATACTATGCAGTCATTAATAACGATGATGTTAAAACGACAGTGTTCATTAAATATAAAGTACATAAATATTGCCATCTTGCAAATCTATTAAAAGCAAAATGAAAATATTTTAAATTTCCCGCGAAAAAGAACGTTATTGAAAAAGAATTGTTATTTATGAACATTTGCACGCACGATAAGAATGGCGGTTAATAGAAACATTATCACATATCAAAAGATGACTGAAAAGTCTTTTCTTCTCGTATTGCGTAGTGATTATGTCGTGTCGGATTGTTTTACTGCTTGACGCATCGTAATCCCTAACAATGTTACCTGGAAAGGAATTGGCCGTTTTAAAAATCACCGCAGAAATTCAGCATCCTCTCATAGCGTTGAAGCCCGTCCATTACGGCATCCTTTTGTTTTCCCCAACCGTTAGAACAGCTGTTTTAGGTTTGCGTCCCTTGGACAAATTACTTCCTCGATGAGATACACACCAAGTCATCGACCCATATAGTTTTACCTGCAGTTATTAAGTCTTTTATTGTTTCAGCGATCAGAAAAACTCCTGCGTTTGGAGAAAGGTTTTTAAATGGGTCATTGAACCCGTGGCAGAATATTCGAATAGAGAACGCTTTTCGGACAACACGGGTACTAAATGTTTCCATGTCGGAAGTGGTCGTGCGGATGTCCATTGTCAATATTTGGGTTTAGAGTAATGAGAGGCGCGATTATTTGGACAGGCAGTCGGGTGCATTTTTACCCGCTTTGCAAATACTTCCGGGATGTTTCCTGGGGACTATGTTTTAACAGATGTTAGGGTGGTGTGGCGTTTGAGGAATTTCAAATCTCTGTTATACCTCTACCGTGCTTTAGTAGGGAGATAGGAAATGCAAGAATGAATATTACGTAAGTGAAAATCTTCCTCCATGTTTCATCTTCAACGGAATGATGCGCAATCCGAATGAAGTTTCGCTGGCTGGTTTTGGAGTAATTTTTCGCCGGTCTTGGACTGAATGAGATGGCATCGGTGTTGGAATTTCTTTACAAGAGTTGCAGCGCTCGATGCAAACGTTGTAAAAACTAGTAATTTATAATATATTGCATTTCACAAAGGTATCTATAAATAAATAAATAATTATTGGGATTTTTTTAAAGGGATTAATGTTAAAATTGAAAAAAATAGGTATTATAAGGCTCTAGATTTTTTAATAAATCTAGAGCATGAATGCTGTTTTTTAAATGTTATTCTCTAATTAGGCCCCTGTGCAGTTTCAGCTCCATTTTGAAATATTTATAGTTTATGCAATGAAAATGTGTACTTGTAAAATTTATTTTCTGAGAACAAGTAGCAAGCATCTTCCCTGCAGCAAAACTTGTTTTGGTATATAATCAAAATTTACATGGCATATCCAAAAGTTACTTTTGAAAATTTTAAAATTCATGTTTTAATGAAACTTAAATACATTCTATCGAAACCATATGTTTATCAAATCATTAATAATGTATGACTATGTGGCACTGTTAGCCTAAATGAGGATTCAGACCTCAACAGGTTTCTCACAGATAATGAGTACACATAAGCATTATTCTATCATTTTAAATGCGTCCATGTCACTCATCGTGCATTTTTCAGTATGCGATGTTATTTTATTTATTTAATACTTGCTGAACGTGACAAACTGTAAGAAAAAAGACTAGGTTATTTCGAGAACGTTTTGTATTTATCACAGTTAAGGATTTAAAAAAAAAATTAAGTTTTATAGCTGGCTGATCCTTAAGGTTGGAAGTTAGAATGTGTTTCATTGATATCAGTATGTATATTTGTAGTGTGATTGCATAGTAAAATAAAATTTAAAACTTATATGAAGCATTTTAGATTAATTTTGTTTCTATAATGTGAAATGACAACCACCTTGAATTAGTTTAAATGTGTCTTATTTTACATTGTTTCAGGATTTGATGCCCATAATTCCGTATTTCATGTGTAAAATATTATACGTTTACTCTCAATGAATTATTTATATTTATAATTTTTTAACTCGCTTGAGTGAAATAGGATTAATGTTGAATGCTATAGAGATTTCCGCGAGGTCTAAGGTACTGTTTTAAAACTATTTGATTTCAAATTGATCTGAACTAAATTACGAAATTTGCGTATATTTTCCTCGTTTGCATAAAAACCTTCCGTAAGATAATTATTATAAAAATATGTTTTGTTAAAGAAAACATAGTTTTTTTAAACATCTATATCGTGTTTGTGTTGTTATATCTAATTCTGATGAACATCCGAGACCTGGGGTATTTTCACTTTTTTCAAAAGCTTGTTGGAGAACAGCTTGGGGAAAATATAGTTTTTCACGTATGACGTCTTTACGAATCATCAATCAAACAATTCCGTTTTAACCTACAAAGTTCAATAAATACTTTTCAGAGTGGGGAAAATGCGTGCCAACCTCTCAGTAAACGTAGCGAAATTTTTTTAGCAAGATTTGGTTAACTTACACATTTTTATCAAATAGCTTAATTTTTTAAAATACATTTTCTTCGTTTTGTTTTCCATTTTGTGAAAGCTATTAGCAATACCCTCATATGAATTTTATATTACTCTTGCATAATTTGCGATACATCTGAGCGTTATGGAAGGTAGTTTAATAGAAATCATAATAATCTTTTAAATCGTATGTTGTCACTAACCATTAAGGTGTGGGGGGAAAAAACTGGGAAATTGGAGAATCTAAAGTGCATTTCGAAGTTTCATAAGATTGCGATACCAAAATAGAAATTAATTTATTAAATATTTACACAAGGTATTTTCACACACCCTCCTTCTCGTTGGTATGAAAGGTGAAAAGGATTGATGTCCTCTACCTTCGATGTGGTTAGTTCTATTTACTTCTATTTTTATGGTACTGTGTATGAGCCTCGTGTAAACCCACATGTTTTGTCTGGGAGTCTTATTTATGAAATCCGTTTAAATTTTATGTAATAAAAAATAATTTTTAAATTCCCAGAAGTAAAGAGTATGAGTATTATAGCTCATGAAACCTGTATTAACTGTGTTGAGTTGGTATGTAAATTATTGCGTCTATCTAATCGAAAATTTTGCTTTAGGTTTCGAAAATTTTTCTGTGAAATTTATCTTTATCACTTTGAAGTACACATATGGTAAATTGTTTTGTCATATTTATTGTAACATCTACCAGTTTTGCAGGTTGTTACAAGGGGCACGCATGACAAACGTGTTTAAATCGATTTGCAACGAACTAATACACGAGGTCATTTTTACAAAATGTTTTAACTAAGTGCGTGCTCATATTGCATACAATGCATTTGATTAATCATAGATAGGTTTAACATATAATAAGTCTTTAATAAACATTTTATTGATGGTATCAACAATCCTTTCAAAAGAAAGAAAAAAGAAAAAATCGGATTACGAGTTATGCACATCGGTTACACACTAGCGGCGGTCAACTGTAGACGTGCTTATCAAATTATTCTAAAGTAAATAGATCATATTTTTTTTTTAAGGAAACAAAAAGAAATAGAATCGGAATTCAACCTTACTTTGTCTACTATGCAAAGAGCAAGTATTATTTCTGTAAAAATAAATCCTTTAGATATAAACACCTTCATTTGGGATGTTGCAAACCCCCCCCCCCCCCTCCTTTTTTTTTTAAAGCTAAATATTTAACGATATAATAGTCGATTTTTATGGCTGATGCTGTTATGTGTATCTATTATTAAATATAAATTATACATCATATTATTTATTATACTTTAAGAGTGAATCTTAACTACACACACATAAAACTGTCAATTGAACTTTCGGCGTGAGTATAGCTTATGCTAAAGAATACCAACATGCTGATTTTCCAAGGTTGTGAGGGTCTAGTATTGACTAGCATGCCACATAAGAATCATATATTAGAAATATTCATTTCTTTCTAGGACTGTCAGCTAACCAGAATACTCTGATCAAATGTAGTTTTTTCTAGCTATTATAAGGAAATTTTACCCCGTAAATTCCGAAGAGATGAATAACAAGATGTTCTGCAAAAATTGCAAAGAGGTTACCAGAGAATCTCTCCTCTCTTCCATCATTAATATTTCTTTTTCCTTTTTGATAATCTCTCTTCTCTTTGGCAATGACACCGTTACCTACTTCAAACATAAGCAATACCAGGTTTCCTCTGCGATTGGGTTGTTGATGCTTGCGTAGGATGAGCTCTCAAATCTAATAGAGGAGGGAGAATAGGTTAGATGGCAATTACGAAAGAATTTGGGTATAGGGAGGAGATAATAGGATTTCATTTAATCTTGCAAGAATGCAATTATTGTGAGGGAAGTCCGTCAACGCTAGAAAGGATGAATTATAGGTGTACGTGATATATGCCTGGAGGAATTGGAAGCTCTCCCGAGAGCGCTAAATGTGTTGATTTCAAATGTGTACGAATCAAAATATTAAGTCTTGCTATTCTGTAGTAGATCATGAAGTTTTTCGTAATGATAGGGCACTGTTTCTCATTTGCACATCACCAGAGATTCATTAATCTTTTACTATCATCTGGGGTCCATCTTTTGTGTTATTGCAATAAAAAGTTTTTTTTTTTTATTTTTTTAGTGATCACGACTTTCGTGATATTTAAAATTTTCTCTTTAAAGTTTTATGTAGTATTTAAATATTTCCTTCCATATACAATATTCAAGGGGGAATCTTTCTGGAAAACATCCAGAGGAGAGAAACCGAGAACAAAAAATGTAATTGCCGCTCTTGATCTTTAAATATTAAAAGCTGTCAAAAATGTATTACGTAAGTTCTGAAAATATATTATTGGATAACTCAGGAATAGTGTTTTTGTGAGATAACGTATCATATGCCATGGTGGGTGGAGTAAGCCAATATTTGTTTCCTCCTGCTTCTAATATTAAATATTAAAAACGCAAAATTTTATTTTATTATTACATACAAGTCATCTTTGTTGGATGGATATTGTGAACGTAAACTGATTTCTGAAGCTCGGAAATTTTATGGTCCTTTGCCAGGCTTCCGATATTGTGTTTCTACCGCTATATGGAATTCTGCCTGAAACTCTTTATTTTCAGTCCTATTCTCCATTTTAGCAATTTTTCTACACTTTTTTTTCATCGCGTCATTATCTTTGTTGTGAACTGGAAAGTCGTTTTCTTGTGAAAACTGACCTTACAGAAAGCCTTGTTTGATTACTGTCTCACGTGAAGCGAAATCTCTGAAGTTTATATTTTCACGACAATTCAACGTTGAATTAAAAACAGATTCGAATAAAAGGTAAAATTCCTCCTGTATTTTATCATCTGAACTTATCATTAGATAAACAATTCCTCGCTAAAGCAATTAGACATTAATTAACCATAAAAAAATTCTTGTCGATTTTTTTTAATCAGTGAAATTTATTTAATTTTAATTTTATTTATTTACATAAATTGTTAGCACATTTTGATTCTCGCTTTTTTCCCCTTGTATGTTACATAGCGTTAGTTAGTTATCCTGAAAATTTATTTTTTGAAGTATAAATTCTTATTAAATTATAGTATATTTGCATATCGATGTCAAATCATGTGTACTGTAATGGTCGTATATTTGTTAACTAAAAAAAATAACTTGAAGTACTGGGCTTTGGCCCTCAGAATTCATTCGCTGAAGAGTAGAGAGAGGCGTCGTTTGTTTGCCATTGTTGCCGCTGTGCATGCATACACAGGAAAATAACTAAAATAACAATTTATCGTCCGTCCGGTGACTCTGCTGACCTATTCTTCGAAGTCACCCCTCTTGTTGCCCTCGTCAAGGACATTCACAACACGGCGGTTCTGAAACTCCGAATCCTTTGACTAATGTCACTTACACGACTTGTCAAAAAGAGAAAGAAAAAAGTTGTCATTATTCTAAACACGTGCCTGTCTTACCGCCGGAAAAAAAGGGGGAAAATATTGTGTTTGTCCATTTTCTTTTGCGGAATTAGCATAAAAATGCGTTTATATGTCTACAAACTAGCAAGTATTGGATTGGTCATGCAAATTCTTTTACATGCTTTGGTACACCATCGTGCGTAGGCGTTTGTGTTTCCGCGTTATTGTGTGGTCAGTGGTTTCTCATTTAGAGTTGGTTCTGCGAGCGAGCACTCACAGGATGCGGCAAGCCCCTTGATAATGTTTGACACCATATTTGGACGTGCTGCAGGTTAGCCTTTTAAAAAATAAAAATTTCGATAATTGGAGGCCAAAATATTAACTGCAAGTGAGGATAACATTTTCCTGAAAAATTTAAGTTTACATTCTAGTATTCACAATAAATAAATAAATATATTCTTAAAGTAATTGCCTTTTATCATAAGTTTCATTATTGGATACTAGAAAAAGGGTAGTTCAATGACTTAAGTTCACATTTGTACGTGTGGAATTTTTACAATTTGCCTTCGGGAAGTAAAAGCAAATGTAGTTGTTTAACATTTTGTGTAGGGTAATTTAATTTTTTTTAAAGCTCTTTTCTCTAATCTATGTGCTTCCCTATTTGATCCGCTTCCTTTCTGATTATACTAAGAAAATGTTGTGAAAGAAATTAAATACTTGGGTATTGATTCTTAATCATTACCATATCCTGTCTGAAAACAATCATCTCTGTTTTTGTAATTTTTACAGATTCATTTTCCTTGTAAATAGAGGAACAGAAACCAAATATAACAGGAGGACGGGGATTTTTTATAAATCTGAAGTTTAAAAGTACCTAACTAAATGAATTGTTACTTTAAGGCCATATTTTGTATCGGTATCGAGCTGTGTTAAAGCTGGAAAGTTTTTTCCCTCAGGAATATGTTGATGAGATGAGTTCTTCCTAAATTCAAAAGCTCTGTTCCCGAATAAAGGAAAAAAATTTCTTTTCATAACTTAAGAAATATTTAGTAAAAACAACGTTTCCGACCCCAGCCAAATAAACAAACTTAATCCTTTTTCAAAATCCATTGTAAGTGTAGTTTTTCTGTCCTAGAATTTCCTCTAACAACCACTGTGTACCAACACAGATTGTTCCCTTCATTGTTTTGGATATACAGTGAAACTTCTCTAGGGTGGTCAGTAATGGTTACGACAAAAGTGGCCGGTTTGAGGGGTGGCCTTCGAAAAGAGCTTTCCTTCATAACATATGCTCTATGGAGTTTTGAATCTGTTTTGAACAAAATATGGCCGTTTAGAGAGTTGGCTGGCTAGAGAAGTTTCACTGTATTTGGAAAGAATAAACAATTTAAAGCGTGTGTTTGTTTGTTTGCATAGGAATTGGTAACTACTGATCTTATTCACATGAACCTCACCCTAGATTTATTAAAAATGATATAAAATGTGATATGTATTTTAAAAAAAACTCAAAAAGTATGCTTTATTTCCCAGTGAGAAAAATAGTTGCGAATTTTGAGAAATATTTCTTTTTATTATCACGCGTTTATACATATCTGGCCTTCGCAAATATTAATGATTAAATTGTTTTACTGAAATTGCACTAAATCTTGATACACCTTAGTCGTGCTCAATCAAAGTTTCATACGTGTATGTGTGTGTATATGAGTGACATATATGAGTTTTACTCAAAAAATAATAATGTTGAGTTCGGAACCGAGACTTCCTCGTCTTGGTACAGATGCGTTAGACGCACCCCTGCGAATTTTAATTTTTTAGAACTGACGCTTTAGCGTTCTCATAATTTGATAGGAAACTTTGCTTTTATCATAAACTAGAAGGCATGGTTATTTACCGTTAGTTATTTTAAAGGAAAATTGAATGCAATATGCTACGCTCTTTTGCTTTGAAATTTAAAAAAGAAATGCTAAATAAAGTAATGCCCTCAATACTTACTGCGATGGTTTTAATTTTTGATTAATCGTTCTTTAATACTTCCCTTGTTAAGGAAAAATAGTCGATTCGCTTCTGGATGTTCTATATCTTTTCTTTTGCATCAAATACTATATATGCTATAATCGAGGTAACCGACTGGTTTCGTCTTCAGGAGGCCTAACCAAATCTGTTACCTCAAGGGGGAACTTTCAGAGTAGGATGCAGGTCTAACCAAAAGACATCCCAAGGTCCCGAGATCCCCATTGAAACAGATAGATTGTTTCGTGTTGAATTATTTACATCATTTGTGTTATCTGGTTTAACAACATAACTTATTTGATTTTTGCTTAGGATTTTTCGCCATTATTTTCCCACCTGTCTCGCTTAGTTTTATTTTTTCACTTGGAAAGTTTGCAAAATTGAGTCTTTTTCCTCACAGTAAAGCTAATTGTGAAAAATTATTTTTATGAATCACAATATTGTGTATGTTAACCTTTTCCTTACGGGGTGGGATAGCAGGTATCCCAAGAATACGAGCCCAAGAATGTGTGTGTGTATGTATATATATATATATATATATATAAACACAGTAGAATCTCGACCTATCGGTTTTAAAGGAACCGACTGAACTGAACGATAGATACGGGAACATCACAAAGCAATATGATCGATCGATATTTCACTTATATATATATATATATATATATATATAACCCCCTTAATGGCCGTTCTAAGGTATTGGAAATTTCCCGCTCTAAAAAGGGAATAATAAAAAAAAAAATGGCCCCGTAAGCTAAAGGTTAACACATTGTTGGACGGTACCTAGTAAACTCGTGTTTTTACACTCAAATGAAGGTAATTAAGGAGTTTAATCCAATTTATGAAATTCCTAAAGTAAATAATTTTAGTACATATGACCTTTACTATGGCCTGAATGAGTTACAGGCAAATCCTCTTATTTTATCTTTTAAACTGTGAATCTCAGACCCCCATATTAAGAAAACGTATTTTAGAAAATAAAAATGAGTTACTTTTTTCCAGAATTTCAGTCTTCGTCGGTGACTTGCGTATATATTTGAATAAAATGCCGGTTATGCATGGTGTATTTGCTGGATCCATATTTGGACAGTCATCATTAATTATCTAGGAATTGCCACCATTTCGAACCTAATTCGTATCGGATAATCAGAGCATCTGCGAGGAAAAGTTGAATTAGAATAATGTGTCGGTCTTCCCTGCCCCGTTTCCTGTGGAATATTCAAATTACGATTTACCCAATTATGCAGATTATGATCTACATTTGGACTGCTAAACTCCAGGGTTCTGTTTGCTTTTAACACTATATTAGGCATGTTAAAACATAAGCAATTATTAGTCGACATCTAATTAGACAGGATTTCCGATTCGTGATCTAAAATATTAAATCGTTTTATAAATGTTTTATTGCACGCCTTTAGCAGATTAAGCGTGTTTTAGTAACCTGGACAAGATAATTGTCTTCGGCTTTGTTTGCACCACTTCAGAATAATAACAAATTATCTTTAATTATCTCTTGTTTGAAGAAACACAAAAATAAAGCAGTACATCAATTACGGTCGATATTACTTATATTTAAATCTTATTCGTTTGCCTTAGCGTTAATTTGAGTTTAATATTCAAAAACTGAGTTTGTGCATCAGCTTTGATTCTGTACTGACTTGAAATTTCAAAGAAATTTGTCTGAAATCTGACCGAAAGATGTGCCTAATAGTCTAGTTCTGAGAATTTGTTATTTTAGAGGATGTTAAGTGGTCAAGTCAGACGTCTTAGGTGTAGGAAGTTATCAAAAGATTAATCCCCCAAATAATTTATTTTAGTTCTCTTTTAAGTTGATTGTTCTGGACGACTCTCATAATAAGTAGTAGAAATAGCTGTTTAGCTTCGAATTGTATGAAAATTGTTTCATTATGGAATCATGTTTTGCTTATAATCCGACATTAGTTTTTGTAACAACTGCAACATTTATGCCCCTTGTGCTTTAAAAAAAAAAAGACAACCCAAAAGACTTTGCAAAAACAGAATTTTTCGTTTTATTATTGCTATAGAGTACCATAAACATTCTAGTTTTTTTTTCTCCCCACAACATAATATTAAACGTTGTGATTATTATTTATTTTGTCAGTATTTTACTGACATTGCATTCATTATGTTGTGTGTCGGAAGGTTAATTTTAAGTACTATGATTGACTTACAGTCATTTTTCAAAGAAGGTAGCTGTTAAAATGTGAATTATCTTTCAGCATTCCTACGTGTGTATAATATTTTCCTTTTTACACTATTGATATAAGAGAACTTTCATTGCCACAAGAGAATAATTAAAAAATAACTAATAAATACAAAGTACTGTGACACGATGTGCGAGGTAAACTGTTTCTCATAAAGCCGCAAATCTATTTAGGAGCCGTTTCAAGTATTACGTAAGCACATTTTATATTCATCTTAGACCGCCGCCCCCCCCCTCCACCCTGTAATAAAAACAAGCAGGTTTACGATTCAACAGGTGGGGGGTGGGTGGCAGTTGTTTACTTAAGATTTGGCAAATTTCTTGTATAGATATTTAATAATGTACAGATATTTAATCATTAACAGTAAAAATAGAGCAACTCATTTTCAGTACTGGTTGGTAGGGGAGTTTGGTGTCAGGATCGCAGCGCACTTCTCTTGCGTGAATGTTTTCTATATAACGTATGCATTGCGCTGATCCCCCCCTTCCCCCTTATCAGCAAAAATAAGTCAAGCACCCTCCACCCCCACCCAAATGCTTATGTAATACTTGAACTGCATACCTCGAGATTTTTGTTTGTTTGTTTATAATACTGAAATCCTTTATATTTAAATCTTTTAAAGAATATGAGGAAGTAAAGATAGGTTAAATTTGATATTTTATATAGAAACTGCTTGTACATTTTTTTTTCTACTTACAGAGGGGAAAAATTTCGACATGGCTCTTAAATAAGAAACACAGAGAACATAACAAAGAAATTTACAGCGATGTGCAAAAATGTAACTTTTCTTTGTGTCTCAGGACTGAATTTTCAATGGATTGTATGTATATTAAACGTTTATTACTGTAAGTTCTGTGATCCATTCAGAAAATCTGGCCCGTTTGGCTTAAAACGTGTTTGTTTTTTTTAATACTATCGACAGGTTTCTTTTGTTGTTTTCTGTTAGATATCAAGGTAGTTTTAAAATTTGTTTTTGTTTATAACAAAAGTATTTTTGGGTGTATTCTTATCATTTTCATTTTATTCAACGTTGAATTTTACTTATGTAATATATAACACATGATATCATATAATGTTTAGATTTATATGAAATGTGGATTTTGCGTCTATGATGCAAAATTTACGTGTATGATGTATGATTCTGTTGACGTACAGTTCACGCCCTTTAGTGTGAGATTTTTTTATACGAAGTTATATCATCTAGACCGCTGTTTTCGCGGAACGCAGTTAGTAAGATAGGCATACTCGTGGGTGGCCCGCGCTGTGTTATCGTGTCTATCTGATACCTCTAACTCCAGTTACACACAGTCTCTGCTTACACATGGAAGGCAGTAAAAATAATAAATAAAGGAAAGTAATTCACTGAGTCACGAATTGAAGCGGTCATACTTTTCTCCAGATGGAACATTGTACTTCTCGGAAATTATTTCTCTCATTCTCATTTATTTTTGGAAATACGTCGTGCAATTCACTAAAATTCCGATACCGATCTGCTAATCACTTTCTGTGAACTTTAATGAATGTGTCATTTGAATGCCTTAAATATAACATACTGGAATTATTATAGGATTAGTTTCAAAAGTTAATCTAAAACTAATGGTTACTTTGGTGGTTTTTTTTCTCGCCATTCTCATTACATATGCTTGGTTTATGTACGTCTCAGCAAATTCTAGACACGTGCTTTACCTTACTTGAGATAAATGAGATAAAACAGCGTTCCCGCATCAGTGATAAGAACGAATATGACAACTTGCTGCGACTTGCTGGAAGGGCAACTAACTTTTCGTGTCTTTACGTTGAGATCTTTCAATATGGAAAGAACTCGCCATATATATATATTTTTTTTACAGTCGAAAGATCTTAACCTCAAAGACCCAAAAGAAACAAAACAATGAACATTGAGGTTTGCCCTTTACAAATGGATCCCTGTGCAGGACATTTTCAGTATGAATTGATTAAAAGTTTTTTTTGATTCACTAGAGGACTTTTTTAGTGAGGTAAATCTAGAATTCTGTTTCAAAAGTCACGCAGATTCATCACTTTTAGAGTCCGCACAAATGTTAAATATACGTGTTCTTAATGTTTACGGGAACGCATGGTGTGAAATATTAAATGAGTGAAACTCTAGTAAATACTTTTTCTGGGTTTGGGATGAAACTGGTAATATTTTTAACTGATAAATGTTCGTATGATAATCGAGAAAGATCAATTTTGCTTTTCCATTTAAAAAACTATTCCTGAAATATATTAAATAGTTGCATTTCTGCCATTTAGCACAGCATGTCCTTCCAAAAAGTTTTCACGCATGACAGTAACATTTGGACACCTCTTGCATCTGATTATAAGCAGCTCACGCAGAAGCGTGCGTGCGAACATTTCAGTATCTTCAAGATTTAACAACTGATTTGTTGGAAAAAAACTGGGTAAATCTCTCTCTCTGATGCTCATTAAGTCGGATTGTTCTATTTTTTTATTAGATATCTATACTTCTTAGTCGTATTTTTTTTCTTCTCTACGGTTAAGTATTCTGATTTTTTTTTTATAATATAAGTGCGATCATCATAATGAGATCGCTTTGTTTATCCAGATCGTAGCCTAGATGATTGTGAAAGCGGTTTGTATATAAAGATTGTGAACATGAACGAGTGCACAGATGAACGTGGCTCCAAAGTTGTAAAAAAATGCACCTAGTTTATATTCTGTGCTGGTTTAAGCATGTTATTGTGCATACTTTTTTTCTAAATATTTCTTAAATCACCTGCTGGAAAATTCTAATACTTGACTTCTTTCGCGTTTGTCATCGTCAAGTGTTTCATCGTCGACTTTGACATTTAACCATTGTGACTAAAAGCTATTCGAACAGAAAGGGGAGAAAAAACCTTGTAGAGTTTTTGTAAACAGCACTAATTTTGTAAATAAAAGCATATATTCAAAAGTTGATGGTTATGAGTATAAAGAAAAAATATACTAGCTCAGCTTTTCAGCAATTTAGTGCTTGATTACAATTATGTCGGCAATAAATTTAAAAAAAAAATCTTCTTGTATAGATCAAAGCAAGCGGTAGGTACAAATAATAACCTTGTGAAGCCAATGCCCAAATTATGCGTTATGCAACAAAATTAGGAATACAAAGGATTGTGGATGTGAGTTTCCCTATATATATTTCTGATTTCGTTGTATAAAATTCATGACGGATTTATTAGTTAAATGAATGATCACTTTAAGGCCAAAGAATGTACTCTAATATTCTTTAGAAACTACTGTGAATCAAGGTTGGTGCTATAGAACCCGTCATTCCAGACGTTGTGTGCCTTAGGTAGACATTTGATTTATTTAAAAGCATTGAAAGGCCGTAATAGACACCAGGGGAATCTGAATTGTGTCAGAATATTTGCTCCTCATGTAGAGAAAGCTATTCCGCCCTGTCAAAGAAATTTTGGAGCTACCATGCTATTTATTGAACTTTTTTTTTTTCGTGTGGAGGCGCTTTGTCATGAGACATTCGCCTTTTGTTATTCACCGCGATTTACAGGCTACTTTATAATGGGAACACCATATAGGTGAGCCAACATTGCTCCTTATGAGGGGACGACACGGAAACGACCAAGCCGTGTACGGGATATGAACCCAAGTGCACTGCGTGGCAGCTGAGAATTCTAACCACTACACCATGTAGGCGACATTTATTGAACGTAAAAGAATTAATTTCTTAGAAATATGCATTTATTCAGTTACAAGATTTTTTTAAAATAAATTACGCTGTATGTTAATTTTCTCTTTCACGCGCGTTACTTATTGTGGGATCCGAAGTTAAATAATTATGACCACATCTTCAATACGCATAGGGAGTTTTTATTTTTTTTTATTTCACTTGTTGGTTTCCTATATAAAAGTTGAGCCGCAGAACAAACCGCTTCAGATTGAGTGTCTTTGCGTGTTTGCTTGGACTAATTTGTGATATGTTGTGTTGCTTTTCTCCCCATTGTCTCCCTTTCTTAGTTCGTGACCAAGACATTTTAAGTTATCTTCGGGATCTTAGATCGCTCCTCTGACAGCCTTATTAGTAGGCGTTTGGACCCGGGATTGTTGTTTCGCCTGAGAATTGTCTTTTGTAGTGGTCTTTATTAAAATTCTGCTGGAGAACAGATAGGTTTACAAATTTCAGTTTAGGCCCACAAGTAAAGCGAAACGCACGATTTCTCTCTCTCTCTCTCTCTTTTTTTTCCCCTTTTCATTTGCGTAAGGAAATAGTTATTTACTGAGGTATTTTCTCTTATGTCACTTTCCTCTAGAAATTGTGCGTGCCTTCGGAGTGAAGTTGGGAAATTATTTCGAGGAACTGTACCAGAAGTATTTGTTTTCCTTCTTATCTAAATCCCGTAGATGGTTTGAAGAGGGTTTTCTACAGTTTGGTATTTAAGGGAACAAATCTATGTATATAAAACAGTACAGTAACTGACTGCCTGACTGCGCACAGACCAAACCGCTGAACCTAAAGGCCTGAAAATTTGCATGGCGATTCTTCTTATAGTGTAGGGGTGCACTAAGAAATATTTTTGAAAAATTCTTCTTAGATTTTTTAAAATTTAATTTGTAAGCTTTTTAGTAACTTTTTTAAAGTTTGCATTTAAAAAATAATTTGGGGGTTATAAAATTTATATCTCGAGAAAGATCATAAAAATTCCTTTAAAATTAAATCTTTTTCGAATCTTTACCTCCATTTTCTGATATTTGGGGAATTTTTAAAGATTAATTTTTAGAATTTAATTTATGAAATGCTGATCACGTGGTTTCTTTTTCTGATACTTTAAATTAATATTTATCGGCACGTGTATAACAACGAAATAGACAAAAAAATATTTTGTTTTCTTGCTAATGCTGCAGACGATTGGAAATTATCCAAAAAAAATATTAAATACAGTAAAAGATATGTTCCTCAAACTGTACTATATTAACTGTACTATATATTCTTTAGTATGTTCTATTAGATTTAATTTGAATATTTTCTTCTACATTATTTTGTCTTTATAAATATATTACAATTTTTTATAAATATATTTTTTCGTTTTTTTACATCAATTGCATACATTGATCGTTGTATTTATTTTGAATGTACTCCGTAGCGAAGTACGGGTTTTCAGCTAGTTCTATCATATATCGTGTAACCTGTATTTTCTTAGTCTTGCATTCTTTTCTTGTTTTCTTGTTCAATAATTAACCACCAGAGGATATCAAAAGTGGTACAGCCGATATTATCATTTTCGCCCAGTTTTCTCCAGACTCATTCTTTAAACAAAATTGCTTGACACTACATATTATACTGTATGACTACATAATTATGCAAAATTGTACAGACTTCTTAATTCCTTCACTTAATTTTTGTTTAGTTATACGAATAATAAGTTCTACAATTTTAAATAATTTTATGAACAAGACTTTTTTAATATGAAAAAAAAAGATGTGTTTTTGAATCTAGTCACGGACAAAGTCGTTTTATTTTTGACACAAAAAGCTCGCGCCTAGAGGCTTTAAAGCTTCTCACCAAAAGCAACAGGATCCTAATAAATGGCGCCAGTTGTTAGTCGCTCCGGGCACGAATCTCAACGAATCATGTCGCAAATCTGCCTTAAGAGCTGGACCATTGTTGTTCTATTACAGTATAAAAAGAATACTTGAATCGTTCCTGAAAATGTTCGTTTATTCTTCCTGCCAAATTCATATTAATATTAGTATATTAGTTCATAATTTATTAATTCGTGTATATAGAGGACGAAGCTATTTATTTATTATACATGAATTTTTAAAACAGTATAATAAAAAAGTAAATGATAAAGTATAAAAGTAATTCATCTGCTAATGACTCTAGTATCTGTTAAACTAAAAGTAAATAAATAAATGAAATAATAATTAGGACCTCATGGGACTAGCAGTGGAAAACTGATGGAGACCTAATAAACGCTGCTCCTAATATTTGTTAGCAATGAATTTTGTAAAATAGTTTTAATTTTTTATAGTTAACCTTTAATTACAACATAAATGTACTATTGTAATTCCAATTTATTGTTTAATATTTATTATGATCTTAGAACGTCGAAAATGAAGAGAGAAAATTAATCTTATTCAAGGTATGAATTAATAGGTACCAAAAATGAACTTAAACCTTGAATTACTAATACTTATTTTTAGCTTTAGCTATTATTGGTGCTTTTAGGAATGGTAGTATAGTATTTACAGAAGTCGATTCTTTGAAATCATGACTCATTCTGCTACTTGATGCACGTCTAACGTGGAAAAATTGTTGAAGGTATCTTTTTATTGCAGAAGAGTTTCTTTATATGGATAAAAATGAGAGGGTATTCATCAAGATAAACCAGTAATACATACGTGTGTGTAGAAATGTTTCCGTACAATAATCGTTACTACAGGCGTTTCTTCAGCCCTGAGGGGATAATACGCTGTGTTTGGAATATCTTCCCTCGCCATCAAGTTGCTTATACGTTTATATTATGTGTCTAAGCGTTTGCATCCGTGATATATCTCCGAGATCATTTTTTTATGCTCTGCTAAGACTTTCATGGGGCAAAAGATGGGTATTCACTTTTCCTTCAATTTTTTTTTCTTCCGATTCTTTTACAACAATTCTTTTCCCATTCAGAGAATATAGAGATAACGTTTCCGTAAAACACGAGTGTCCGAACGTATGATTTTATATTTAATTTCTGTTTATTTTTGTATTTCATTTCTTTACTCATCCATTCTTAGTGTCGGGTTATTTAGAACTTCACTTCCGCGTTCATTCAAAGTCTTTCATTTCATCTGCGCGATCTCGAAGGGTATACCGTGTATATATATATATACTATTTTTCCACTTTTAAAAGATCGATAGCGGGTTCGCGAATGTAGTATTGCATAGATGTAAAATATGCATAATGTATCAATTAAAATTCTTTAATTTGTAAATTGAATGTTTTGAGGAAAGATTGTATAAATTAAAAAAATCCCTTAAAAATCTTATTTTTGTCATTAGTAATAATATTTTTCTCATGATCTGTGAGAATTTTATGTATTCATATCAGTTCTTATTATCGATTATAATACATTTTGAGATTATTAGTGATGAATAATTTAGTGATAATGATAGTCATGAGAAATGTCTGCATTTGTTTTTATCAGAGTTTAACGCTTTTGAATTTTCATATAAACAGTTGAAATTCCTGTGACTTCTATGAAAAAAAATTTACTTATTTCAAAAAAAAAAAAATTCCTGTTATTCTTTATATGTCTGTAAAAAAGTAAAGATCAAGGATAAAGGTAAGGATTCCGCCTTAATAGGGTTACTCGTTTCTGAACCATCACGAAAGAAGTGTCGATATTCTCGTATATTTGTGTGTGTGTGTGTGTGTGTATGTATATATATATATATGTTTGTATGTTACCGGCAAAGTATGAAACGCCGGCATTCTGTAGAATGCCTAGGCATTGTATATAATCCCGGACGTTTTTAGGCAAAGTATGAAATATGAGAATTATTACATACTTTCCCTAGGCATTGTATATAATACCTAGGCATTCTATAGAATGATAAATACTATTTAGGCAAAGTATGAAAAAACGTTCTGATAAGGCTATTATATAAATGACGTGCATTCCTCAAAAATACAAATGTTAATCTGAAAAAATAATGAGTGCCATTAAAAAAAAATTATTTAAAATACGTAAAGAAAAATTAAAGTTGTACAAAACAAAATTTATGCCTTTCTTATTAAGGGAAACAAAATTTTCATATACGAAATTAAAGTTAACCTACTTTTTGCAACATGGTAGGCTTGAATGAAATTTTGAATTACATTTCGTTACATTTTTCAAGCAAAGACATTTCATATTTTAGCACTTTGTTTTACGCATACATTTGACGAATCCTTGGCCGCTTCCACTGGACTGAGCAATATCAACTGACCGGAGAGGAATTTCGTGGTCAGGAATATCTCCAATTCTAAGCAAGTTCTTAGAGCATAAAGTGAATTGTGATCTCGGATATACTTGTTTTAAAATTCCTTCAGAAGTTCCAAGTCGGTAGAAACCATCCTCTGTCACACTCATTACAACTGCCAATATATTGCGCGAATCACCTCGCCCCTTGTCGACGTCAGAATAGGAACTCGCACAGTAGTTCCCAAGAAGCAGTGGAAATTTTTTTTTCCGAATTCATTTTCATTTTTTTGGCTTGTATTTCCAGATTGATTTTAGAATTTAATTTACCTTCAATAGCATTTTCAGTTTTGAATTAAAAGGGTGCACAAAATATCCATTTCATCATCTTTACTAGCATGGCCACAGAAGGTATGAATTTTTTGACGACACTTTTTGCATGGAAGTGCATTACTCGTTTCTTTTAAACACACACAACAGGTATCAGAAACAGAAATCTCTTCGGTAAGCATGTCTTCATCATGTTGGTTTAATCCACTATCGACTATAATCTCATCCATGTTTTTTGAAACAGGCTCTTTTTCTTGCATAATCTGATTAGTTTCACCTTTTCCCATTGTTTGGACGCTTTCTATTACTTTTTCTAGCTGCTCCTCTGTATTTATGTCTTTTAAAACATCTTCGGTTAGAAAAGACGTTGTAAGCCTATGTACTTTTAGGTTTGCAGCCAAAAAGAGCTTCGTATGGTGTTCTTTTGATCCCAGAATGATAAGCTCAATCTTTCATAAATTGAACGAAACGCAGTCCTTCACTCCAGCGGTCAGATTTGTTGTCTTGTATCCAACTACAGAGCATATTTTCGATATCTTGATTAGCTCTTTCGACACTACCCTGGCTTTGTGAATGGCGAGGCTTCCCATGGACGATCTTCAGTGCTAGCCAAAACTCCTTCAAGCTGGTCACCACATTATTGGCAAATTCCCTACCATTGTCAGGCTGTAATATAGATGGCGCTCCAAGCAACGAGAATATGTCCACTAGGTTGTAGGCTACTTCTTCAGCTCTCTTTGACGTTAGAGACTTGAGAATCGCAAATTTTGTGAGATGATCTTGGCACACCAACATAAATTTGTATTATATATCTGGCTGAGACTAATAGTCAATAAGATCTACCTGACAACGGGAATTAAATTCGGAAAAAATCATAGGTTTCACAACAATGCCCTTTTTAATACCTTTCTGTTTTTTCTGGCAAGGTTCATAAAGGTGGATGTACAGTTCAATATCATGACGTGTAACGTTTTTGTATTTGGTTGAAAGTTCTTTCAACATTCTATCACGTCCTACGTGTCCAGTAGCCAAATGAGCTTCATGAAGTACGAGAAATAACTCAGAGTCCGTGATGTAATACAGTACGTCAGTACTGTAGTGACTATACAGTAATACTGTATAGTACTGACGCCTTCTTTAACAGGATAAATGAGTTTACCTTTGTTTTCCACAATCATCACATCATAGCGATTCAGCAACCAATAGTTCCTGGGTTCCTTCTTAGTAGTAATTTTGGCTTTTTTTTAATCATTTATTAACTTCTGGTAAGTAGTTCCGGTTAAGAAAGAACTGTTTTTTGCAGCATTAACTCGAGTTTTGGACAGTTCATCGTCGAATCATTGTTTCATGTCTATAGACCATGGCTTCTTCTCCAACACTACAGCTTGCTCCTCCATTTTCATGCAGCACAGTAAAAAACTAATTTTTTTGTTGAAGAAATTTAAGGAAAATTGCGTATTTTGACATTCCCGAACAAACCGCAAAGTGCAACTGACAAATTCTGAGTCTGAGGCGCGCGTTAAAAGCCACGTGATATTCGAAACGAATCGGAGATGTATTTCGTACTTTGCCGTTTTCTCATTTGGCATTCTTTAGAATGCCGGATTTCATACTTTGCCGGTAACACACACACACACACACACACACACATATATATATATATATATATATATATATATATATATATATATATATATATATATATATACATATATATATACATATATATACATATACATATATTATATATATATATATATATATATATATATATATATATATATATATATATATATATATATATATAATATGTGCTACATGTTGTATTAGTGTACACACCGAGATGTTATTTGTATTTATGTATAGCATTGTATACATTAGCACTGCCTTGGCGAAAACATACCTCCGAGTAAAATTTTACTCTTAGTTATTTAGATGACAGTGTGTTCTACTCAAAATTCCGTATTTATTATTGAATATGTGATGTACTCGTTCTCATGTCATCGATTGGCGGTATGTTGCTTTTCTGAAACCATGAACTAGCATTTGTGTGGGTTGGTAGCAAGTTTAACGTTGTACGTCTGGTTCTTCGCCACCTGGCTTTAAAACTGATGAACAGGTTTTTTGTTTCTTTTTTTCCCTCAACTGTGTTTCTCAGTAATCATTATTTGAATTGCTGCCATGTGCATACTTTTACCAAAAGCAGACCTAAAATTAAAGCTGAACCCTAAAATGAAAATTATTCAGATTCGAAATGATTAGCATACCAAGTTTTAGGAATAAACTTTAAAAAGAAAAGGAAAAAAATAGGCTTAGGAAGAAACTTTAAGAAAAAAATAAGGTTAAAGCTCATACTGATGCTTTTCAGAAGGCATGTCCTCTGTTTTAAACAGAAATAAGTGGTTGAAATTGAACTGGGAAAGGTTTGGTAAGTTTAGTTGCAATTATGCTGATAAACACAATTTTCTCTTGTTTTCGTTTCGAAACGTATACTTTTTTTAGTGATATCTTGTTATAGGGATCTCCCATGTAACATTCTAGGTTACTGCAGTCATGAATATTTTCCTTACGTGCTATTGTGAATTCACAATCCTTTCGAAATCTTTTACGAGGCACACACTTCTAAATATATATACCAAGTCATCGTACATTTTATTATTACTTGCTGCATCATTTTGTTCACATACATTAAATGAATTAAAAAGTTACGGATAAAAATTTTATTTAAAAAAGGCCCGTGTTAAGAATTTTTATTTACATATTCATAAACCATAAAATTTGTTTCTATTTCTACTTAGCGGCTTTGACTGTTGCCCATATCCCCACCCCCTTAACACATACACACATTCGTGCATACAATAAGTACTGTATAAAAGACATAAAATCTTGGCACGTATTGGGTGTGTGTGTGTGTGTGGAGGAGGTGAGGCACCGTTTTTGGCGAAAACATATAGAACCGTTTTGGTGTAAGTCATTGTAACGATACGTGAAGAGCCGTAATTTCTGATGCGAACTTCTACGGCCTAAAATTCAGTAAATTCATGTTTTTAGACTGCGAATAGTTTCTTTAGTTAGGGTAATCTTCTTTGATATAAAAAAACTAAACGCCTAAAGATAGTCTCTTTTTTCTTTCTTTTGGGTAAATCGGTCCCTTTGTCTTTAACGTCAGAGCATTGAAAAATTGATGAGTTACCCGTGGCATTTATTCAGACAACTGGTTACTTTCTTATTCGCTAGCTTAAAACAAATGCTAGCCTGTCGACCGGTTTTTACAATCTGTTTACATCGAGTGCTGAGGAACAGCATACAGATGCTGCGGAACCCATTTAATTTGGTATGCGAGCTGAAAATATGTAGTGACGATTAATGCTCTGCAGATTCGTTGCCTTGATTTGAGGAGGGGAGGGATGTTATGGATCCTCTACCTCTCTCAGGTTCTAAAATTTCATAGGGTTATCAATCAGAATCACTATTGCTGTCTATGCAGGGAAGTTGGTCGAGTATGGGTGTAATAGTTGCATTAATATCATGAGTTGTTTAATCTAAATACTTTTGTAAATAATGAAGGATTCGTAGCAATGCGGGAAAAGGGGGGGGGGGGATGAAACTAATTTTTAACAAAGATTTCATTTTAAAATCCTTTCTCTGCGTATTTGTTTAAAACCATATTCATAACTGAAAGTTATTTTATAAAATAGATTATTTTCATTTTTAACTAGAACTGTTGTTATAACTATTATTCTAATTGAAGTTGCTATGGATTCAGATCCTGATACATATGGTACGGTATTCGACAGATTTTTATTTTATAGCTGCTGGATGAACTAATAACATTGGTCGTTTGAAATTAATACTAACATAGGCAAACATACGGTATTTGATTCTCATTGTTCTCGCTACTCTTAATTACTTCCAAATAAGAGGTTCATTAATAAGGCATTTTCAACGCAGTGTTCTGTTTCGGTTCAGCTTGTTTTAATATGAGAAGGGGGAAATTGTTATTTTAGGTTAAGCACTAAGTGGAACTGACACTTTCAGCTACTTTTTCCTGTTGAGTTAAACATAGTGTTATTTCATTTCTCATTATCACACTGCAGTTTTAGTCATTAACTGCTGGACAATTTCAGCAACTATTTCCTGTTGAGTTAACCATAGTGTTATTTCATTTTTCATTATCGCATAGAAATAGTGATTAGTAAATGAAAGTCATTAACTTCTGGACAGTTTCAGCCACCTTTTCCTGTTGAGTTAAACATAGTGTTATTTCATTTTTCATTAACATATTGCAGTTGATGGTTATAACCCTTAAGAAAATTTTCCTCCCTAATGATTTTAATGAAAATTTAAGGGATAAATCATAGTGATCAAGGATCGAACTGATCATTTTGATTTATGATTTAATTTTTTTTTATTTTTAAAAGTATACTCAAAGATAATTTTTTATTCTAGTTGGTGTGAAACATGCGAAATTGTTATAATGCAAAATACGATAATTTTTTTTATCCCCAAAATTTTCACCAAATCCAGAATTTATTATTTATGTGTTGATTTAGCTTTCGATTTGTGCTTGTTAGTAGTGTCAATTATAAAGAAAGCAACTCTATGGATGTGTTCATTTTTTATGAGTGAACTAATTTACTTTTATCGAAAAAATTGCAAATTTTCAACTTATATAAAACATTTTTTTCATTTCATTCTCTTTCTCCCTGAACATCTGCATTCGTATATCGACGGTTAACTTAACTACTTGAATTTAAGATCCCGTTAGCATTTCTCTGGAATCTTTTCTTTCAATATCAGATGTCACATTAATTTTTTTTTTTTTTTTTACCCTACAGACGTTTGTGGTGAAAAGATAATCTGTATAACCAAATCCCGTAATTAGTGAAATAGTGATTGGTGTACTTTAACCGTTTAGGTGTTCGAGATGATTTTAGATCTTAGAAAAAGTGTTAAATTGAAAAGCTTTTCGTGAATTTTATGCTTTACATGAATTGTACAGGTGTCTTGAACTATATATTTTTATTACTGTTGCAGTTTTCCACAAAATATTTATAGTTTTATGATACAACACGTGCCGTCCACATGGTGTAGTGGTCAGCGTTCTGAGCTGTCACGCATTGGGCTTGGGTTCAAATCCCCAATAAGGCCTGATTGTTTCCGTGTCGTCCCCCCTCACAGGCAGCAATGCTGGCTCACGTATATGATCCTCTCATAACAAAGTAGCCATTAAATCGCGGTGAATGACAAAAGGCAAATGTCTCACGACAAAATGCCTCCGCATTAGACAGAAATAATCTATATATTTAAGTTGCTAAGCCAACTTTTTTGGGCATGCCAGGAGAGAAAACTACTGCATCAATTGACTTCCTTTTGGTTTTAAACGAAAGATTGTAATCTGTTGATTTGTCAAATTTGGTTTTTGTAACCGCAATTTCTATTAATGAGCGATAATTTACAATTAAAAAAAATTATTTCTGTGCATGCTCAGTGGCATGTTTAAATCTGGCTTTAGAAACTCACTGTTTCTGCGCATGCTCAGTGACATGTTTTAATGATAAACAAGTTTATTCCGAGGAGTCTCGCTAGATCTCTCTCTGCCATTTTTATTTTTATAATTATGTTTGTGAAATATAAGATTAAACCTGATGGAAATTATTTATTGCGCACTGTTTAATTAGCGATAATTTGCAATTAAAAAATTGCTTTCTGCTCATGCTCAGTGACATTTTTTAATCTGACTTTAGATACTCACTAAGCACGAGGCCACTTAAACGTATTAATTTGTTTCTGCGCATTATTATGATTTTCAACATTTGGCAATGATGTGTTGAGTATAATTTGTGTATTAGTACATTTATTTACTATCTAGCCGTCATGTTTTGACGGGTACCAACTAGTAATAATAATAATGCAAAATTTCCCCCCTCACCTTTTTCTGTGTAAAACCTTTGTGATCTCAGAGGGCCTATGCAAAAATAAAGTTATCAAATCATCTGGTACTGAGAAATATAAGATAAATGTAGAAGAGAGACATATTCGAAACTGCACATACTTCTTTATCATGCGTTCCAACAAATTAAATAAGGATTCTGTGTGTTTTGTTATTTGTGCTCATAGATTTCATGGTTCCATAAAGATCGTAATACGCGCATTCAATCTCCATCTGTGATTCGGTTTTTGCATCTATCACTGCTCTTCTACTTCATACTTTTCTCCACGAGTATCAAGGTGTGAAAGGATTATTTATGACATTATAGTATGCGAGATCCAACTTTAAGCAAGGGTGTGGCGCAGTTTTCCTTTATTAACAATTCACGTGGCCTTTAGGAAATCTTTTTCAAGAGGTCCTTAATATGTGATTTGAATATGAAAGCTTGATAACCGGTGCATTTGATACTTTAAATAGATTTTTTAATCGTATGCTTATTTCTGTCTTTAAGTATATTTTCTTGTTTATTGCTAAAAATTTCTTCTGTGTGAGAGAACTAATCGCATTGAAAGCTATTATGTTGTTTCTATACAATGTTATAGTATCGATTATCGATGATAAATTACTTCTAACTGCAAATTAATCAGCTGTGTGAATAATATCGTGGGGTGAATTGCGTTAAAATATGTTGCTCCTAAAATTTGACGTGTTTTAAAGAAGTATACTTTGGAAAAGAAATTTTATGGAAATGTCCGATATTAATTATCGGGTATTAAAATTGTTTGAGCATTACACATTTCCCCCCCATCCTTTGAATCCATTATAGTGAAGCTCTGTTGTTTTTTTTAGTTTTCTCGTTTAACTATGTGATTGTAATGGGGAGATGTCTAGTTACTTCATTTTCATTTTATGGCTGTTCCGTAAGTCTCACGAACATTAAAAATGTTAAACATCATTTCATTACCCAATGATACTTCGTTACCAATCCTTCTATTGCAGTCCGTGTCTTATTTTGCTAATTAACGGTTATTTTGCTATCGTTGTCAGTAATATTTGTTGCAATATTGGCTGCTTAGTCGTTTATGGTTTAAAAACTGAATAGTAATAAAACTTGCGTAATGATGAGATATTATATTGTCATTCACAAATGTACATTTTTAATTGTTCCGAAAACTCAGGAAAAAGGACTCTGAAAAATATTCTATTTAATTCAGTGTCTAAAATTCTTTCGTTTTCTGTAGCAGTCACCTGTCAAATTTGGCATTCAGACTAGCGCGAATTGAATTTTAAAATACGTGTAGTAAAAATGACGGTGTTTAAAGTAAGGAAAAGGAATAAAGAAACAAAGCTTTCCTTTAAGTTAGAAACTTAACCTACAAAATGTTTCAAGAGCTTGTATAAAAGTTACTTAGAACCGTGGAAATCATGAAATGGCATACTGTATTTTACGCTTTTCTTCGTATCTTTTCGTTGCAATAATACAGTTTCGCAAAACAGCATTGCAGAGTTCCTTCTGGAATTTACCACCGCATCCAATTAACAGGCCATCATTTCTACTACGACACTCACCCTCGGGGCATGCACCACATAATTATCGTCCCTCCCTCTCTGTTCCATGGATAGATAGATATACATTTATGCTGTGACCTCACTCAATGTCACGACTTGCCGAAGATCATGCACAAGGGTTGGGCCATGCGAGGAATAATCATTACCAGCCGGTTGAGGGACCTCTCCCACTTCCAAACGCTTTAGTTTGTAGCTTTCCTTTTACAGTGACCCCCGATAAATGCCTATTCCTACATGAAATGGCAGTCAAGTGGGTGGGTAATTAAGGTTTTCTTTCTTTTTTGCTTCCCGTGCTATTTCACCTATGTGATTAAATGTGCTGAGGTACTTTTCTTTTAGCTATGATGTATCCATCGTTGAGTCATTCCCCAGGTAGGTTTTGAATGCGGGTCATCCTATTAGATTTTGTTACGGATGTATGTGCTAATTGTCATAATATGCATAGCTGTATACTTAATTTGGTTTCGATTTTAAAGGGACTTATTCGGTAATGTCGGAGATCCATAATTACCGTCGCGAAATAATCTGTATGTGAAACATTTTACATCGCCGTAATAATTATCATTGCTTTCATGCTTAATCCTTCATTTCCAAAGCAAAAAGAACATAACTAATGGGCCTATGTGGGTGCAACATTTTGTTCTCATCAAATCTCTGTATTTAAAATTTTTTTTCATTTGCGAGTGCAATAAAAATGTAATTTATGTGCATTGGAAAATGTGAAAAAAAAGGGGGTTTTTTATATTGCAACATTTATAATTGCTTATTTCGTAAAATCATAATGCGCGAAATATTTTCCCACCTTTTATTTATTTTCTTTTAAGTTATTAAATGCAACGTGTACTATGTTTCTTGTACACATCCAGTTTTTGCTAAGAAAGAATATGCATAATTAGCTTCTGTTTTTTGATCTACTGTATTTACGCCCTGATTTAATTCGCTCAATAACGATATATTTGAATTGTATCTTCGAAGCTTCAGAAGGAAAGTCTAGTTTCCTCAATCGTTCATCGCGTTCATCTCAATATTTCCGAAGGCTAATACTTCATGTGATGAATGAATAACTAGATTGAAAGTGGGGTATTTAGACAGACCGACATGCATAAGATTGTTTTTGGTACGCTCTATTCGACCTTTAGGTCTAATCATTTCGCCATGTTTTCACTTCATTTTTATGTTCTTAAGAGTTATCATCTTCCATTGAATTTTTCTATTAATAGAATTATTCCTCTTCCCCCCCCCCCCTCCACACACACACACGCACCTAATTCTCTTTAGGGGACTGAAAGCATGATCTAATCTTTTTCCCCAGGGACATTCTTTTTGACTTTTACAAATGATTTTTCGTAATAAGCACAGTACAGTTCTGGTTAATGTGTTGTAATAAATTTTACAACATATCCTCAGGTTTTAGTAGTGCATCTTTAATCAAACGTATCAGTATGCTTTCTTCAGTGTAGAAAAAAAAGTTTTTAGTAAAAAAAGTGAATTATTTTTACTAAAAACATGGATTACTACGTGTAAATTTCTATCATCCGTTTGAAAGAATGTATTTCGTTCCCTGGTTTGAGATAAAAAGCATAACACGGCATTGATTCTTTAGCAAAAAACAATGTACTTATTTTATTGCATTTACAACGTTTTTGAAACTCGCTACAAGGACATTACAACCTTCTTCGAGCTATATAAAGTAATCGATACATTTTGGGTTTTTTTTTTCTCTCCCGTAATACTATGCTCTAAAATCTCTTTCGACCTTTGCCAACCCATTATGGCGTCCGTTTTTCTGGCCATTCATTGGATAAATAACTTTCTTGGCAAAGAGAGGGTTTTTTTTTTTTTGCACACGCAATTAAATATTAATTGATCATTTACCAATCGATTATCTTTAGATCGGAGCTTTGAAGGCATAATTTGTTCGGAAATTTCTCAGTTTCATGAAAAGTGCTCTTAATAATCTACACCCCCCCCCCGGCTATTACATGTACACTTTTAATTTTTCCCCCATTAATTCGATGTTTCGCATTTTGTCTTTTGTCATTCGCCCGATGCACCGCGAAAGTTGCGTGATTCTTCTAATGGGGGCACCGTTATTCAATAAATTCACTGTCCCGCCTTTCGCCATACAGAACATCTGAAAACTAATCGCTCGACAGCAAACCTGCTAAAGAGCCCCCATTGGTAGCACTGGACAAATCAAAAATCTGTTCAGGCCAAACACCACAATAAAACTCTAAATTTCTAGGGGAAATCCTCAAATAATTACAAAATTACTTACATTACCAAATTAAATAAATAAGTAGGTATTCAAAAATAAAGTACAATTTTTTACAGTTATACAGAGCATTTTCAACATTCTTCTGCTGACAAATATCCAAACAGAAGTGTCCATGTACACCTACACATTTCAAGACATACTTATAACAACAATACATTTCCACTAACAACTTAAATATGTTTAAAAATTTACATGCACAATTACAATATAGTAAACACACATAAAGACATTAACAACTTCATATGGTAGCGTATAAGTATTTACAAACATACATGTATTCATTTGCAAAACAAACTTCATTTAGTTAACATTAACAATTTTCAGTACAATAACATGTACTTAATTGAAGTAATACTTAATTTTTACACATTATACAATCATATCCTCTTTATATATATATATATATATATATATATATATATATATCTACATTCATTTGGGGGCATCGTTATAGGCGAACCAACATGGACCTCTGGTGCCACCTCAATTGAGACCGAGCTTCCCCCAGGGGCGGCATATACGGGGGTTTGCACCCCTCCTCCCACCCCTATAAACTCCACAAAGAAACTTTCTGGCCTACAGATTTAACGTGCCCATACCCTGCGTAGACACGAGGACATTTATTAGAGCTTGTCGGGATTCGATCCGAGCACCCTCAGTACCGAATTCCGATTACCTGCACTTTAAATATCGGACATACCAAATTCTGCATGTTTTAAACCCTAAAAACTTCAAAAGAAGCGAAAAACCTCTTAATTACTTTCTTAGCTGTTAAAATCGAAGTAACCAAATTATTTTTTATTAACTTTGTTAAGTTTAATGAATGAAAGACATATATAAAACTACTTAGATGCATAAACAAATTTTAGTGTGTGTGTGTATATATATATATATATATATATATATATATATATATATATATATATATACACATATACCCAAGTAACACAAAACTGTTGGCAAGTCGTTGGCCAACCACTTTCGGGCATGGTTGGCCAACGGTGGTTTTTGGCCGTTGGCGCGAGGTTGGCCCAACGGTTGGATTTGTAGGGAAACGGTTGGCGTTCTGTTGGCCCAACGGTTGGATTTAAATGATTTGGCCGTTGGCACGAGGTTGGTCAACAGTAGGCATTCAGTTGGCCCAACAGTCAACTTTGTAGGTAAGCCTACATTGGAGGAACGTAATCCTACGTTTAAAAAAAAAAAAAAAAAGTTTCCAATGCACTGAATGAAACTGCATATGGTTTTTACTATTTTTCTCGTGGCTATTCCGTTTATTTTCATTATTGCTGTTATCGTACGAGATAAAAAAAAAAATCTAATCTTTTTTCCTTGGGAATGTTTAACTAAGTTTAATGAATGTAACTAAACTAACTAGTAGTCATACAGTTAAGGCTGTTGTGTACTAACCCTATTGGATTCGCTCACCTCAATGCCAACCTATGGAGAAAATGTCGCCAAGGATTGCCTACGTGGATTGAAAGATTTTTAGAAAAAAAATTGTACTTCATTCATGGACAGAAATTTTATATCTTCGGGCATTTTTCGTTTTTTTTAAAAAAAAAACGCAAATAGCATTTTAAAATTTAAATTATTCGTGGGGAGAAATCTGGTATTATTCATTTTAAAAGATCATAAATTCCTTTGGTGGACGAAATTTATAAAATGAATCCTGTTGCCAGGTGCAGAAAAGTTCAGGATATCAGTAAATACCATTTTATTATTATCAGCATTTATGTAGATGTAAATAGTAGACAAATTTTCTCCATAGGTTAACATTGAGGGGAGCGAATCCAATTAGTACACAGCAGCATTATTAAAATAGTGGATAAGGGAGAATGATAACTACATAAATCCTCTGAATGGATGAAGCACGGATGCAAATGCATTTTTTGTTTTTCCGCTTGCGTCGCTGTATCGCGTTTTAAATATGATCTTGTAAGATTTCATCATTCAATTACTTCTAAATGCTTGAGGTATATACACGATTTGAATTCTCTCACCATTTTTAAAAACCATGCGTAGAGTTAATAATTATTTATGATTTTTCATTTAATGCGGTTGAATTTTAAGTAAGAAGGGCGGTGTTGCAGTTTTACAGCAACGTATGTGTAATTGGAAATTATTTTAAATCGATTCTTCGAAACTTATTTCATTCTGAATAAGTTTTCAATCAATTTGAAAACTTATTCAGAATGAAATATTATTTCCATTCCCTTCAATCATTAATAAATGATGAATTATGCCTTCCCGTTAAATGATTTCACGTTTTGTCTTAAAGGTGTTGGGTAATATAAATCTTAAATGGATTTCGAAAGAGTAACTTGTCCTTGCCGAAAGGTTGAAAAGTACGTGACTGAGTAATGTACACGAATTAGCATTTCTACAAACATATAGGGTGGGATATATTTCATGTTAAATAAGATTCTATGATAAAATTTGCGGTTATGTTTGATGAAAACAGGAAACACGTGTTATTGGTGTCATTAAGAGGCAGTCAAATGTAGTTAGGACTGATTCTTAAACGTAGAGATGAGATTTTTTCCCCCAAAATTTATTTCTATTTTGCCAGAGACTTCCCCGAAATAAAATAAAAATAAAAAAGTTAATAAGAAAAGCTTATAGTTCATTTGTATATTATCCTCACTTCCGCCAGTTTGGGTAGTTTTTTACTTGAGTAGAGAAATAACAATTTGTTGCTGGTTGTTAGTTTACACCAGTGGTCGCCAAACTTTGAAGCCATTGAGTAACCGTACTGTTCGTCAATCTTACTGTGAGCTACCAAAAAAAAACCAGGGCAAAAATAATTTTTTTCTAAATCACACATATATTTATTATACCTATAAACATACATTTCTAGTAAATATTACATCCAATTGTCTAAAATTGTTTATATTGTAAATAATTTAATAAGAAGTGTAAGAAAAATTTTTTTTTTCATCTGACTAATTAAGTTTAATGAGAAGGATGGCACTCTTTTTTTTTGTCATCAACGATTTGAATGTTAAGTAAGTCGTAGCTGCCATTCGAATGCATGTGCCCAAATGTTCATCAGTCAATCTACAGATATGTAGAGCTGAACATTGCCTTCACTCGGCCTGAGCTGAGGAATGCAAATTCAGGTTAGCCAGCATGACCGCGATCTACCTAAAATTTCCCTGCGAGCCACTAGTAGCTCGCGATCGACGGTTTGGCGATGTCTGATTTACACTAAAATGTGTCTAAGAAATTGGGTGCCTATTATTGACAAAGTCTACTATTTATGTAATTTGATTTTGTCTGGATAGACTCTAAGAATATCTTATATTCAAAATCATTTAGTTCTATGAAAATTTTTTTTAAATTTTTGATATTTATTTACTTTTAGTAATCGGTGTTTTTGAGCCTCAAATCTTATGCATTTAATTATTTTGCAGATAAATATTTAAACCAGGTTTTTGAAAAGAATATATTTCAAATACTAAAATCCTTATCTTAAAAAAGAAATCGTGCGACTTTCCGAATTATTACTTTTATCATGCATTTCGTACGTACATACGTCAAAGACAGTTCGTAAAGTCCTTTGTCTTGTTCCTTCATGCAAATGGTTCGTTGGCTTATTTTATAAGTATCTGGCGGATAAAAGGAAATAAGATTATAGTTACTGTATCACCTTATATTGCCCTCTATAACTCACTGACCCGTTAAACAACTATCCCCTTACTGGAAGCATGCAGACTGCATTATGCACCTGATGGACCATAATAGCTATTCTTAGCAACTCATTCCCTTATCTATACCTTTCTACCTTTCAACCAGTATTGTTTATAATAACTTGGCTGGAAAGGAATAGATTGCTAATATTAAAATAAGATCATTTATTCCCCAAGATGTGGGTCATTGATAGCCTATAGGTGGCTGTCTCGTGCTGGCAGCATTTAACGTAATATGGTGAAAGAAATGGAAGGGTGCATTTAAATATGTCCATTTAGTTGTGTTTGTGTATTTAAGTTGTCCAGGCTAGTGGATTTCGTGTATCTACTTTGGATTAAATTGTTACAGCGTCTGTATGGTAATGTACTAATAGTATGTTTTTCATCTTATGTATATGTGTGAATAGATTTCTCATAAATATATATAGATATATTTTTGGTAAATTTCATATTTCTTGAATGTACAATGTGATCTGCGTTGTTAGACATGAAAGATTATATTTTGAAATTAACTTATGCTTGCATTTTTTTGTACAGTTAACCTATCGGACGATTTTTTTTCATCTTCTCGCAGATATGCACATCTGGATTTTAAGACTTTGATAGAAACTGTTTTGACTCAACCTTGATATGATCAACAACCTTATGATCCTCAAACTTATGATCAACACGGCAACAATTAAAGTATAAAACCTATTAACTCTTAATACTTTATTTAAACTACAATTCACTGCACAGCGTAGATACGGAAGGGAGGGACAGGTACCAATGAATAAACTATGTAAAATGGGTAAACAACTGTTTCGGTAGATGTCCATCAGCCTTCACCAGTGAAGAATAAAATCCAACATGGCAACCATTAAGTTTTTATGCCTATCAACTTGTTCTCGCTCTGAGTAAGCTTTGTGAATTTTAGCTTTCTAAATTATGCTGAAAAAAAGGATTTGTCGGGTTTTGAGTACTGGTAATTTTCATGACCCATTTATTACTTACTAAAAGATAACCTTACACAGAAAGTTTTTGTCAATGCTACATGAAAAAGCTGTGCAAGTTGTTTTTTTTGTGTGTGTTTGTGTGTTTGTTTATAACTACCTAATGATGTAAATGAATACTGAGTAAAGATCCATTTTATTATAGATGAATTAAATCTATTGTGGTTGAAATAACTTTGCTGTGTTGATAAGCAAGAACAAAATACTGATTTTAATATGTAGTTTAAGAGATCTGCATGGATCCTAACTATACCGAAAGCAAAGTAGGGTGCAGTTGTTCAAAGGCTTTATTCCAGTTAGGGATAATATCTCATTTGTATTCAGCAGGCCAATGAATGTACAAAGTATTGTTTAAGGGGGGAAATGCTGTTTTAAAATACGTAACTCTTTGATATTAAATTAATATAAAATGTATATGTGTGCCAGGATTTAGACTCCGTGATAACAAAACAAAAGCACGTGTATTTCCGGGGAAATATTCAAAGTATACATATATGTGTGTTGGTGTGTGTGAGTGTATGTATGTATGTGTATATATATATATATATATATATATATATATATATATATATATATACACTGCTCAAAAAAATATGGGGAGCAAGCAAAGAAGTTAAGAAAACCGTGCGAGACAGCTACGTATTGGCATAAAATGGATAGTACACGCGTATCAATGCGCAATACAGAAAAAAAGACGTAAAAAAATTTGTAATTAAGCTTTAATTCTTTGAAAATATGGAAAAAACATGAAAAGATGATTTAGGGCAACAATTTGGTTACATGTAAACGATAAAAAAAAAGTATTGTTTAGAAATGATGCAAGATTTTTAATATGGCGTGTGGTCTCCTCGAACAGCTAAGACTGCTGCACACCTGTTTTCCACGGATGCGATGATGTTATCGATAAGACTTTGGGGAATACTGTTCCACTCCTCAAGAAGTGCAATCTCCAAGTCCCGGAGAGTAAAAGGAGGCCTTGGTCTCGCAGCAATGCGTCGTCCGAGCATGTCCCAAACATGCTCGATTGGATTCAGGTCAGGAGAGCACGCTGGCCATTCCATACGCTTTATTGTTTCAGCTTCAAGCATGTTCTCCACAAGACGAGCTGTATGCGGTCTGGCATTATCATGCTGGAAAACAAAGGAATCTCCAATGGCTGCAGCGTAAGGTATGACATGAGGTCTCAGTATCTCGTCTGCACACCTTCGGGCCGTTAAAGTACCATTCCGAATGATATGCAGGTCTGTACGTCCACCTATGCTGATTCCACCCCATACCATAAAACAGCTCGTCTGTATTCTGACCTATCACGAACGAATGTGGGGTTATTTCGAGTGCCCCTTTCCCCCCATACCAAAACACGTCGGGTGTCACACTCCAGACTGAATCGGGACTCGTCTGTAAACAGCACTTGGCTCCAATCATGTTGTTCACAATCTCGATGTTCAGCAGCCCATCTTCTTCGGGCCGTACGGTGGCATGAGGTCAACGGAATGCAGACCATTGGCCTACGTGCATAGAGACCTCCCTGATGAAGCCTATTACGTACTGTTTGGCTGAACACCCTTCGTCCTGTTGCCAAGGGCAACTGTCTTTTCAGCTCAGTAGCATTATCTGTTCTGCTTCGACGAGCTGTTAACAGTATATACCGGTCATCAGTTGCTGTAGTGGCGCGTGGCCGACCTTGCCCTGGTCGACGTCTAACATTCCCTGTTTCATGGAATCGATTCCACAGCCTTGCAACGACACTTCTGGCGACTCCAACAGCTCCGCGACACTACGTTGTGTTTGCCCAGATTCAAGTCTGCCTATAATACGCCATGTCATGGATTCCGGTAAATCACGTTGTTGAGACATTTTCAAGTCACCTTTTCTCAAAAAGAATAACTGAGCAATCGAATTTCACAGTTAAGGCAGTGAAACAGATGTTTCTGCAACATCCCGATTTCCGCCCTTATGTTCTTTTTCTGGTTTTTGACGTCATGAACTTTGATTTGCATATGAAGTTTTCTTCTTCTGCTTCCTGCTAGGCTTTAAATTATGGATGATTTATTTTATGTTACTTATCGGTGTAAGTATTTGCGTAATTTCGTTAAAACCATGTGCTCCCCTAATTGTTTTGAGCAGTGTATACACACACACACACTGTCCTACAATAATGAACCGGACAGCAAGATGTGATGGTATAAGGGAAAGAATGCATGCTTTAATAGAGGGATGGTTCCCCACGTGCTGCAATTACATTCTGGGCATACTTCAACAAGATTTTGATACACAGCTATGGATATTTGTGTCCATTCCTGCTGCAAGAATGTCGCCAGCTCAGATGTAGATTTCGGACGTGGTTCCCTGTCCGTAAGCGTCGCTCTAACTCGTCCCACAAATGTTCTATGGGGTTTAGGTCGGGACTCTGAGCAAGCCAGGGAAGAAGTTTTACATCCATATCTTGATACTAATGCTTGACAGAGACTGCAGTATGATATGGAGCGTTGTCGTCCTGGAAGTAACATTCGTCCATCCCATAAAATTGCCGTAGCGTATGAAGAACCCTCATTGTCCAAAATGTTCATGTAGGCGTTGGCGTTCAATTTACCAGGAACAACATGCAAAGGCCATACAACGAAAAACATCCCCAAACAAGAACACCACCACCACCACCACCGAACTTGAGAGTTGGAACGATGCACTCGGGTAACAGACGTTCGCCTGGCATTCGCCAAACCCAAGCACGCCCATCCGACTGGAAGAGCCTGTAGCGTGACTCGTTGCATCATAAAAGTTTTCCAGTGTTCCACAGTCCAGTTCCGACGTTTCAAACTCCAAGCGAGTCTGCCAGCTTTGTTGGTTGGGGGTATGTTTGGTTTGTGTGCGGCAACACATCCGTGGATATTGAGGGCGAGCAGTTCTTGGGGTGCACCGTAATCCCTGCTGCCTGTTGAAACTCACTGTTGATGATTTGGAATGGTTTCTTGCGGTTCTTACGAACCTCACGCTTCAGGACACGCCGATCCCGTTCGGTCAGTTTACGGGGACGACCAACGTGTGCGGTTCGTGTCCCAACTCCCGTAGTCTTCCACTTCTTCATGACATCACCAACAGTTGACCGTGGCTGTGATAATTCTACCGCAATTGCGCGAACAGACTTGCCACTAATGTGACAATCAACTATAACACCTCTTTCAAAGTCAGTAAGTTCCATTCGTTTCGACACATTGTCACAATTTCACACAGAACTAACGACGTTACCATTTTGTGTATCGTATTCAACTTCAAGAGGTCACGTGCGAGCACTGGATTTGCATAAAATCCGACATGCAGTCGGAATTTATGCAAATCCTCTTGCGTCCGGTCCATTATTGTAGGGTAGTGCGTGTGGGTGTGTGTGTGTTGCATATATATATATATATATATATATATATATATATATATATATATGCGTTTTCACATACATCGGAAATTCTAAAATTTCCGATATGAAGAAGTAAGAATATCTCTTATGAATTAATTATATTATTAATTGAAACAATTTAATCTCTACGATTGTTTTGGGTGCTGATCCAAGTGTAAATAACCTTACTCTTTGTAAAAGTGCGATATAAATTAATTATAATACTTACTCGGCAGTTAAAAATAAGTACTAAACATAGTCTAAACGAGCGTTGAAAATGATAAATGAAGCACACTCTTTTATCCTCTAAACTTTGAAACATTTCCTTTTTTTTTTTTTATGAACTTCTATACCAAGCTAAGCATGAGTTTTTTAAACTTGGCTGGGCCGCTCCGGGGCAAGATTTCAATTTTCTTCCACGATGATTGACCTCTACTAGTATGGACTGAAACAATGTTGGCCTATGGGGATTTTACTTTGAAAGGCGATATACTTTTAAAAATAACGTGTAAATGTTTGCATAATGGATGCTATTTTCCTCTTATTTAATTACGGATAAACTGTAATGTTTTATTTTTTAACGCTTTGTGGAAACACACGAATATAGCTTTTCAGATTCATTTATTTTTTTCCCATCTTTATCTGCCTCTATTAAACCACATACAAATGCCGGAAATTGTTAAATCAAATATATATCTACACTACTGGAATTGCATGTGGCCTATTTCCGTTATATTCTATAGTTTATTTCGGATTACATGTAATTAAGCCTTTTTCTCGTTACCTTCTTTTTCTAGCATAGTTTGTTTAGTTCACGTTACTCTGAATTTACTCGTTTGTACCTGTGTACATGAGCACGACACAACTTCCAAAGTAGAATCTATTAACCTCTTGCAGGAGGGAATACTTAGTTTGCGTATGCAGTTGTGGATTTTTTTGAGCGTTTTTATGACTCAAAACATATTGTCTTGAATTTAATTATGAAATTAATTGTATCACTTATTACGGTAAGCGAAACGTGACCTTTTTTTCTACGGAAAAAATTGGCTAACAACCTACGAAATTTTACAGTTAACAGCACTTACAGTTGGGCAGCACTTGATGTCTAATGCATTAGTGAAGTTAATAAAATGCCTATAATCCAGAATGTGACTCCTTAGGTTTTATTACTTGTACTAAAGTTATTCTTAGCATCTTATTTCGCCTTAAAAAAAGGATTAATTTCAGCCTGCGATCATGCATTCAATGTTGTGTGCGAGAAGAAAAGATTTTATGCCCCCTCTTCAAGATTCAACTGATTAGTAAGAAAACTTTCACGATTGTCTGTCGTGAAGATCAGCTTAGCTTTTGTAATTTTTTATTAATATTTTTATATTTTTTTAGGGGTACTGTTAAACAATTTACTAAATTTTTATGTAATAGATTGATGAACAGTAAAAATTAGGGTAATCGGTTAAAAAAACATTCCAGAAAAACTACGGATATATTTTGTTTGTAACTTAAGTAAGCGAAATAATTAATCATTTTGGCCTCGAACAAATTAAAATTATTTTGCTTAAATGCGTGAATACATAGGTTGTCACCTTTCCTGGATAAAGGAGATAAGCTGCTAGCTGATACCACACGGTCTTGAGTTATCCTCAAAAGCTTAGGAATTTGTTAAACCCATCAACACCCATCATGGTTTTGATTGACAATTAAAATGTAATTCAGCGTTTTCGCTGGATTTTATTTGTTTTTGTTGTGTGTGTGTGTAATTTGCCGCCTACTTGAATATTGACTTCAATCACTGTAAAAAATAGTTGTATTCGTGTGTGCATGTTGTGTAATAATTGAAATGTTTTCATTGAGAGCGCCTTCACGCGAAAGAACTCTTATTTATTTCTTACCCGGTTTGACCCAGCTCCCAAGTAACTCTTGCGAGGCGAATCGCCCAGCGCCCACTCGATATTTACGGAAATAAAAACTTGCAATCGATTACTGGTGAATGCTTTTCGTATTTGCATGCGTTCGTAGGTGGTCAAACTCGCCTACATTGTAGTTGTTTAAAAAAAGGTGTGACCTCGTGTCGGACACAAAATATGTTGTTGTTATTTATATTTTTATGTTTATATTCGAATTGGGCGCTTCAGCTAATCGTCCTATCGTGGGTAGCAAATACGTGGCAAGTCATAAGAAGCAAAATTTGATAGTCCCAGTTTAGGGCCAAAATTTTGTGTGCAGCCATATTTTTGATTATTTTTCAACATTTTCCAGTTAACCATAACATCCAAATTATGTTGTTAAAAGTTTTATGTGGATATTTATAAGGGGTTTTTGCTTATATATCTGTTATGCAGTTATTATTTCAGGTGTATATACACACCTAGCTATATAAATACAATCGTACTCCACATTTCTCGCAAATCTTGATTCATATTTACTCTTATTTTGTAGTTTGTGTATCTTGTTGAAATTTCTCACTATTCAGAATTAATGCCTGAAATTAAATGTATTGACACTTATGAAGCGTCTTGCATGAATAGTGAAAAAAAAAATTCTATTTTTTGGTAGACGTTTCCAAAGCTTTCTAGATGTATGCAATGTTTTCGTATTTTAAATTAAACAATGGAAGAGTTAAGTCCTTTATAGCATTGGTTTTTTTACACCAAGATTATAATATACAATTTTAGAATAATTTTTATTATTTATTGTACGCGTTTGTTTGTGAATAGCTTACATATACTCCCGATTTGTCCGTAATTTGAATATTTGAAAAATTATAATATTAATTGTAGTGGAGTACTTCTGTGCAGAAAAGATGTTCACTACTCATTTCATATTTATTGTGTTTTCTTGTTTATTGTTAAGTTTGTGTTGAAATAAACTAATAAGGCTTCCCTTTCTTTGTTTTAGGTAAGTTTTCATCTTGTTAATGTATATTGATCGGTTGAAATGGACTGGAAATATATTTACTTGGTATGTTATTGATCTCATTTTATGATTTTTCTTCAATGTATTAAACATCTGTGTATATGGTGAAACTAAACGGTGACCTGGAACTTTGACACAGCTAAGGCCAACCACTTCCTTATAGTGAAAAGAAATTTTGAAACATGCTTCTTCAATACTTTATACCAGGGATTCCCAACCTTTTTCCTACATCGACCCCTTTTAAAAGAATAATTTTCTTCATCGACCCCCCCTCCCCCCTCACATTTTTCTCTCTAATATACAGCATACAACATAATTATAATACTAATACTAATAATTGCACATAAAACACTTAAAGATAACAATTTGACGAAGAATATAAACAAAAAAAAATTAGACAAAGTGGTTCATTAGGTTTATGTTTTATTATTTTTGTATTATTTTCATTTTTAATTAGACAAGTATAAACAAGATTTCAGAAACACGGATTGTAATTGCTCAAACATCGCCAAGAGAAAAAACGAAACTGCTTCTTATTGGTTGCATCGGGAGGACCCATGTGCTATTTAAGGTCCAGTGGATTTCCCCTAGTTCTGCCTAGTGTTGGTACACAAATAAAAGCCGACGGTGGCATTCGAGACATATACAAAAGCGACATGGCATTCGACTTCAGATGTATAGATCACTTCGTCTTATGAAAATATATTTATACATATTAAAACGGATATTGTTATCTAATAATTACATTCCTAAAACATTAAATTTTAAAACAGAAAAAATTATCATAGATCCCCAATAGACCCTTGGAATACTATAGACCTTTTTTAAACTTCCATCGACCCCCAAAGGTCCACCTGAACCCAGGGCCGCCCAGAGGGAGGGGGGGGGGGCAACTGGGGCACTTTGTCCCAGGCCTCCAACTGCCGAAGGGGACCCAAAAAATTTTTTTTTAATTATTTATTAGATTTCCTCCGAAAGAAAATTCTGAAACTTGTACCGTACTTCAAAATTCAAAATAATCTCCTGAAAAAAGGGCCCCCCCCCCAAAAAAAAAAAAAAAATATAAAAAAATTATTCCATTAATCAGATTTCTTGGGGCCCCCAACAGAAGTTTGCCCCAGGCCCCGTAAAGTCTCTGGGCGGCCCTGCCTGAACCCCGTTGGGAATCCCTGCCTTATACCTTTGAAGCCCGCTATTAAAAAAGTTTACATTCGATAAAACCCCTCCCCCCTGGTCAAACGCATTGAATCGTCTTTATTGGCACGACACCCGGCTGTGGGCCCTAGCTTTTTGCAGAAGTCAACATTCTGCTCGCCTTGGCTTTCTTGTTTCTTTTGTTGCTTTCGTAAAGCAAAAATCTTCCTGGATTTCATCAGCCCAACGAAGGGGTGATCTTCCACTTAGCCTTTTTGTCAATGAAGTAGTAGTGCATACTCTACATTTTAGAGTTCTCCATTCTTAGCAGCTAACCTGCACATTTTATTCTCTTTACCACTAAAAACTAGATAATATCTGGACGCATACATTGATAGACCCATTCAAGACATAATATTTCCGCACTGCCAACTGAATTCAGATGAAGTCGTCTATTTTTTGTGTGTATGTATATAGATGTGAACTATAATTTTTGAAATGCAAGATTTATATACGTTCCATTCATTTAAATTCATCTTCCATCCATTTTGACGAGAGCCTCAGACTGCGGACTAGAAAAGATTTTTATGGTGTAGATTGATTATGTTATCTATGATTTAATAAAGTAATAAATTCCCAGTTTCTCTAAAGATGAGGAGGTCATTTGATTTTTGAGAAGTATCAAATTTCGGACCACCAGAGGAGGGGCTGTGTATTTGGGTTGAGACATGTATATATTATTCAAATTTATCACGTTTTATAATTCAAAAAGCATAAAAAGACCTGTTTTATAAAAGTCTAGAGATTTTCATAAGACTTTAAAGACTTTTTTTTTCTTTTTGTTTGCTATCATAAATTATATCGTTAATAACTGGGTTTTTTTGAAAAATCGTTAAAGTATCTTAAGAAAACCGAATTGTTTATTTAGCTGCACGCAAATTTTTAAAACTAGGATGGAAATAGTCTATTCTAATATTTGCGAAAGAGGTTTAACGAATATTTTCTTTTCTGGCTATTTTAAATGGCATTGAAAATCTGCATTGAGAACTGATATTCAGTGAATACCATAGCATAAATATTCTTCTTTGATCCGTGTTGTTTTTATTACCAGACTGCATTTATTTCCGTGATCATTAAACCATGTTAAAATACTTGCGTATTTAAAATCCAGATTGCAGACAATATCTTTTCTATGTTTTGATATTCAAACTGCTATTCAACATTTTCATCATTCTTCAACAAAAACTTGTACAGTGGTGATCAGTCATGTGTATCAGTCAAAATATTTAGCCATTTAATTTCCCCCCCTTTTTTTCTCTTTCATTTCCTTTGTTTTGAAAATGCCTCAAAATTTTGGTTATTTCTTTTATATGGATTCACAAAATTCTGCTACAGCTCTGAAATCTTAATTTTTAAGTGCTGAGATATATTTCTGAAAAGTTTGATATTATGCAGAACGTTGATTGTCAAATCATGTTATAAGCTAAAAAATGCAAAAATGAAACATCTGAAGAATTAATCTGCAATCTGGAGGGCGAAAAAACAAACATAAAAAGAATTCTATTTGTGATTTATAATTATATATATCTAAATAAAAAGTTAATTGGAAAACTGCTTTTATGTGTGTACTAACACGTACCTAACAAACAATAAATCAAAAGTAATACGTTAAAAAAAACCTCCATTAACATTGCGATTTCCAGAAAAAGCTTAATTGCTAAATCTATGAACACAGTGAAAATTGGCTGAGTTTAAATAGTTAACATTAAAGAAATCAGACTTAAAAAAGAGATAGGTTGTAAAACATTTTTAAAAACAGACATCATGAATACCCCAAAGTGCGAGATAAGATGGAGAAGGATGTACAGTTGAACCCCGTTATAATGAACTCGGTAAATAACAAACTCGCGAATATAACGAACGAACATTCTGGTCCCGCCGTTTTCCAAAGTAAGTAATTTAATTAGTAGTATTGTGTCAGTTTAATGTAATCGATTTTAGTCGATTTAATTCATTAATGATCATTTTTAATATATTTTATCATTTTTTAATGCATCATTATTGAATACACATTACAACTAGTGAGTTATACATTTTGTGAACTCTAACATTTTTCTTAACGGTTCGGATATAGTGAACCACCGGATAAAGCGAACAAAACCTTTGGTCCCTTGAAGTTCGTTAAAACGGGGTTCAACTGTATAATTGTTTTTTCTATCAGCAGTCTTGTGTGAAACTTTCGTAATGCTCGCTCTCTTGATAAAAACAACAAAAAAGGATTTGCACTTTGTCAACACAGTTTTATCATATAAAAACAAAAGTTACGCAATTATTTGTTATTTTACATTTTGTGTGTCTGAGTAGGTAACTTAAATTATGATTGTAAATTTTGCAGTATCCGTTTGTTTCATTGTCTCTTTGGAAGAAGCAGAAAACAATATGAAAGAAATAAAAATCTGACAAATGTGATCTGTAATTTGAATCTATCTTCTACATTATTGAATCAGTTTCTATTATATATATATATATATATATATATATATATATATATATATATATATATATATATATATATATATATATTGTATAGAAAATACAATTTTAATTTTTTAAACTGTTACAAAAAAATTTAAGAATTGAAGTTTGATACAAATACGTACATAGTATTGCGCAGAATTTAACATTTTCCTATGTAATAAGAATAGTATAGAAAGTTGAAACATAAAACTATAGCATGTACGCAAATCAAAACAAGAATATGGAAATTTAACTGTTTAGTGATAACTTGTCTTCAAGTCCGTATAAAAAATTAGCTAAAAATCGAAAATTGAGGCACTTTACATGTGACACTTTTGAATAGTAGGGGGACTATGAAGTATGGAATGATCTGTCGCAGGAACTTTTCAAGTTGAAAGTATGTGACGGTTTCAAACGCCTGGAGATTCAACTTCGAATTATAACACTACATTTCAATATCTCTTGAGTACAAGTATCTTTAAAAAGAAAATAAATAAAAACAATAATAATAAATAACTATGCGGAACAGAAAAAAATAGAAAGAAAAAAAACTAGTGAAAGAAAATTAGGAAGAAAGATCTCAAAATATTTACTTTAAGTGAAAGTAAACTCTTCTTAGGAATTTCACAAGCTCATACAGTTTTCTACCCCAAGAGCAAAGCAAAAGAAGACTTTGCACAATAAGCAGAGGAAGGCAAAATGGTCTTTTTGCCGTATAGACTTGAATTTATACTTATACTGAATATTTTAAGATTTTTGTCCCTTATGTAAAACATCTGTCATATCTTTGACGTTTTATTTCTCCGATTTGGATAGTGATATTTTTAATCTTTATATTAGTTTTTGCGATTAGGAAAAATTTAAACGTTTTATTGGAGGAAGTAAAGTTGTTTTCTGCATGCATTTGGTATACTGGCAAAGAAACGGATTTACAGGCGTAGGAGGGTTCTACAATTTCGTACCTTTTTAATACTCATCTTAGCTTATCATAATTTGAAAATATTGTTTACTTAGTTATATGCTACAATTTATCATGTGACTCGTTACTGTATAAATATTTCCAGGAGGACTCCGCTTTATGAGATTGATTTTGAATCTTGTAACTAATTTATTTTTTAGTACCAAATATTTTTACGTGTTTTTTTAGAAATTAAATACGAAATATGCTTATCTATCGGAGGTTTTGATAAAATAGGTATATAAAAATTATTTGCTTTAGTTAAAATAGTTGAATGTGTTTCATTTAAGTATATGTTGATTATTTTATATGTTCGAAAATGAAAATAGTCAAGACCGAAGGTCTTGACTATTCTCTAAGCCAGTGGCTAAGCCAGTGGCCGATACTCTAAGCCAGTGGCTCGCAACTGGTGGTATGCGTACCACTGGTGGTACGCGAGAGCATTTGAGGTGGTATGCAGAAGGGTATAATAATAATAAGCTCTAATAAGAAATAAGTGTAAGCAACAGCAAGTTTATCATTAAGCGTCCTGATAAAGACATTTGAGTGTTGGGAAATTGTATTCGCCATTTGTTCATAAGAATTACGTATAAACGACCTTTTCCAGTTTTATTGATTTATTTTCTATTTTAATTTTATTTATACTTAAATACATTTTATAAAGTTATTCATATGCATATAGAATTTATTTGACCTCCCGTAAAAAGTTATAACATAACCAGTGGTACGCCGCAATTCTTCAAAGTTCTCAGGTGGTACTCAGGTATAAAAAGGTTGGGAATCATTTCTCTAAGCGGTTTATCTTTTTTTATAGCTAATATTTTTGTATAAATTTTTTCTTCCTTTTATTTAAAAAAAGGATTTATAAATATTCTGTTCACTCATTCTTGTTCGTTCGATAAAGAGGATCTTATTTGAAATGAATTTTGTCTAACGACGATGTAAAAAAAAAAAATATTTCATGTTATATCAGTGTCATATATGCAATGCTTTTATCTGTCTTTTTCGCCGGGATTTGGATATGACCTTTTTCCTAGAAATGTGTCGTATTGAAATGTTTTTAATATTGCTCAACCGCCAGCTGTGTAACCTCGAATATTTGATCGATCTTCGAGGTTACGTCGACCGGGAAAATATTCATTCACTTGTCGGTCCTCTATCATAACATTCGCTATCTTGACCTGATGTTTAAAGAACAAATATCCGTATGAATGTCATACCATTTTTCTTTATTATATGTTTCGAGACAATGCTTTTATTCTGTAGGTTTAAAGCTAAATAAACTTTCTTGTGATTATGAATAATGGGACATTATAACGTGTTATTTTTGCCCTAAACGATATATCCCCAGATAACGAGCGCTGTTTTCTAAAAAAGAAATAAATGTGTGTGTGTGCGTGATGGAGATCATCGTTGTAAAGCATCTTTCTTATATTTTGGAGTTGTTTCAGATGTTTACAAAGCCCCAAGCTTTGGAATATGTAGCATTTTTTAATACAACTTACAAACCTCAGAACGGAAATTAAGAAGCAAGTAGTGATAAATGTTACTTTCTAGTGAAAATTTATCATGAATGTGCGTTTCACTTATTTGGATTTAATATAATGAGTTGCGATTATCAATTCTGAAACGCCTTATATTTCTAATATTTAAGATTTGTTAAAATTCTGCAGCATTTATTTGCTAAATTGAGGAGAGAAACATTTAAAAAATTAGCGGATAAGGGATTTTTAAAGAAGTGGTTGCTTGTCTTTTACCTTTTCGCGCATATTCTTATATATTTTACTTTATAAATTATATAAGAATATGCGCGAATTATTATTTAAAAGTTACACTTGATGGCAGCTTTCGTGTGCAATCAATTAAGTATGCTGTTTGAATAATTGGGTTTGTATGGAACTCATTTCCTCAACATGTGTAGTTTACAGCATAATTACCGTTAACTGTGTATCTGAAGTTCAGTTACACAGTCAAAGCTCATCTATTTAATTCTCAGTAGGCCTCCGTTGCTCCCCCCTTGAAATACGTACGTTCTGCGGAAACAATATCACAGGTGTCATTTGAATGCAACACTTCTCATGGAATTGTAATAAAGAAATACGTGTAATTTTCTGTAACAATTAAAGAAAAAAAGTGTGGGAGTGAGGGAAGAATCACCTTTGGCTGTCTGCACCATAATGGTCTAAGAATCAAAGATTTGAATTAGCGTATGTCGTTAGCCGTTTCAGTTTTTTGTTAACTGTGACATTATTAAAGTGAAATAACATGAGTCTAATTTAAAACTGGGGCAATTATTTTATTTTACTTCTTCAACACAAAATATTAGATGTTTGATTATATATGCAACGTAAAAAAATTAACAGTTGGGGGTAGTTTGGCGCACGTTTTTAAAGTATGAAAAATAAATAGGATGAATGAATTAGTGTTTCTAAAAACTTTCTAATAAAATTTAGGCACATTTTTATATAGAATTAAACTCATTCAGCTTCAAAAGACATGCAATTCCCAAAATTTAATTTGAGTTGACAATTATTTATTTAATAGAGGAATTTAATCAATGAAATTTGTTACGTATTCTATCATTGCGTATATAAATAATTTATTGCATTAATCGGAAAATAATTATATCGATTTAAGGTCCAAATAGTCTGCCCATCTTTCCGTGTCTCCCTCTCTCTCTGTTTTTGTGTGTGTATGTATGTGTGTGTGTGTGTGTGTGTGTATATATATATATATATATATATATATATATATACAGTGGAATCTCGATCTATCGTTTTTTCAAGGGACCGATTGAAATGAACGATAAATGCGGGAAAACGATAGATGCGGAAACATAACAAAGCGATATGATCGTTGGGACTGGATAAAATGAACGACACATACGGAAAAACGATGGATCCGAAAACGATCGATCGAGATTCCACTGTCTGTATATATATATATATATATATATATATATATATATATATATATATATATATATAAACAGTAACATAGTAAGTCTTCTAAAGTGATTCCATTGGCTCCATGGTTGCAATGTTTGTGACGTCAGTCTACTTGCGGTCTCCCAAACTTAACTTTCACTTTGTCTGGCGCCGAGTTTGGTGATCTATGATAAAGCCACTGATTATTCCTTCCTCTGTTTCATATGGATTGTTCGGTGTCTAAGTATGTTTATTGCTCAGATCATACTTATTAGAAACAATCCATTGGTTATTAGACAGTATTGGCACCGCTGAAGACAAGGTACTGTCTAAAAACCTATTTTTCACTTTTCTATTCATATTTTTCACTTATCTTTTCATGTCTTTGGTTCCTGGCTGTAGTGGTTTAGTGCATATACAGGTTTTTACTTACAACTTTGTCTAATATATATATATATATATATATATATATATATATATATATATATATATATATATATATATATATATATATATATATATATATATATATCGCGTTTAAAATATTTTACAATAGTCGTATTTTTGGCCTTTTTTATTTTTTCCTTGGTGTTCCCAAAATGTTGATTTATCTCGGGGAGCACGTTCTGCATATCTAATAAACCTCAGTATTCACTCTTAAAATCACCTTGTAATTCAGACGTGGCTTTAAATAGGGGGAAAAAAGAGGGGAAATGCCACTCCCATCATATGTGCAACGAGCATAACAAGCATACCAAATCGGCATCAAAAGAGGAACGAATGTCACCTTTGCTGCAGCGTACAGGAAGCTCTCTGTAATGGATGGGACAAGCGTACCTTCTGATTTCGGAAACATAGGGGTGAGAGGGGGCTGACCCATTTCACTCAAACCGTGACAAAGGAGTCGCAGTGACGAAAGCTGCCTTTTCATTCTTGGGTACACAGGATAAATGTCATGGCCAAAGGTTACGGTAGCACTGAAAGCAACAAAAGGATATTCAGGCAGAGTTTTGATGGGAAAACTTAACCGCTGGGTCAAGAGGTTTTTGGTCGAAATAGTTTGCAACCTTATGTGTGTGATATGCGGAACGAAAAATTTCCTTGTGTATTCATTTACGTGACAATGAGCTGAATTAGATTTTTTTAGCGAATGATGTTAGGGATTTTTGCTTTGGTCTGCAAAGTATAATTTAGCTGTGTGAAATTTTTGAGTAACAATTTATTATTTATAAAAAGAATTTAAATGCGTGAAAAAAGAGAAATAGTCATTCTAGGGATGTTATAACATTTGATCCTCGACAATATGCTCCACGGTGATACTTTTTCTTGATAAATTGTGATGTGGAAGAATTTCATCCGTATGTTCCGTGTTTTTATTTTCATCCTGAAAATATACATGTTTTGGTCTAAAAAGGAGACCAGATTTACCGTGCTTCTCTTAATCCTATAGCGCTTCCACCCCCCACCCCATAGAGTTACATAATTGTGTAGAAATTTTGAAAATATTTTCATTATTATTGCTTTTAATTATGGTTCTTCAATTTGATTGTTTATTAGTTCGAAACATTTTATGAAATAATAAATAAAACGCACCATTATATCGATCCCAATGAGAAAAATATTAAATATCAGATATTTTCTTTTATCGCCTTGTCACTGTTCATATTACTCGTAATACAAATTTTCTTTCTGGTCCATTTATTGGTCAATTTATGTTTCCGTGACGTGAAAATTTTAATTTGTTGTTGTTATCCTTATTTTTAGTTGCATGTACTAAAAACCACCCAGCCGATTTATCAATTTATATTCCCTTTTTTTTTCTTGTTTCCCCCCACCCCCCACCCCCCTATCAATCTATGTTCTTTTCCTCCTTGTGGCAAAGCATTGACGAATTTCTAAAGTTTATTTTTCTGAAATTTTTGTTCACGTGATTGTCTGCTGTACTTTATCTCCTCTGTGATCATGAAAATGTTCTATTTTGATTTCCCTTGTCTATTGATATACTATTGTCTAATGCTATGAATAAACGACAGTAAAGCATAAAAAATCGAGATAACTCAAACTTGCTGGAGAATGCAAAAATTGGTTTTGTGTGGTGGAAGGTCAACACGATGTGCGACGTGACACTTGTCACAGAATATCCGCAACCCAATAAAATTCTCTTTTAAAGTGTAAGTTTGGAATGTATGTATTTTAAGTTCAGTTAGTGTAAAAATTCTTTAATTTAGCGACGTTACAGACTAAGAATTAAATTTTCTGACATAGATTAGTTTGTGTATTTGAACTCTTAAGATTCTGCTACACTAAAATAGTTGAAATATTTGTTGCACATCAAAAAAGACCGCTGAAGATAACAAAAACGAATCATCCTACGTCTTCGGACAATTTTTTTTTAAATCCAAAACATCAGGGCATCCAAAACCGGGCATTTTTACTGTCAAAAGAAGATCTTGCTCACGTGATGTTGCTTACATTGTTCATCACGTTATGGAGGCTTGCATATCTTTATGCAATCTTTAACATTATGGAGGCTTTCAATCTTTAACATTATGAAAACTCTCTTTCTTATTAATTTTCCCATAAAGATTAACGAATTTTGCAACTTACCTTACATCCAGTGTACGTAGTAATATATTGTTCACTAAAAACGATTTCGTGGAGTATTTATTAATATTTATCATTCAAGCTTATGTATGTATGTGCGTCAGTGGATATCAAGATTTTAAGTATACGTTTGCGATAAAAATTGATGAGCATAAAATCCTTTGGTTTAATATTGAAAACGAAGTATGTGATTCAGTGGATAATCGGATTCTAACAATCTTCTTTAGACCGCATCGTTTTGCAAATGTACTGAAGACATGTATTTTATAAAAAGGAATGAAAGAAGTACAAATACGGTAAGTGAATCTGAGTGACAGAGAGGGAGAAGCAGTATCGCTGGTTTTATTATCAGTATACCTTTTGGTAAGTATATTCTTGTTTGGTGATCCTCTCCTTTATCGTTCTTAGTAATTATCAGCGTTTCTTTTCCACTCTCTTCCAACCTAACGGTTATCCCGCCTTCTTTTCGCAGACAGCCCATTTATGGAAATCACCTATTGACGTCTGGATGTATGCCGTAACATCCGCATTTGAGGCTTGCTACCTACATAAGCTATACACTTGTTACTTGCAACACCTAGCTATCCTCACGCCTACTTGTCTGCTTTTGGTGGTGCCGCGTCTATAATACCCCCTCCCCTTTCACTTTCTTTTCGTGTTTTGGGTTGAACCTTGTTAGCGAATTTGTGTAAGTGTTGTTGAAAATTTCCCTCACTTTTGTTTCGTATTTATTTTCATTTAATTTATTTTACCATCTGTAATCGTCATTTTGGAGGAAGTTTCATTAGCCAATTTTTGTTGGTAGGAGCAACATCTGGACGTACGTCTACAACCAGTAATTGGAGAGAATAGAAATTTAAGTCGACGTCTAAAAGTTGTATTATATAGTTGTTACCTCTGTCGCTTGACTCAAACGTCACACCATGCGAGATCATTTTACAGGGTATTTATACAAACAGAAATTGTATCGTTAGATTGAGAAGGAATCAATTCTTTAAACGTTTTAACGACATGAAATTGGAAATCAGAATTAAAATGCATATTTTACGGACCGCATGTTTTAATGGGATGAGAAAAAGAAATTTTATTATAATTCTTTTTTTTTTCTTTTTCCTTTGCTTTACTCTCTTATCCTTCCGGGAACCTACTTTTCTCTTGCACTCGATGTCTCCCAATAATTAATATATATATATATATATATATATATATATATATATATATATATTATATACTAATTAACAACCATCGTAAAGAACAAATAATTACACTTTAATTATATAGAGAACTGAAAATAACGTAGTCCGTCTTTGACGGGAGACATGCGCGTTCAAGAGACGTGCTTTTTCGGTGTGCGGCTGGCCATAATATTACCCCCCCCCCCCCAAACAGAGTATGAGGGGTTCTTGACAATGTTTATGCTAGCGGCGTCCTCTTGCGCCAGACTTAATAGGGTTTACAAAATAACATTACTAAAGTTTGCAGTTCATAGTTCAAAGTTCAGTTCAGCATTCTACATGTAATATTGCCTTTATAAGGTTAGAAAATTGTGTGCTAATTTCTTCCTGTATATTGAACATTGAACTAAACTACACGCTTTTTGTGATTTTACGGTTGAATTGCTGATTTCTATTATTCTATCTTCCTATAAACATTCAAAACTAAATTTACGCAGTTTAAATGCCTTTACTGTAATCTGCTAAACTTAATATAAAAGCAACTGCATTGCCAAGAGCCTTTTGAAGTCTTGTTTAGCTATTGATCTCGAAACCGAAAGTGGTAGTTGACCTTGATGTTAAAATTTGGTTTTTAGTGTTTGAATTGTAGTGCGCATTTCTCATTCATTCATAGCAGGAAAAGGATGGGCGGATTCTCTCCCGCCTTGTATGCAATTAAATTTTTGTTGCGATTCATTTTTGCGGTTAGAGTATTATTTCTTCCTGGAGTTTTTAGTTCTTATGGTGTTTTTAAATGTTTCTTATGTAGTTTAATTTCGTTATCCGTAATTCGTCCCGCGAAATTAACAATATTAAAAAAGCGCTGCGTTTCATAATTTTCTATTTTTTGTTGGATACCAGTTTAGAGTTTACCTGGCCGACATTCTGATACTTGTATCGTGAAGAAAGAATTTAAGACATTATGAATTAGTTCATTATTTTACTTATGTAACTTTTTTTCATTTCTTTTTAGACATCTGAAGATATTTGTAGTGTACTGTACGTATATTTTTGCAGGATATCCTTTTCAAATGTGTTTAATGTGATGTGTGTTTTACGTATTGTTTAGAATACCAATGCACACGATGCAAAAAATGCACTTGTAAATTGTACCATCGTTGTCGTGAACACAATCTTCTCAAAGTCTAAATTTAAGTTCTTAAAATCTCAGTAAGTGTAATGCATCATCCCGAGAGTATTTCCCTGTTTACGTCGCTTTCACACTCGCTTCGAATTATGCTATAAAATTATGTTTCAGTTTTCTTAATTATAGGATAATACTCTTTTTTATGTTACATCTTTTTCGATGAGCCGCTTGACTGCAGTTTGCTTCAGCCAAACCTGTTTCAGATGTCAGGAAACACAAGTAATGATATAATTATAGGGATTTTTCATGGAAAATTGATTTCTTTCCTCCTCACTCTGGGTCAAGTTCAAGCTGAATCTCTCTGTATAGTATATGAAGACGCTTCATGTGCTTAAACTTAAGTACATACATTTATGGCTAAGTAAGCTTCTAATTAAGTTAACTGTGTGTGAGGGGGGAAATGCTAATATTATAGTACGTGTAAAAAGTTTCTCCAACGAGATATTTTTGACGCCATCCGTGCTATCAGTAATGGTCTCCAAAGCTGACAACTAATGTTTAAAGTTTTTTACAGTGCCCATTGTAAGTTGTATGTAATAATGTTAGAGCATAATTGAATTGTATATGGAGGAGACATAGTTCTAATGCTAACTGAGATAGGTAGTGTACATGAGTATGACTTATTGCACCTAATATACGTTTGGCAGAATTAAAATTGTCATATACTTGTAATAAAAATAACTGCACACTGAAACATACTTTTCTTTCGCAGTCTTGTCAATAAGTTTTAGCTCACAAATTAAGAAATTGCGTTTCCTTTTTTGGATTCTTAACAAGTCCCTGCCATAAACTGCCAGTTCACACCCATTAAGTATTACATATGTAAATGTTGGCTGGGCCGGGAGATGTCTAGGGATGTTCTACAAGGGGGACCTAGACATTCGGTCCAGAACCTGTAGGTTCAAGTCGCACTGTTGACATGGGTGTTTGTAGACTTTCGGAGTCGACTTTAAACTGCGGGTCCCGGTGTAATTACCCTTAGTGGAGCAAAAGTTGGCCATAGCACTCTAAACCAATCAATCAACCAACCAAGCATAGTGTTGGATGTCACTTCAAGAACACGAAGTTCACCGCTTGTTTCAATTTTACATGCCTATTTATGTGTAGTACTTCACTCTGATTTCGTTTAATGCCGTCCATTCGAAATGTAGAAATTACTACCCATATGACGGTGGTTAACTCCAGAAGAATACCTGAAAGGATGAATTTTATTTATTTACAATGTTTCAAAATGTTCTATAAATTATTTCCTGTTTAAGATTCTTATAAACTTGCATGCATTTACATTAAAAACTCGCAGGGTTATATATATTGTTTCTCATAATGGAAAATAATTAATAATACTCACTTCATGAATTTAATGAGAGACGAGATGCGTTGGGCTTTTTAGGGAATTGCACGCGCCTATGTACTTTCGCTACCCTGCAAATATAGATCGTGGATTGTGATAGTCATCGCATTTAGTCACTAACGTATGAATCAGTTTAGTGTTTTAACACGGTTTGTTGTTGAAAGGTCCCTTCTACGTTAACCTTTCATTAATATAATTTAATACTTTTGCTATGATTTTAAAGATTTAAATGCCATCATTTTTTAAGTGTTTATATAAATATTACAAGTTCGTATTGATCAGTATTGAAATGTAGATATTTTGATTTTAAGTAAGAACTTCCAAGGTGAAGTCAATCAGTCAAACGATGAAATTGGGCAATCGTAAAGAAGTGGACAATTGAAAAGAATGAGAATGAGAAACGCATGAATTGAAAGCTTTGTACATCCGTATTTACCCAATGTTAAGGACAGTACATTGCTACCGAGGAGACACTAGATTAGCAATCGGTACTCTCTTTTTCTTAGGAATCAATCATCGCCGTGTGCTCCAGAAAATCTTAAGGTCTGCGAACTCGTAGATCCAATCATCTGTTTTAAAAAAAAAAAAAAAAAAAAAAATCTGAAAATAAACATTTATCTGATTTGCTTTTTTTTTTTCTATAAAGTGTTCTTGTTGTTGTTGAAGGAAATTTCATTTTTTTTCCCTTCTAATAACATGAAATGAATTAAGGCGGCGCATGAGTTGATATCGCAGATGTTCAGGCAACAGGGAATTTTCCTCCCGGTGTTTTTTTAATCGTATACGTACAAGTGTATATATTTTTTAAAAATTTCATATGAAGGTAGCTAATTAAATAACGAGCGCGTAATTTTTAAATTTTCAAACTTTTCCATTGTTAAATTTTCAGAATGCTAAATTATTGATGGTTGTTGTTTTAAAATTAAAACTGGCTTTCAAAAGAGTTAAAATGAAGAGGTTTTTAACAAGTATTAGCACTGCATTTAAAATCAATTGTCAAATGCAAAAATAAAATCCAAGAATTTGCATTTGCTAATCTGTGAGTGAAAAAATACCAAAAGGAGTATTTCCCGACGTAACATCAGGTTTGAAATCTGCGATTAACTGATGTACCGCCTCAATCCACGGAAAGTAAGGTAGTGTTTTTTTTTGCTTTATTTATTTATTTATTTAAATAATTTGCGCGATGTAAGTTGAGCATTTTGATTTAACTTGTGATATTGTCTAGTTTCCTGATTCAATTATTATTCCGTTTCACGAGCTGCATAATTAATTCGATTGATGATTTCTCGCAAGAACAAAAGAAATTGTGCATTTCAGATGACTTTTGAAGGAAATAAGATTTGAGCTCGTTTTATATAATTGCTACATTATATAATTATCTCACTCTCCGTGTTATTTCCAAATTATAAATTACTACCCTTCAGTATCATTCCTACCCTCCCATCAAGTATTAAAAAAAGAAAAAAATAATTATTTGGTACTTCCAAAAGTTCGCACAAGTCTTGTAATTGCGGTAGATTGGCAAGCTGATACGAACAACCCGTGTTTATTTTCGTAACTCGGCTGATGAAAATTAATACTGAGTGAAAAATATACTTCTACGAACTGTCATCTGGTAACTGCTGTCAATTTTGAGAAAAAACTACTAAAGTTTCTCTTAAGCAATGTAAGAACAGCTTCGGCGGGAAAAAAAGGGGGATGATGACAAGATCTGGTATATTCTAGGAAAGAAGTTATTCTGGGATTTTTAGTGTAGGTTTTTACTTATTTGTTTATGTTGCTGGCCAAACATTCAACGTTTATAGAATTTTATAGATGCATTGTTCAGTTGTTCATAAATTTGTGATGCATGCATATATCAATTTGATAGTGTTTTAGGCGGATTAATTTTTTTATGTGTGTTTGCGCGCTTCGTGTATTTTAATTAGGTTTAGTAGCTGTTTTCTCATAGATCTGGTTTTAAAAATATTCTGAGATTTATTTAGGGGCACCTCTTAGTCATTGTAGTTGTTGTTCCGTTTGGTTTTGTTAGGCCCATTAATTAATACCTCTCTGTTTACTAAACGAATTGTAACGTGTTTGTTTGTTTGATAGATTTTTTTCTGTGATAGGAAATATGCTAAATGTCATGTGAACTTATCTCTTTTATTAACATTATTGTAAAATCAACTCATAATCCTGAGGACATCTTAATACTTCTTGTAGTTCTGGGATTGTAATAGGAATGAGTGATATATATTAATCTTTGTTGAAAGTCTTACTGTTATTTATTTTTCTGTAAAATATTGATATATAAATATACTTTTTTTTTAGAGTATTCGAATGGGGATTAAAATTATTACCTAGTTCTTTTAATATATATATATATATATATATATATATATATATATATATATATATATATATATATATATATATATATATATATATATATATATGTATATATATATATATATATATATATATGAATGAGTAAATGTTTTCCTTGTGTTTTATTTGGGCAAATTGAATTATAATTGAAATGCTTTGCTCTGCTAAGTTTTAATGAAACTAAATCTTGCATTATCATAATTAATTTTCTAACAGCCTTCGTTTACATTGACCATATTCATTCAATATTTCTGTAAACCCTTAGCATTCAGTCTGAGTGTTAACATTCCATTAAACCGACTTCGTAGCAAATGGGTCATCCTAGCCTCGTCTGTGTGTACACTTACAGCCTAACATAGCTCCGGGTTAATTTCTGCAGACCGTACGCGGAGTCGTTCCCTCGTTTGCTGGAGCGTGACTGCATCCATTTCTTGATTGTAAACTAGGTAGATATTATGAAAAGATAGTTTGAAAAGGAACGAGGATTCAAATTGCTTGAGTTCGCAGCACGCTTTTAGCATTTTTTCCAAATGTGTAGCAGTATGTGTTAAACCCTTGTGTATGATGCATTTGCATAAATAATTATTGTTGTGACTTTTGTAAATATTCGGGTAGGTGCTGTCACCCGAAAAAGACTGTTGTTTCTTTTTTCTATCTGATTTTTGTTTATCTTACAGTTGTGTATCAGAAAAGATAGATAAATGTTTATTACTCCTCGCAGCGCCTAACTTTCAATTGATGCGGAAAAAGGGATGTTTCGCTTGTTTTTTAAATTCGTAACTTTATTGCTACATTTTTCTAAAACAGGACGGTTGCAATAAAGAAAAAATCACTTTGTACGGAATAGTTAGTGTATAAAATTCTTTCAGCTATAGTGACAGAATTAAACAGAGACGGAGGAATGTGTGTTTAGAGGAAAATGACAGCACAATGTATGCATATGTATTGCAGACACTAACACAATACGAAAAAAAAGAGAAACAAGCAATTTCTATGAGCTATAATAATTATTTATTTATAAAGTTGTTGATGTAATTTTTTTTCTCAATTTTTTAAGATGTTAGATGCAATTCTAGAGCCTTTGCAGTTTTTGCGTTAGTTACAGTACGGTTTTTTTTCCTTATGATTTGTATCGATAATACTTTGAAACTATGAAAAAATCAACTTTTTTTTCACATTTTACTTGCTTTGAGTAGACATTCTTAGGACACAGTAGACAGTTTCGCTTCATTCCAAATTTTGTACTAAGAGTTAACAAATCTGTTCTGATGTTTGGTTCCGAACTAAAGAGCCTATTGTTGAAATACCTGATGAATAGAGGATAGCAAAATAATAATGAATTGTTCGTAGAGGAAATTGCACCCCAGAAGTACTAGTTGTGATTTTAAGTTTTGTTGTAGATTTTGAGAACGTACAGAATATGATTTTTTTTAAATTATTATTAATATGATTGAATACTATGGGATTTTGGAAGGTTTCTGGATCAGCTAATACAACGTACTGCTGTCATTATCTTATACGCTTTATAGAAAACATAATGCTGCTCCTCGAAAGAAATTACCTTTAAGTATGAATTTTCGCTCTAACACAGGTCCAACCTGCGGCCTGCATGCGGCCCCATAAGATCGTAAAATTAATAAGGCCTACCTTCTCAGAGAAAATTATCCTTCGCTTCACAGTCGTGCTTTATTCATGTCATCGCTTTTTTGGCACTGCGGGAATTTATGGACAACTATTTTCAAAGATAAAGCACTCTAAAAGTAAAATTAGACTTTTACTAAAAAATTCTTGACTATAACCTTAAGAAATGAATTAGAAATTCAACTTCTTCCATCAAACTATACATTTATGTATTAGTTTTGCGTGGTGAAGGTCAAATATACCACTAGTTTTATATTAATGTTGTCCTTTTTAATTATTATTTAAAAGAATAAAAATATATAAGAAATTTAGTCACATATGCATTAACAATATCATATATTTTATATTCGGCCCTAGAGCACTCCTCTTTACTCAGTGTGGACCAGGTAAGTCCCCGTGCTCTAACAGTTCATATTTTCCCAAACCTGGCTTACTATGATTTTTTTACTGGTAAATATGTTCCAAACTTTTCTGTGATATTCACAAAAAACTGTGCTGTAGAAACATCTTTTTTAGTTCTGTCTTCTACGTCTGTAATTGAGGTTCTGTATGTCCAGTGTTCTGTATGTTTTACGTCTGTAATTGAGGGTTATTGCATTTGTCTGTGTTATTGTGTCTAATTAAATGGAAAAGATATTTGAGTGTAGAACCAACTCTATCCGCGCATTCTTATGATTGGGCGCTTCTGGCAGACAGAGAAATGAATCGCTGTTTCAGCTACTACAGAATAGTTTGATTTTAAATAAAACGTAGCAAATGATTATCGGGAGACGTAACGTATCAATTTCTCCAGTTCTTACGTTCATATTTTCTGCCATCTGTATAATAATACGATTCTCTCTTTAACTTTGGCTATAAGCCAGATTTTAAGACACTCGAATCTTGAATTGCATGTACGTGTAGTCAAAAAGCAATATAGGTGTGACGCTTGTGTTTCATCGAAATGCTTACGAAGTGTTGAGAAATTTACTTTTACGACAAAGAACACTTGTCAGTGGCAAATTCAAAAGCAGCCATTCACAGCAAGTGGCATGTAATAAAGTTGCCGTTGAAGAGGTGTTCTTTTTACGCGTCTACATTGCAGCGCGTTTTGAATATTTTATGAAACTTTTCTGTTTCTGCCTCTTGGTTTTTTTACTTCCGAAAACGGTTTATAGCAGGCCTGCACAACTCGAAATGTGATGCGGGTCATATTACTTTATGGAAAAATGCTGCGGGCCTCAATAAAATGGAATAGAGGGGAAAGCAAAAATATGTATCTAACAAAAATAAATGACTGATTATTTTAAAAAGTAAATAAATGTTAATATTCATTACTTATATATTCGTTTCGTAATATCATAAATCTAAAAATAATGTCATGATTTAGATTCATAATACGAGTCTTCATAAAAAGCTTCACGGGCCACATAATAAGGGCTGGCGGCCCGCATATGGCCCGCGGACCGTATGTTGTTCGGGCCTGGTATACAGGATTCACTTTAGTTCTATAAATCCAGCAACTGTTCTAGAATTTTATTTTTCTATTCCTAACACCCTAGTTAAAGTAAATTGGAAGATTTGTACAAAAGTAGAATGCGAAGTTTATTCACTTTTAATATTTTTCCGTAAAATAAAACGTCGGTACTAAGGAATCCTGTTAGAGAGTTAAAGGGGAAAATAATTTCTTAAATTTTCTAGAATGGTTGAATAATTTTTCTTGCTATTTCATTTAACGGGAATAATTATTTTATTGCTCGCATTTATTTTTAGCGATTAATTCACTCTATTTTAATAGTTTTATATTAATAATTTTACAATAAACAACTCAAGTTTTAACCCTTCTTTTCAGCTTGTTTTTAAGACTGGAAATTGTGCAATTGAAACGAATAATAGGAACCCATTATTTATGCAAATTCTATTTAGCTTTTAATTTTATTACTAATTTAACCTGGCTTCTTTTAGCTATGTTAACGAGTGCAGGTAAGTACCCTGCTACTTAGAAGTTCCTGTTATTGAAAGATATCCAAGTTTAGAAATTTCAACGCCTAATTAAAAGATTCAAATTCACCAACAATTGTTTCTGAATGTGACAAAACTCGTTAAAAAAATTTCAAGAAGACATCAGTTAATTATAAAGTGACTAAAATTATGTTGTTTACTTCAGTATTTAAAATTTATGTTAATACTAATTTCTGAGAGCTTAGTTTATGAAATGTATTTCATTTCAAAACAATTTCTCGGAAACAATAATATAAATCAGTAAAATTATCATTGGTTCATCTTATTTTTTATTTAATATAATTGCTGTCTTTTGATTCAGTGGTTTTCTGATTGTTTTGCAATATTTAATGAGTTTAAAATCCCTTCTAAATGTCATTTCTAATTATACTGCCCATTCTAAATTTATTACATTAAGTAATGAATATCATTAAGCATATTGCAATTATCCCATTATGCATCGTAGATAAATAATATATCAAAAATAAAATTTAATGAAAATTCTAAAACTTCATCCTAATCTCCTTTCAAAAGTTAATGGTATTAAATGATCAAAACAATTTTCTTGTGTAATCCGATTTCATACTGAGGGGTAAAGGTATTATTTTCTGACAGAGAAGACGTATTAGGTAGATTGAACATATATAGTCATGATTGATTGAGACGCGCTGCGTTTAAAAAGAAATATAAAACGCTAGACTAAAGATTGAAAGTCGCAAAAGTTTTGTTGGAGAAAATTAACTAGCCCACCCAGTTGATCTGCAGAAATATTAAGGTCTTTTAAAATAATAAAGACTTATTAACGGAAATGACGAATTATTGCATGATAAAATTCAAGATATCGCCCGTATGGCTTCATAAATTTGCCTTTATGTTTATTAATAAAAAATGTTTGGTCATTTTTTATTATTTTATTTTTATTTTATTATTTTATTTATTTATTTATTTTAGAGATAGAGATCATGTAGCATATTATTTTCTTATGAATTAAACACACACACACACACACTAAAAAAAGAAACAACCGCTTAGAATAATACCATCAACTAAGATTCGTTAATTTAGTGCTGTGACGAGTGTTATTTCTAATCTACGTATTATGTAATCATGGGATATAATTTCTATGTATATGTAAGTGTGTCTGCTTGTGTGTGTGAGACAGAGGAATAAGTCTCATTGCTGTTACAAAACTTACGATAGAGTCTATCGACGCAAATAAATCCATAGATAACGAAATCACGAACATTTTTTAAGGACTCTGAATGGCAGCGACGAGGATTTTCTGTAAAAAAAATTTTTAAAATGTCGGTTTAATGATACAGGGTCTAGTTTTTGTACAAAATTATTAATTTCACTATTACATTTTAGATTTTAGGGTTGATACTTTTTAATAGATTTGGAATAGTTTATAAGTTACAAATGTATGTGTAGTATAATTTAGAAGCCTGATACTACTCAACCTTTATTTATACAAGGCGGAAAGTAAGTAAACAAAATTTTCCTTCCTGATATCTCTATTATTAACCCCTGTCTAAGAAGATATAATCAAAACCAGATGTTTTTAACAGAAATATATTAAAATCTTACTGCAGCAAGAAATTGCAGTAATAAATAAGATGTTAAAAATATCTCAATAAATAAAAGAATTAATCATACTGGAGGAATATTTTTATCCTTTTATCTCTTATGCATATTCTGACTTAGTTTACTCATTAAATAGAATAAACTATGTCATACTTTATTTTTAATTTCAAAATCAAATGTTAGGTTAAAGTGCATTAACAACGTTAACCCTTATCACAAAACCTCTCCAGAACCTCATTTTTCAAACGATAGAAATCTTTCCCACGTTATTAACGTAAAGGGAAGTAAAAGAAAAAAAAAATGTGAAAAAAATACCCCCTTTGATTCTAGTTTCTGCGCAAGCTAATTTTTCTTAAGAAATAATTTCTCGCGTTCTCGGTTTTCTTTAGAGAGGCTTTAAAAAACGTCCGATTTTCGGGACAATACCTTTTTGAGTGAAATGTATACCCAAGAAAAATGAGCATTTTCCCGAAAGCATTTTGGGCCAGTGTTCTGTTGTGTGTGTGTGAATGTATACTCGTAAGCCCTTCTGGCGTTCCGTTTGTTTGTTTTCTTGATGTAAACTGCTGTTTGGATCTACGTGTGCGTAAAGCACAAATCGGGTCAACGTTTCTGAATGGCGGCGAGCGCGCAGAATTTTTGCTGCTGCTGTTGTTGCTTGGAACAGTAAGCAATAAAACATGGTGCTCATGCGTTTGCTGGTCTTGTCTGCTTTTTTATTCATGGAGAAATTTCATTCATCCATCACCCATTAGATAAAAATTCGTTCTTAAATGTATTTTTAAGGCTTTGTTGAAACATTTTGTGCATGATAATCTAGTTTATGTGAAGTAGTTAGTGTAAACTTGGCTGTCTTTATTCCCCGATTTTTTTTCCTTTTAACTGTGGTTTTGTTTTGTCTGCTTGCATGCGTTCATTGGTAACTAGAAAGTCCTCGTCCTATGTTATATAAATTTTACGCAACAAATTATAAACATATATAATGGACTAGCTGAATACCTGTACGTCTCTACGGAATACATTCAAATTAAATACAACGATTTAATGTATGCAATTAATGTCATATATATATATATATATATATATATATATATATGTATGTTATGTTGAAACCCTTTTTTTGGTACGATTTTTTTTTTTTTTTTTTTTTTTTTTTTTGTGGTATATGAAAATTTCAATCAAATTAGAACATAATCGACGAAGTTACCAATAAAAAAAATTAGTAGGTTTGATCGGCCATTTAGTATTTTTGATATTTCATCACATTACATATGTACTGATAGTGATTTGCAAATAAAATGCAGTATTGCGTCAGCAAATTACATTACATATGTATTGAATTATATAATCTCATTATTTAATTGACGTCCTTCAAAGTGCTTTCATATTCCTGGACCATTTAGATAACATTCATTTCCAAGCGTAAATTGAAGGCAAATTTATTATTTTTTCTGTTTAGATATAAATTTTTAGGAATTTTATTTTATTTTTAGACATAATCCCTGAAAATGAATAAGGGCAAAAACAAAGCGGAGAGAAAGGCAATTTTATTAGAAACTAAGACTACGATTTTAAAACGAATAGCAGAAGGTGAAGGATACACAGCTCTTGGTAAAGAATTTGGATTAGGTGAATCCACTATAAGAGGCATACAAAAACGTGCAGGTGAAATAAATAAATCTAGTAATTGTGCCACAAACGAAAGCGCTAAACGAGCATCGTATTCAAGAAACATTTTGATAGAGAAAACGGAAGAGGCGCTCATAGTGTGGATTCAAGAATTAACTCAAAAACGAATCCCCATTGACGGAGAATTAAAGAGAAAGCTATACGGTTTTATAATCAGCTGAATGATTTAGAGCCGTCTAGTTCAGTCTCACATTGGAAGCCCGAAATTTTCTGCAAGCAATGGCTGGTTAGTCGGGTTTTTACAACGACACGCACTTCACAGTCTGAAGAAAAAGGGCGAAGCAGCATCCGCTGATGAAACAGCCGCTAAAAATTATTCTAAAGTGTTTGCAAAAATTATTGAAGATGGTGGATATTGCCCGGATCAAGTATTTAATGCTGAGTATTTGATTCCTAGTTATTTCGTAAGGTTTTGAGTTATTTTCTACATGAGACTTTTTTTATACGGTCAGTAATCACCGCATAAAAAAATACTTTTTAAATGTGTTGCGAAAAATATTTTTTAAAGCTACTCGAAGTTTTGTGCGATTTTTTTTTATGCGTTTTCTTTTATGCGGTCCCTATCCACCGCACAAAAACAGGTTTGAGTGTGTGTGTGTGTATATATATATATATATATATATAATAAATGCAACGATCAATGTATGCAATTGGTGTTAAATAAATATAAATATATATATATATATATATATATATATATATATATATATATATATATATATATATATATATATATATATATATATATATATATATATATATATATATATATATATATATATATATATATATATATACACAGTGGACGCTCGTTAATTCGAACTCGAAGGTTCTCAGAAAAAAGTTCGAATTATCCGAAGTTCGAATTATCCGATGTTAAGAGAAAATATATAACTTTAAATGTGTATCACTGAAGAAGAAACTTTCCAAGTATGTATAACCCCAGAAAATATATTATACTATGTTATCTAAAGTCTTCGTTTACATCAGAGCTTTGGCCACATTCAGTTTGATAAGAAATATTTTGCTTTGACTTAAATCGAGAAAGCCATTCATCACTGCATTTACAATCTTCAATACACATTCGACTTGCCAATTCATCAGCCTTCGTCAGCACTAGGGGTCCATTTATCGGAAAATTTCGAGATCTAACATCTTGGAGCCATAGCAGTAGAGCTCTTTCTAGAACTTCTTGGGACGCATTTCCCATGCGTTTCCTTCCTCTAGCAAATTTTGATTTTTCCCATGAATCTAAAATTGACTCCTTGTTTTTCAAATTAGTTGACAAGGCATTTTTTTAATTCCATAGTCAGCTGCTAACTTTGTTTTACATTCGCCATTCTCTACTTTCTTTAAAATTTCTACCTTTGTCTCCAAAGTTAGGGTTTTGTACTTTCCACGTGTAGACATCCTGAATTTTTACACGTTCACACCACACAATGAGGAAGAAAAACTAGATCACATTAATTTGTCTGCACTACAGTTATAACTGACGCAGCTCCCTAGAATCTGTAGTAAAGACTAGTTTTTCTGAAATTCTAAGAAAATCGATCGAAATAAAGGAAAAATGCATTTTTCGTTTAGCACTAATAAGAAGGACAATAGCTACTAACGTTTAGCGGACATGCAATAGTCTAGGAATGCAGGCATGTGCCTCTTTACACAGAAAAGAAATTTTGACACACAAAATAATAAATACAGTGTGTATTTTCTCCATTAAACGAGGAAAAAGAATTTTTTTTTATCAAATTTTTAGTTCGAATTAACCGAAGTGATAAAAATTTAGTTCGAATTAACGAGATATTTTTAACATTAACTCCAATACAAGTTTTTGGGGGCCTTTGGATTAGTTCGAATTAACCGAAAGTTCGAATTAACCGAGTTCGAATTAACGAGCGTCCACTGTATATATATATATATATATATATATATATATATATATATATATATATATATATATATATATATATATATATATATATATATATATATATATATTTATATATATAAATCGTAACGGATATTTTTATAGACAAAATAATGTAGAAGAAAATATTCAAATTAAATCTAATAGAACATACTAAAGAATATAGTACAGTTAATATAGTGTTAATATATTCCATTACAGTTTGAGGAACATATCTTTTACTGTATTTTAATATTTTTTGGAAAATGTCCAGTCGTCTGCCGCACTAGCAAGAAAAAAAATATTTTTTGTCTATTTCGTCATGCACGTGACGCAAAATTAGTTTCAAGTATCACAAAAAAAAAAAAAAAAGAAAAAAAAAAGAAACCACGTGATCAGCATTTAATAAATTAAATTCTAAAAATTAATCTTTAAAAATTCACCAAAAATCAGAAAAATGGAGGTAAAGATTCGAAAAAGATATCATTTTAAAGCAATTTTTATGATCTTTCTCGTGAAATAAATTCTATAACCTTCAGATTATTATTTTAAATGCAAACTTGAAAAAAGTTACAAAAACAGCTTAAAAAATTAATTTAAAACAATCTAAGAATTTTTCAAAAATCTTTCTTAGTGCACCCCTACACTATAAAAAGAACCACCATGCAAAATTTCAGCCCTTTAGGTTCAGTGGTTTGGTCTGTGCGTTATACACTGGTGAAATAAATTAAGAGAATTTGCATATTTTATCGAATTTCATGAAAAGAACTGAACTGAATGTAAAACCACTGCTTCTGGACAAAAATGCAAATCTTGTACGTCAAATACGTAAGCGTACACGTGTGTGTAGGCGGAGCCAGTAGAGAAACAGGCTTTATAAGTGCGCGTAAGTTAAGACGCATTTCGTTCACTAGCACGCCTCGGCGAATTTCTTGGTGTTATTTTGCAGCAATCGGTTAATTTCAAATTGTAACAGTAAAAATGAGTAACCACCAATGTTTAGATGATGGAATAAAGTGGCGAATTGTGGGGAGGCTAGAAGCAGGCCAATCTCAAGTCCAAATTTGTAGAGAGTTTAATTTAGCGCTCAGCGTCGTGTGTAACGTATGGAAACAGTTCCAGGATACCGGATCCATCGAGAGAAAACCTGGGCAAGGTCGTCCAAGAGCCACGATGGCCAGAGAAGATCGCCATTTGTCGATTATAGCGAGGCGTAACAGGAGTGCTACAGCTTCTCAGCTCTCTCGTGACTTGTATGCAGCCACAGGAACCCGTGTATCAAGGGTGACTGTTTCCAAAAGACTTCATAAGAGAGGGTTGTTTGCAAGAAGACCTGCTGTTTGCGTCCCGCTCACTTCTACGAACAGGAGAATCCATTTATCATGGTGCAGAGAGCATAGAGATTGGTGTTTGGATCAATGGGCGGCCGTTCTCTTCACTGATGAGTCCCGGGTTAGCCTAAACACCGATTCTCGCCGTACGTTCATACGGAGAAAACCATTGACCCGCCACCTACCCTCCAATGTCCGCGAAATCGACCATTATGGCGGAGGAGGTTTAATGGTCTGGGCAGGCATCATGTTGGATGGCCGCACACCTCTCCATGTCTTTGAAAGAGGCACTGTGACTGGTGTGAGGTATAGGGATGATGTCTTAGAGCCCTATGTTCGTTTTTTCAGGGGTGCAGTTAGCCCTGAGTTCATTTTAATGGACGATAACGCGAGGCCACATAGAGCTCTTCTGGTCGACGATTTTCTCGACGAGAGTGAGGATATTCGTCGGATTGATTGGCCAGCGAGATCTCCAGACCTTAACCCTCTAGAGCATGTTTGGATCGCTCTGGGGAGGGCAATTGCAACTCGCAACCCCCCCTCCGAGAACCATCCAGTTAATGAAAACAGCGTTGCTGAACGAGTGGGACCGATTGCCACAGGAAATGATAAACGTGATTTCAAGTATGAAATCACGCTGCAAGACCTGTATATCTGTAAGAGGGGACCATACCTCTTATTAACCCATCTATTAACCCATTTTTTTTTTGTTTATTCTGCAACCGCTGTTTCATACCTTCCGAATCCAACGAGTTTTACGCACGATCATGCGTGTGTATTACAATTATTGAATGGTTATTTGTTTTGTATTGTATATACATATCAAATTTCATTAAAATCTGTACAGTAGTTCTAGAGATAATCGACTAAGTCTGCAAATTCTCTTAATTTCTTACACCAGTGTATGTCAGTCAGTCAGTTACGGAACTGTTTTATATATATATATATATATATATATATATATATATATATATATATATATATATATATATATATATATATATATATATATATATATATATATATATATATATATATATATATATATATATAAGAGATTCACGCGTGGAGAAATATACCGTGCCAAAGAACTTTTTTTTTCGTGAACCTTGTAAATGAAGCTAAAAGTACTTGTGTGTGAATTTTTTTAACAGTTTTGCAAAATCGGAAATTATTTTGTTAGGTATATTTTTATTGCATTAAAACATGTTTCAAGAATGCTGGTAGTGATAAACAGATAAAAAAAATAGTTGAATAAATGAAAATAAATTCATAATTTGGGGTATCAGTTTTTATTCTTGATTTACTATCTATTGCATTTGGTAGTCAATATTGAATGCGTTTCCGCTAAAGTTTTATTTAAACATGTTAATTGCATCATTCAATACTATTTTAAAATACGTGAACAGAAAAAAAAAACACAAAGTAAACATTATCATACAAGAAATATCAACATGTTTTCTACTTAAAAAATGCTCTTGCAAATGAAATTCATTTCTATAATTAGACTTTCAAAAGTTGAAATACTAGTAGTTTTTATAAGATATTGTATTATAGTATTTCGAATGTATCAAAGCATTTTATTCGCTTTCCTTACTTTGAACACTGACTAACTGAACATTCAAATAACAAGGCCAAATTTTATCATCATTAATTGTGTTTCATTCAGCGCCATCTCATGAATGTCATTCCCTCTTCTATGCGTTAATATTGAGTATTCATTTAATTCTGGTTACATTCCCTACCTCACCTTCTTTATATCTCTTTGGTTAAAAATATAGAGAGGATATCGGAATCTCCCTCTCAAAACCTTCTAATCAGCTTTTTTATTCGATAATTATATTTTATGTTTATTATAACTGATTTGATATATTGTTTTATTGCCTTCAAAATTGGTGTTAGAAGTTCCTTTCCTTTGGAAATATGTAATAACCGTTAAATATCTTGTTTTATGCTAACATATTACATAAGTTTTTCTGAGATTCTAATGTGTGCAGCCTTAAAATATTAGATAATTTCTGTACTTATTACAGCGCAGCTAAGTGTTGATACAAAATACTCTTTTTAAGTTTTTATTGGAGTGGCTTTTTAAGAAGTACTAAATGTTAAAAGAAATATGAAAGAAAAATGTACAATTCTTACATTTTCGTTTAATTTAATGAATTCCTTGTAGAACTGTGTCCATTTAATTATTTACAACATTTTGTTTTTAGTATTACTAGTACATATTGATAATTGTTTATTTTTTCCTCTTTTTTAGGTAAGTTAGAATATTTATGGATTATTTGCTGAACTTTATATGTGAGTAAATTGACTTATTATTGATCACTTGTTAACGAGAAAAAATATGGACAGTTTGTTAATTTTTGATGTAAATGAGAGCATTGGTATCTCCTAATTTGGCCAATATACTGACCGCTGTGGCTCTTGAAACTGACTTTTTCCAATATCCTAAATCAATGAGTCTCGGAAATATTAATATTTCTGTTTATGGACAAATGATTGTAATTGCTACTGGTATTATTCTAATGGTATTAAATTATCTTATTCTTTGGTTTCACGATATTTGATATCGTGAACGTTGAAATTGATATCGTAATTAGTTTCTGTTCGTTCAACAGTTTGCTAGTAGTTTAAAAAATTAATCTTGATGTAAACTGTAGGTGAGATCCTGTGTTTTTATGACCTTGACCGAGAACCATTCAGAATTCACCATAGCTACTCAGAGCAAAACTAAGGGCCTGTTCACATAGGAGTCCAGTAGCGGAAGCGTAAAGTATTGATATATATTTAACCAATGAAAACCCTTCAAACGATTAGCAACGAAATTTTTAACGCCTATGATTCGTTTATTTCCGTCTCAGCGTCATCTTTCCTTTTACGCTTCCGCTACCGGACTCCCTATGTCTACGGCAGTGGTTCCGAAGTCCACAGACTCCAGCTTTAAAAGAGATGTTTTTCCGTAATCCCTATTTTAAGCTGTCAGATATTTGAAGCAAAACTAATTCTTTTCTGTAAGTAATTATTTATCATGAAAAACATTTTATGTCCGAAAAGCATTCGTGTCCATTAATATTCATTTTGTGCCGAAATATATTACGTTTCTCTCTTCGAATAATTATATCACGTAACACAGTTTATCTCCTGATAAATTACCTTGCCAGAAATTTGTCCTTTTGCTAAAATGAAAATTTAAATTAAATACAAATTGAGACGTATTTTTCTAACTGCAGTTTGTCCATTCATTATATATATATATATATATATATATATATATATATATATTATATGTCACATGATTCATTTATCTGAATTTTTTTTCTAACGATCTCTGTTTTTTAATCTTTCTTTTCTAATTATGATCTGAAATAATGTTCATTTCCCAATTGTAGTCCCAATTTATAGTCATTTTTTAAAAATCCTTTCTTTATTTTTCTGTGCGAAAAGTCGGTAGAATGCATCCGTCTGGATAAATTTATTCAAAACGTCGAAATTCATTATTCAGCTAGCAAATCTCTGTTAACTTCTTTGTTGTGATCTGGGTCTGTGTCTTATTTGTGCCGCCGCCATTACCCCTTAAACTGACGAGGAAAACATGTAATTTTCTAAATTCGAAGAGATAACTCAGATGGATAGTTAGTGATAACTGACAACGCAAAAGGCTATGAGAACTAGGACGCCGGCGAAAGGGGTGCCCAAAGCTGTTGAATGAGATGATTCGAGGGAAGGGTAAAAAAATTTACTTTTCGCTGTTTGCTGATATGTAAATATTCCCTTATTCAGATTCAGGTGTATGGCTTATAATTTATAGGATTTTTTTTAATTATAAAAAGTAAAGTCCAGTATCTCTTAGTTTTTAGATGTTATTACTGATATTTCTTATTCTAACTCTTTTCTTTTTTTCTTCAGCTCTACGCCAGGCGCGTTATTTTATGAAACATCGTGGTCAACAATTTAGACCATTTTAGTTTTCTTACAGTGATTATTTGGGTAGTTTGGTAGTTATCTAATGGGGTATATTAACTAAACTATGCTCAGTCATATAAAATCGATTACTAATATATTCATTTATTTTGTTTGGAGTTTATCAAACAATTGGTATATGCATCGTGAATGTTTATTTAGCAACTGTGTATGATTTACATAACTACAAATTTCTTGTAACTTTTAAAATTAAATACTTTATACTATTCTACACATAACATATTTATAATTGGAAAAAATCCACACAAAATTATAAAAGAATAAAGTAAATATGGCAAAAAGGCTATTGAAGGCTGAATACGGCATATTTTTAATTTCTCATACTTCTAGTACAAGGTCCCTCGTGTGGTCTTTCCATGCATATCTTCTACGTTTCTCACAAGATTTTATTGTAAATTTGTTATGGCATCTGGGGTAAATATAGCAACATCCAATGTAATTTTTACAGTCTATTAACGGGTGTGAGTGGAATCTCCGTATTTCCTAGGACTCGCGTTCGCCAGCTTATTACCACTTGCAATCATTGAATTGTCGAATTAAATTCAAACTGTAGTTGTGTGAATCCCCGTGCACGCTTTGCAAGAAAGTTCCTTCCTACTACTTTTTCTTCAGGATGATTTGCCTTATATATATATATATATATATATATATATATATATATATATATATATATATATATATACAAAAAGCTTTTATACCGGAAATATTCATTTGTCATAGAATACTACCATTGATCAGCGGCATGTATTTCTCAACATTATACTCCTGGCATAACTAGTCTACCAGATATATACCAATTTCAGTTTGATTGTAATCGGTTATGATCACTCGCTTCCTATTATCTCCAGTTTTTTTATCAATTGTATTGTCGTCGTGCGTAGATGATACTAACATTACTGACCTGTTTCTTTAGGGGCAGCACGATACTAGTATCTACTTGTAAACCAAAGAGAGACGCATTTTTTTTCTGTTCTCGTTCGGTAGAAACTCGAAAGGAATTTCGTACTTATTTTTTCGTAAAGTACCGAGATATGTTAGCTTTTTATTTCTGCACTAAATTTTTTACCAGTGGCAGGCTACTAAACCAGTTGTCCCAAGATATATTACGATTGCAGTTATATAACTGGGTTTATCAATCGTAGAACAATGTTTTCTGCTAAATTATTTAATTTGTATGGACCCTCTAGTTGAGTTCCAACGTAGTTTTCCAAATTGAAAGTATATGGTGTCTTTACATGAACTAACGCGAGCACTTTGATATCACATTTCGCTGGTACAGTGGACGCTCGTTAATTCGAACTCGGTTAATTCGAACTAATCCAAAGGCCCCCAAAAACTTGTATTGGAGTTAATGTTAAAAATATCTCGTTAATTCGAACTAATTTTTATCACTTCGGTTAATTCGAACTAAAAATTTGACAAAAAAAAATTCTTTTTCCTCGTTTAATGGAGAAAATACACACTATATTTATTATTTTGTGTGTCAAAATTTCTTTTCTGTGTAAAGAGGCATATGCCTGCATTCCTAGACTATTGCATGTCCGCTAAACGTTAGTAGCTAGTGTCCTTCTTATTAGTGCTAAAGGAAAAAAGCAATTTTCCTTTATTTGGGTCGATTTTCTTAGAATTTCAGAAAAACTAGTCTTTACTACAGATTCTAGGGAACTGCGTCAGTTATAACTGCAGTGCAGACAAGTTAATGTGGTCTAGTTTTTCTTCCTTATTGTGTGGTGTGAACGTGTAAAAATTCAGGATGTCTACACGTGGAAAGTACAAAACCCTAACTTTGGAGACAAAGGTAGAAATTTTAAAGAAAGTAGAGAATGGCGAATGTAAAAAAAAGTTAGCAGCTTACTATGGAATTAAAAAAATGCCTTGTCAACTAATTTGAAAAACAAGGAGTCAATTTTAGATTCATGGGAAAAATCAAAATTTGCTAGAGGAAGGAAACGCATGGGAAATGCGTCCCAAGAAGTTCTAGAAAGAGCTCTACTGCTATGGCTCCAGGATGTTAGATCTCGAAATTTTCCGATAAATGGACCCCTAGTGCTGACGAAGGCTGATGAATTGGCAAGTCGAATGGGTATTGAAGATTTTAAATGCAGTGATGGATGGCTTTCTCGATTTAAGTCAAGGCAAAATATTTCTTATCAAACAGTATGTGGCCAAAGCTCTCATGTAAACGAAGACGTATGCACTAATTTCGGTAGGAAACTGCCAGGGTTTTTTTCTACTTACTTGCCGAAAGATATTTTTAATGCGGCCATAATGAACTCTATTAAAACTCTGAAAGCATTTATTCAGATGGAACCTTCCTCTGAAAATGAATTGAAATGTTTACTTGAAATCGAGAAGCTGGCTGAACAATGTAGGCATCATAAACAGAACCAAACATCCATTTTACAGTTTTTCCCCAAAGTGTAATTCATATTTTTAATAAAAGTTTACTTTATACTGCATATCTTCTGCTTCATTTTATGATTAAGGTAAGTCTGTATTGCTTTTTAATATGTTTAACTTTAGATAACATAGTATAATATATTTTCTGGGGTTATACATACTAGGAGAGTTTCTTCTTCAGTGATACACATTTAAAGTTATATATTTTCTCTTAACATCGGATAATTCGAACTTCGGATAATTCGAACTTTTTTCTGAGAACCTTCGAGTTCGAATTAACGAGCGTCCACTGTATATATATATATATATATATATATATATATATGGGTGTGTGTTGCGGCAGGCATGATTCCTATGATGGTTTCATAAATAAATAACTTTAGACACTCAATTTCAGTTGTAGCATTGCGTGCATTACCTCTTGTTTCGGGCAAAAGTTTTATGATGCTGTTGGAACTTACGCATTGGGTCTATTCTTCTTCCAGTTGGTTGTCTTTTCCCAGGATGTTCATCATCAGGCTCTTATTCGGTTGATAATTGTGCAGTTTCTGTTTCGTTGCGGTTCTTGTCTGTCACGTCATCTCCATCATTCTTTTTTCTTTCTTTCTTTCTTTTTTTAGTCAGACATGTTTTTACTTCAATTTATTCAGTTACTACACTATAATACTGAAATCGTACGACAACAATCGGAATTTAAAGGAAAAGGGAAAAGCTAAAGTCTTACATAGTTAGCCCACGGTCTACCACCGTAAACCAACTATATTTTAGCTCTAATAACTTTAACAAACAATTGCGCCGATAGCATAAATTATACTGAAGAGGGAGACAAATGTCTAATCAAAAACTACTCAAAACCGCACTGGCGTAACTAGATTTCTTAGGCATTGCTACTGTCCAAAACAAATCTGTGACTGCAAAGACCACGCGTCTAACGGAAGGTTAATTTTCAATATTGCAGTATAATGTTAAATGTTTCGTATCCATTACGAAATTGAAAATTTAAGGATATGCCTACTTTGTACAGTAACTCAACCTACTTTCTAATCTAAGTTGTCTGACTCACTCACGACTGTGAACGAAAATGTTAAGTCTAAAGCACGTTCTTCATGTTTGCTGTCAGATCCCTATTAATTTCAGTGATTATATGTCAAGTCTCTCAACGGTTGCTCTGAAAGTAGATTCTGTTTTACCTAAAGAAAATTTGTTATAGGAACTTAATGTCGACTCTTTTTTTTTTTTTTTCGAGATTAGGACTAGTCAAAGGTCTTTATTAATAATGTTCATATTTTCTGTATCGTAGGGCGAGAACAAATTTTTGGAACAAACGAGTATAATCTCAGTAGTGTGTAATATGAGTTCATTTTTGTCGTACTGTTTGTAATATTTCTATTTAAAACTCTGTAGTTGAAAATATTTTTCTGTATGTTTGTGTGTGTGTGTGTATGTATATATATATATATACAGACATTATAGAGGGATAATAGCTTACCCTTCTTACGAACGAGTTACGTTCCAGACGGTCGTTCTTATCTTAAATTGTTCGCAAGTCGTTATTTGATGGAATTTTAACGTAACACGAATGTTATATATATTTACAGGTAACCCTCTTATAACACGGTAGATAGGTTCCTAGAAAATGCCGTGTTGTGTGAAACCGTGTTATATGAGACCCGGAGACAGTTCAAAAAAGGGGGGTTACGTTCTGAAAACTTATTAAAAACAAACATTTTTTTTAAATTCCATGTATGCAACTTAATTTTTAATAAAAATATAAATGTATATATAACACAAAACGAAAAGAAACAGAAAAATATTATTTTCATTGAATACTACCTTTATTTAATAAATTTCTTCCTCATCACTGCTCAGTGCAATCAAACGAGAACGTTTTTTCGATTGAATATCACCTTCACTTTCAGAACCTTTCTATCCTCTTTAAAAAATCTGTCATTTTGGTTTATTCGCTGGTGCTTACAAGGTCATTGTAGATTCACGGTATGGAGAAAATTTTGCAGCTCCCTTTTGAAGATTTTCAGCTAAGCTTAGGCCTTCTTGTAATTTTATAGATTTATAAATAAATAAATTATAATTTGTTTATATATTTTCATGTAAAGCCAATAAAGTTCATTATTCCTTCCCGTCATCATTTTAAGGTAATTTAGTTTTTAAATGTGTTAAACAAAAATCACGTTATCTAGTGCTATAGAAGTACAGTGTCGTACAAAGGTTTTCGCAATTTTTTTATTGTGTTAGAGCGAAACCGTGTTAACGGTTGCAGTGTTATACGAGGGTTCCCGCAAATTATATTATCGTGTTAGAGTGAAACCGTGTTGTAAGATGCCGTGCTGTAGGAGGGCTACCTGTATACATATAGTCTAATATAATATATTATATACGTCTAATATATATATATATTTATTGCACTTAATTAGTAATAAAATATAATAAGTTTATTTTGTGAAAATCGTAATTATAAAGTAACATTAATTAATAATATTAATATTCTTAAGTAATAATAATATTTTACTCTTAGTAATAATAATAATAATAATAATACAATTTTAATTTTGGTTTATATGTCCTATAACGCAGTCTCCATTGTAAGTCTACATCTGTGTTTCCATTAACTCCATGGTTGCAAGGTTTGTGACGTCAGTCTCCTTGCGGTTTCCTACTCTTAACTTCAACTTTGTCTATCGCCAGGCTTGGTGTTCTTTGATTGAGCAACTTTTTTAATTTCTTCTGTTTCTTATGGATTGTTCGGTGTCTAAGTATGCTTATTGGTTAGATCATACTTATCAGAAACAATCCACTGGTTTTTAGACAGTATCGGCACCGCTGATGAAGAGATGCTGTCGAAATTCTTTTAAATACATATCTTCTCATGTTTTTAGATCCTGGGTGCAAGTAGTAGTAGAGCTTATGCTGGTTTTTCACTTTCAATTTTGTCTTATATATATATATATATATATATATATATATATGTGTGTGTGTGTGTGTGTGTGTGTGTGTGTGTGTGTGTGTAACATTAATTTTTGTTAGTTAAGAAGTTTTGAGGTATTTAGGAACAGTTTCTGGGATTAATTGCTGCAGTGTAATAGAACAAATTTAAGATTCGCTGTTTACATTTAAAGGTGAAACGTTGTTCGTGTTTCACTCATTCACAGGTTTCTATCTCAAATTTAGAAAGTTTTCCTTCTATCGTGAGCTAAATTGAACCCGTTCTTTTGACTTAGACAGTTCTCTGTGGTCTTGACCGTCTCTGAAGTAAAAAAAAAATATGGTATTTAAGGTATGTAAGAATTTTCCGTAAGTGATTGAACGCTTTATTTCTAATTTTATGTGTTTATTATTTTTTTAAAAGAACTTCCTCTTAAAGTTTAATGAAACTAAGCTCCCGAAATGTAAATTTCTTACTTTCTCAAAATTTACTCAGCTAGGTCGTGGGAGAAAAATCATTTCGACAAGAGAAATTATTTTATCCATTTGAGTGTAATTTCTTGAAATAGTTTACGCAAAGAACTTAAAATATTGTATTCTTGCGTACATTTTTTTTTCGTTACAACCGTCTTTGAAATAATAGTAAAGACAAAATTTTTGCTATTAGTTTTTAATAGTTAAGCTAAAAGCACTTTCGCAAGGCTGTTTGGTTACCGTAAAATCTTGAGTATAAGACGCACTTTTTTTTCACTTTTTAGTCCACAAAAATGAGGGTGCGTAATATACTCGTGTACAAAAAAACGTAGTTTTAAACATTGAATAAACTACAAACAATAGATGAGCTGTATTCGATTGAAAGTGATTAAGACTGATAATATGACAGTATTGTTTGTTTTGAATTAAGAATTTAAGTTTTTTTTTTCTACTGAACTCGATGTTTTCGTTTATTTTTATTACATATTTTATTTATAATAATTTTAAACTAAATAAATGTTTTTTTAATTTATTTTAGTCATAAGTATTTGTTCAATTTTTAAATAAAATATTGAAAAGTTATGGGTGCGTATTATAGTCGAATTTTAATTTTTTCCGAAAATTTCGCGCAAAATCAAGCATGCGTATTATAGTCAAGATTTTACGGTGTTTAAAATTGTTTTAGATTTCAAAATAAACCGTAAATTTTGATATGTTTTCCATTTGAAATTATATACATGGAAAAGCTTTTGCAAGAATCAATGTAAGATTTCGTGTATTCATTGTGAATTGGAAAAGAATGTTTCAGGGATTATAGATATTTTAAGTCTCTTATTTAAATGCATTTATGCCATAAAAGGTAATGAAAACATGAAAATTGAGTCTTTTGGCAATTTGTGTCAGTCACGCAAATCTCATTTCTCTGGGATTATCCCTATGTTTTTATTTTTTCATTTTTTCATGGCGCATGGAATTTGCTCTCTTGAATGGGGCTAATAAGAAGACAAAAGGGAAAAGTCAAAGATTACTGAATATATTTCAGCACACTTTGATTTGAGTGATTTTTTTTTCTTTTCAACTCAAGGCAGTCTACATTTTCCCTTCTTATATGAAATACATATTAGTAGCGCATGTTATTATTATTATTATTATTATTATTATTATTTTAATTCTTCTTCAGGTCTTTTTCTTCTTCAATAAGTCTTTTTAGCCAGAGCAAGCAATTCTCAGCAACCCGCCGATGGATTTTTGCCAGATTTCAAATTAGTGCCTTCTTTCCTTGCCTTTTAAGTTGCCATATTTCGGCGTTATAAAGGCTTACACACAAAAACGCGCTGAGTAAATCTTAGTATTCAACTAACTGTGTATAATTGTGTAAAAATATTTTGTCCTCAAGATGTGTGATGATGTTCTCCGAAAATGATAATTCTTACTATTGGGAACAATGAGAGTAGGCGGCGGAACTAATTAAATCAGGGACGTGTGGCAAAAACCTCATTATTTTAAGTGGAATTTTATTAGAGTTCAAGGATTGCATTTGCATTAACTTCCTACTGGAAGTAATTAAGTAAATACCTTACATTTAGGATTTTCTTTTCCTGTTTCAAGACAAATTTGCTTTAATCTTATGTTATATTCTGAAGTTGTGGACATATAGGCGTATGAAAATATTTTATGTGCTCTCTTGCAGTTTTGTTTTGGTAATGTCAGAATTATTGTTAGTTTAATAACTAATAAGAAAACCTTCATATTTTATATATTTATTTATTGTATTTTTTTTTGGCATCAAAACTTGATTGATTACAAACTAAAAAATAAGTGAGTTACCCCTATGTACATTAACATGTTTCTCTACATTCGCGCAATCGACAAATACGTGTCCTCAGTTTTTATATTATTTAACTTATTTTCGGCCACTTACATTGTTCTGAAGTTATTCAGCATCCTTAGTACTAAAATAGCGAACATTTTCATCTGAAAGTGGGCACAAATTGGCTAACTAACTGTCTCGTCCTTGTACCGAACACGGCAAAGCTAGTTTCGCAGAAATCAGTTTACTGGAAAATCTATTTATAAACAATTTTTAGTAGAAAATATGTTACTTAAACTCGCTGAATACGTGTACGAACGTATTGCTAGGAACGAGCTTACTGTTCATATGATCGAGTCTCACGCGTTCTGTGTGTGGAAGTATCAGTGGTGTGACGAATTGTTTTATTTGGTATAAAACAATCAAAATAATCTGTTTTGAATCTATATTGAGATAAGATTAGCATGCGGTTATTGAAGCACTGTTACATGTTATCCGCATATATATCGTGCGTTATCTGTAATAATCTGAGTTTTTGTTATCCTTCTTTTAATTTTTGTAGAAAGTTTTTAGATTATCAGAAACTAGCTGAATACCCGTGCTTCGCTACGGCGTACATTCAAATTAAATACAATGGTCAATGAATGAAATTAATGCCAAAAAAAATATTTATAAAATATCGTAACGGGTATTTTTATAGACAAAATAATGTAAAAGAATATAGTATAGTTAATTTAGTACAATTTGAGGAACATTTCTTTTACTGTATTTTAATTTTTTTTTTTTTGGTTAATGTCCAATCATCTGCCGCATTGTAAGAAAAAAAATATTTTATTTTGTCAATTTATTTCCTTGTTATGCACGTGACGCAAAATCACGTTTCAAGTATGACAAAAAGAAAAGAAACCACATGATCTGCATTTAATAAATTAAATTCTAATAATTAATCTTCAAAAATTCACCAAAAATCAGAAAATGGAGGTAAAGATTCGAAAACGATTTCATATTAAAGGAATTTTTATGATCCTTTTTCGTGATATAAATTTTATATTCCTCAGATTATTATTTTAAATGCAAACTTAAAAGAATGTTAGAAAAACAGCTTAAAAATTTAATTTTAAAAAAAATCTAAGAAGAATTTTCAAAAATCTTTCTTAGTGCACCCCTACACTATAAGAAGAATCGCCATGCAAAATTTCAACCCTTTAGGTCCAGCGGTTTGGTCTGTGCGTTATCTGTGAGTCAGTCAGTTACGGAACTGTTTTATATATATAGATAAGCAAAACCAGTACTTCTAAATAATGTTAAAGGGCTATTATACGTAATGGCTATTATATATATTTGTCTTACAAATTCCGTTTTTGGAGGCTTTTATTTTATTTTTGTGTTATGTGTGTGTATTTACACACACACCTGGGTGAAAGAAAAGCTCATTCCTGTATAGTATTGTTAAACGCCTGTTTATACTTACACACGCGAAAATAGGTATCGTCGTTTTTGTTGTTAAACGCGTGAGCAGATTATTTCTCATGATGTAGCCGAAGAAAGAGAAATTAATCTGTGTTAGGGCTCTCAACATGGGGGCGTTAATTATTTGTCGTATAAATTCGTATTTCGTGTATGTAATGTCATAACTACTATCGTCGTCTACTTGCTTTTAGGAATGCGAGATTTAAAAAAAAATAAGAAAAAACTGACATTTATACGGTAGAGAATGGCAGTGCTGTTTTCAAAATATATTTATTTTTTATTGTAATTTTACACCTACTCACTTCAAAAGTAATCACCTGAGATAACAAGAGGGAGAAATGAACATTCTTGTCATGACTTTGTAGAGTAATAAAAGCTATCGACTCTTGTCTTCACCGCAGATAATGTTAAATTACACCGGATCAAGCTACCAATGTCTCATCCACTGCCGTGATGACGAAACAAAGATTGTGGCCGGCTTACGAATTGCAGTATGAATGCTATTAATTTTTACTTTTTGAGAAGCGAGTTCAGAGCGTTCGGATCATTTCGTTCGGGCTAGGTGGTATCCTCTTCTTTCAGATAGCAAGCTGTTGTATGAATGCTGCTAACGTTTCTTCGAGCTGTTTATGTTCATATACATTAGTTTAGAGCTTTCACACACAGCCTTACACTCATCTTGAGAACTGTTGTGTAAAATGCTTTATGAATTTGAGCTGATTTACGCTTTCTTCGTGATCAGAAAATTTATAGCGTTTGGTGTAATGCCCTCCGAACGAATTTTTCTTGTCTTGTAAGATAAAGAAAAAATTTGGATTATTGAATAATTTTATTATTGTACGTGGGTAAAAACTCTCAATAGACGTTCCATGAACTCCGGTAAAAAAAGAAATGCGCTTCGAAGTTTTAAAAGACTACTTTTTAACTGTGAGGTTTTAGGAAATTCTGTGCATTTCCTATGGTCCTTTGCTTTAATCTGACCCTGAATATCAGAATGTGTTACATTTCTCGCCCTTAAGGTTATTACTCACTTCGATAACAGGCATGTTCATTTTCTCAGCATAAGTTGTTTAGCCCATTCATCGCTCTCAAATTTATGCATTTGAACAAACAAACAAACAAAAAAGGGGAACGAACGTACCTTGCTGGGCACTCCTATATCCCGCCGTTGAACTGCGCCTTGGCCCATTTTTTTCCTTTTCTTTTTTACTTTTTCTAACATCAAACTCTTTTCTCCTCCCGCTCTCTGTTTTCTTTTTTATTTCTCTTAGTTGTACTCTAGTGGATTCAAAATCCTTTTTTTTATTATTATTTATTTTTTTTATTTTTAAGGTTTCACTCTAGACCTAAGTGAGGGCAGGTTGCTAACTAAAAAGGACCCCTAAATTTTTACTTTGTTTCAGCACATTGTTGACCGGTACCGAGTAAACTCTTGTTTTTACACACAAAATGAAGACAATTTATGATAAGGGAAAGTCATATTGGAGAAATTTTTGATCAACTGAACATTGCTTTACTTGAAAACTACCTTTACTATGAAATGGATGAGTTTCAGGCAAATCCTCGCATTTTATCGTTTAAACTGTGAATCTGACCCGAATATAAAGAAAACAGATTTGAAAAAATAAAAATGGCGTAATTTATTCCAAAATTTCAGTCTTTGCCGGTAACATGCGTATGTATTTAAATAAAACTGCCGGTCAACAATGTGTTAAAGGAGGGTGGGATAACGTTGTTTGAGACGTTTTGTCAAAAAATCGAACTCTGTTATTAATGATTACCACTTCGTTAGGTGATTTAATGTGTGCATCAGAACTGCTGTAGTTGTAAAAACGTTTTTCTTTCAATGCAACCCTCTTTTAAAAAAAACAGTGTATCAGTGTGCGAAAATGTGAAAAATTAATTTAAAAAATATTTTACAATTTGACTGCATGCTTTCAAGGCATCATACATTATATGAAAAGCAGATATAGTATCTTTCACTGATGTGTCTTTAATGGACTAATGATTACCCTCTTTCACAAAATTTTAAACCATTAATCCAAATACAAAGAGCTATTTCATGAAATGGTACATTGGGCAGTTTAATGAAATAATTGTTATGGAAAAAGTCATTCACCATAAAGATGCATAATCAGGGGAAAAAAAAAAAAAAAAAGATGAAAAATTGGAAATTATTTCTATGTTCATTTATTAGTGCGTGTAATTTTTCGAAATTTTAATGGTTTAAATATTTTATTAAGATATATTCATTAAAAAGAAAGGAAATTAAGTGGGGGGAAATTAGATTGGTTGTTCGAGATATCGCAACAAAGATTGATATTTCGAAATTTTACCATGCTTATTACAAACGCACGACCTGTGGAATTTCTTGCAGAAAAATGTCATGAAAGAACGATAATCGAACCGTTAGAAATCCTTGTATCACAGAACCATTTGTTCATGCTAGAAAAAAAAAAGCATCATAAAAAAATAAATAATAAAATTTGCAGGCCAATATCTTGCGTCAATGGCATCTAAAAGAAAGAGGATAGTGTGGAGCACTGAATTTGAAACATAACACACATCGCCGGAGTGGTGGGTTGAAGTCAGAATGTCGGCTTTAACGTTTTGTGACCCGCGTTCAATTCTTCTCTCTGGTATTTATTTTTGCAAAGAAAAATTAATTTGCTATTCTGACTATTTAAAAATATTTATTCATGATCTGTATACATTTTTTATCTGTTTTTGTATCAGGAATAATGTAAAGAAAATTTAATCAGATATTTTTGTAAATATGTTTTTTATAATGTGTTATACATGATTTAGTTATCGCAAGCATTAAAATTGCATTCAAAATGATCTTATTAACTGCCTTCGGACATCTCAGCCTGTAACACACCCTGCACCAGAGACCAAGACTCGCCACTGAAAAATATATAAAGCATATGCGTGTGGTACGCTTGTATGTATATGTATTGGAATGGTTAGGGGCAGAGGGTATTGAATTAGAAGCCTAACATTTGAGATTAGAAAGAACTTTTTAGCTAAAAAAAGTGTTTCGTCTACTCTTAATCAGTAGCCATTACATGACGAAAATGCTTGAAAAAATTACACAGTTTAAATACTGTTCTTAGTTTGCTCATAGCAGGTATTCGGCATCATTCGGGTAGGGAATTTGGTTTCCTTATAATCTATTTGGTTCTTATTGGTTGTTATTAACCGAACTTTATCTCATGGCTTGAACTAAATCTCATTCTTGCTGTAGTCATATCCCTGAAATGTACACATTTCAGTGAAATAGTATTAAATTTGTCCGACTGCACGGGGTCTTGGCGATGTAGGCAGCTTTAGTTGCTGAATAAGAGTTGTTTCGAGATATGTGTATTCTTGGTGAGCTGCCAGTTTAAATGGACGCTGGAATCGTTCATGTCCATGAAATGTACAGACATCTCAGTGAATATAGCATTAAATTGGTCCGACGGCGTGAGCACTAGAATAGGTGATTTGGGTAAATTACGTGTTTGTAGGTACATTTTTATCAGGTAGTTTTATTCCTTGTTAAACATCCATTTTAATTTTTCTTTTAAATTAGTATGATTTTGTCCCTTTTTTTTTAAAGAGACTCCAATACAGGCATGTGAATGCAATGTGATTTTTTGTTTGTTTGTATATGCATTACCCATTATACGGAGAATATCCACACAGGCGGCCGAGTAATTCTGAAGAGAAAATATATGAATATTAATATTTAGTTCAACGCTTTAATCTCAGCCTTCCTCGGGTGTATGGTGTTTGTATCATCTGCTGCATTTAATTTGGAGCTATCCCTTCAGGTGCGTTTGACTCCCCTTCAGAGTTTATGAGAAATTTACTGCGTATGAATTACTGCAATATTTCAGACTAACGAACAAGAACTAATTAGCTGTTGAATCGTAATGGACCTGCCCCTCCATGGGTGGAATCTTTAATTGGGTTCGACCAAAAAAATATGCACTACCTCCGAGTGCGCAAAAACTGAATTTTCTGATTTCAGCTTCCGAAGTTGTTAAGGTAATTGCTGTGCTTGTGCAACTGGTACACTGTTGCGGAAATTTTTGGTGAAATGACATGCATGTAACGATTTGACCTGCGTGTGTTCTATTCATTTATTCATTGATATTTTCTTATCAACATTTCATACCTACGGGCTTTAAATGCTTCAGAGAGTTTAATAAACCTTACCCGCGACATCAAGTGCACGCGCACCTTTTGCGTGGCTGTTGTAACCGTTAAGAAAAGCCTCCTTTCCGGTTGATAGGAAACTTGTTGAATAAACAAGTTTTACTGTAAAAAGCTCGATATGCTTAAAATACAACGAAAGTTGAGCTTGAGTGTTCTCCCTCTGAGTTTTTATTTCCATAAAAGTCAGTATAAACGCTGTAATAGGTATCTTCCTATATGCATGAAAGCATTATTCTATTTACAATACGATCCGGTACATTAACGTGCACCCAGCTTCAGGCAGATATTTCGTGGCTGGACGTGAAGCTATAGACGATATGCATAAGAAGTGAATCTGATACTGTCGCAGCAGTGATCAACTCCCGAAAACATCGCAAGACATGGTAGGACTCATACGCTATGATAGCTGATCTGTATTGATTGTATATTTATTGTGTTTGAACTAGTGTACTTTGGAAACATTCGTCAGAGGATCCTACCTATGATTGCTACCAGGGAAAATCAGTTCTGCTCTGCTTCAGCGTGAAATACCAACGTATTAACGTATGTGCACGCTGTAGAACTGTAAACCAAACGAAGAAAAATTGACGAATTGCTAACAAGAGGTTTTATGACTTCTGGGAGCGAGCAGGAGTAAGTGATGGCATATGTTGTCACTTTTTTTATTATTATTTGGGCGGGGGGTAATGTTTTGAATTCTGATTTCAGTAGGTTTATACATATCGGTGGGATCAATGCGAGCGCACGTATTGATCACACCTGCCATGAAAGTTTGCAGCAACATTTCCTGCTCTGCAACCCCCACCTTCGGCTCCAGTAGATGTGATCTTCAAGCAAGATCACGCGTGTGCATTCTGCTTCTCATCTACTCGAAGTAACATAATCGTTAGACGTTTGCTTTTTAAGTGTTTCACAACCTTGTTTTAAATGACGCACTTCACAACCTTTCTAGGAATATATAAGTGAATATCTAAAAACGTGCGGAATTATAGTTATGATTATTCTGGAATAGTCATCTGTGTTCGCGTTAAACACTGTACTGGGCGATTTTATTCTAAGGAGACGGGGGAGATTTTTTTCCCCCTTCGCATCCCTCAGTTCTCTTCCCCTGATCTCACACTTTTCCTTCGTTTCACGTTCTCACTCTCCTGTCACCCGTACCTTTTGCCCTTACTCTCGTTTGCTTCCTCGCCTCTTGATCACGGAAGATAAACAGTGCCTGTCATGCTTCATGCTCCGCTCATCGTTAAGGAAACATTGAAAATCTTCTCGTGATATTTGCAATTTGTATCTTCTTTTGACACTTCTTTTTTTCTCTCTTTGATATTTTTGCGTAGTGGTTGTACTGAATGTCGTTGTAATTCAACGCTTAGAAGGGTAACGAAATATCACTTTTTTCGAGGTTAGTGATTAAAAATGCATATTGAAACTGAGCATGGTTGACTGTTTAAACCGTTTTTCAGTTTTGAAAATTTCTCGTTGTTCTTCGACCACAAAATTGAAAATGGCCTTTGAACTTTATTATTGGTATATAACTTACTTTAAAATATTTTCATTGTATTTCTAGATTTTTCTTTGCTTGCGAGTGATTTTCCTCATTAACTTGAAACTGTTTGTGAAACTTGTCGCAAAATTTACGATCGCATGTCGTATGTTTCTCGGAATTCTATTATATTGCTAAATTAGCGGCCGAGAACTGTGTTTGGGCACATTTCAAAGTTCTAAAACTGGAATGTTCCCTAACTGATCCATTTGTGTTTGAAGAAGTTTATAAGCAAAATATTATGGTGATGTTGAATTCTACCAAATAACTTCTTTATGGCATCAGTAAATTACTTAGTTTTATGCCCCTGTCTGTATCATAGTAAGACAGTAACTGGTGTTCAGATTAGTTGATGGAACGAAAACGTTTTCGTAGTTTCAAAAATGTACTTGTTTTTCCAGCTATATAGTACTTTTTCATTTTATTTTCTGGCTTTCCCGGTTAGAAGTACAAACAGCGGTATTGATTACAAATAAATTCTTGTAACCTTCTGTGCCCGAAGAAAGTACACTGTTAATGTACATTTCACGTAATACAGTTTGACCTTAAAAGATAAAAGACTGTGTTATACCTTGGTAAAATTTAGACGACATTTAACTCAAAAAAGTTATATGGTTTACTTTCTTTGTTTAACACGCTGTGACGTTTGCAGTAGGTATTCGTTGTCTTTTTCTAACTAGAGGATTTAAGATGACTGAAACAATTTTTCAACGCTTTATAAACCTTGTTTTGATTTCTTTTATGGAACACTGATTCAGTGTATTAATATGTAAGGCTCTAATTTGTAGCAAAACACTTCTCAAATCTAAACGTTATTTCACCACTGCAACAACAACCAAGTGTTATCTTGGATAAGGAACATGGGTCATTGATGACGTTTGGTTTGAGGGTGTGACCAGGAACTATCAATCACTTAAGTTATATTAAATCTTGATTTAAAGTGTATGTTTGTGACCTCGAAGCGAGTTCTGCGTTTCATTTCATGTTTCCTGACTTATAAATCATTCAACCTCACTTAATGATGTATGCAGAGGACTGGCACGCTGTAGTATTTGTTTTGAATTCAAGCTCTTTACATGCTTGTCTCAAATGTTTGTGTCGTTTGTACGGGCAATAGCATTATTTTAACCTATGGCCGTGGTTATCACATTAGAGTTTGAAAGATAAAATCACTGTCATAATTATTGCGTTAGACTCTTTACGTTTCTTGGAGACCAAAATGTTTCTGCTTTGTGAAGAGAATAATGTTCTGCTGATGTTCGTTTATAGTTTTGAAGCCCGATTGTAAGTTCTTCAGCAAAATGAAATTTAACGTAATTTTTGTTGCTTTTAATAAAATTAGATGCAACGAAGATTTAAAGTAGCATCGTGAGTATATTGACAGATTATTTTGTGTAAGGTAACTTACAGTGGAGAATCAATTTAAAAGTTTGTGAGGCCTGAGTATTTTAAAAATTGCTTAGCAGAATAAAATAAACTTTGTAATGTTACAGACATCAAATTAATGGCATACGAAATTTGTTTTGTAACTTATTGTAAGTAACGTAATTTCTTCTTTCATAGACCTTTCAGTTTCTGTTGTTATAACGTGCGTCTTGTTTTAGTATTTTTTTATTTTAATAAACAAAATTATTTTTCTCAGTTTTCTGATATTAAATTTTATTTTGCTTTTAAGTCTATAATGTTTTATCGATAAAGGTCTATGAATGTTGACATTACTCACAGCTGCTTAGCCATCTTGCCACTGCGTCAATATGTCCTTATAATTCAAACATCTGACCTTAGAAGACGGGCGACAGCTGTAATTCTGCATGATTGAGATATCTATGATATTTTTAAGTTCAGAGTTTCGTAGTATTTCGAGTATCCTTCAGGCGTAGTTTTCGGATTTCGGAGTGGCAGGCGGTATTACAAACAATTTGGAAAAATATTAAATGTATCAATGAAGTATTCTTTATCCATCTTCTGAAGATTTTTCATAAAAATCCAATTTTATCTTTCCTAGGTAGGAGAAAATCTGAAGAATGTCAAAATTAAGATAGATTCTCCGAAATTTTTTGTGTTACAATGCACACTTTCTCAAATCGCGCTGCGTTATCGTTTCTAGATCTATTTAATAGTGCATCACCTGAATTTTTCTCGTATAATCAGGCAATTTCTTCCAATGGATTAGCCTCTCTGCGAGTAAACTCTTGATTTATGTGTAAAATCATAGAGTATTCAAAGGTAACGTCCTACCGTCACCAAGTTCGTTTAGTGATTTTGAGGAAATTTCGTAAACGGGAAGAATTACTACATGGCAAGTTTGAAATTATTGTCTTTTCTTTGGATTTTCTGTTGTTTTACGTCCTTGGAAAGGTGGGGGGTGGGGGATAAGTTGAGCTTGACACCTTCCCTAAGAATTTTCGCACCAGATAATATTTCCTCGCATGTTCTCCCCAAGGTTACGCCATCTAAATAACATTGATGCAACATCGGTCATGATGACTAACTTAGATTTAAGGTCAGAGTCAAGCAAACTTAAATTAACCATGGACAAAACTGGATCCAGATTACGAGAGTGGGAATACTTTTTTCAGTTTTATCATCCATTATGGATAATAGCGATGAACAAAACATATATCATGAATTGAAAACTAAATATATTTTATTATGTCGTTGTTGACCAGATTTTGGGATCATCGCTTGCTTGGAAAAAAAAAAAACGGTTTAATTAAACTGTTATGTTACCAAAAATACTTACTGATGTACGAGCGCGTACACGTTCTCACTGTTTAAATTCGCATACAAGAACCACTTTTCTTCATTTGATTATTTTCATTACGTATTTGGCACTCAGTTGAAAAATGGCTGTGAGTTTTGCATTTAGCGGGAAAGTAGCATTACAACTGCGAGCTGGTTTATGTATTTTAATATGTTGTTGCCCCCTCTCCTCGCTTATGATTTTTCTTCATGGCGTTACAGAGCTAACTGTATACCCTAATAAATTTCCTTAGGCTAACACAGCTATTCTGTTCATCAATCAATGAAAGTTTATTTTTCAGTCGTTACCTTCTCTTGACCAGCAGACAATTCACCTACTTTCGGCTTTCCTTTAGTTTCCATCCAAGTGGAGCACATCATATTTGGGAAAGAAGGGAAAATAGGTCGCAACCCTTCGAATTTCGGCATCTTTGTATGGACGATGTTCTTATGGCCGGAAGATGAGTTGTTGGGGCATATTTAAATACTCGCGAAAAAAATATCGGTATACTAGTTTGAGATTGATTTATGACTTTTAGGTAATCGTTGATTCTAGGTTACACGCTATGATTTTAAAGTCTTGTTAGAATATATCAATCCAGATTAGTTTTTGGTTTATCACTAGTGATAGCCTCATACCGGACATGCTATCCGCTGTGGGTTAGTTGGTCGGAACCATTCCTCATCCTCTATTTTCTAACGGTTATTCGATCCCAGCCACCGCGGGATGTTTCTGTGCTGTCTCCTCATGGGGAGCAATTTGGCCAACGAAATTTTCGGTGTATATATATTATAAAATCAGTCTTTGTAGTGGAATTTCCAAAATGTGAGACTTGCAATATGAATATATTTAAATAATTAAAACCACAAGTGCCTCCGCATTGGATTTAAAAAAAAAATAAAATAAAATAAAATAAAAAAATAAAAATAAATAAAATAAATTTAAAACTTTGAAAAAATATTAAAATAAAATCTATATTTAGATTTAAATTAAAATTCATCGATTGATTGAATGCATTTTGGTCGTACATAAGAATGTTTCAAAGAGTTTAATTGAATTGAAGTATATACTTTTTAGGCATTTTCTCTTATTTAAAAGAGATTGTAAAATTTAATTAAAGCAATATTTAGATAAATAAGTCTAGTCTATGTAACTTTATTTCATCATTTTGGCTTGAAACTGAAATTTTTAATAATTGCTACTTACTACATTTTTCGTAGATATATATATATATATATATATATATATATATATATATATATATATAAGCGTATTGTAGTGCCTAGTTTTAGCTCATTTTATTTATTTTTCTTTTAAAAAATTAACCCCGAATTTCTCACATATTACATGTGATAATATTTATAAATATCAAGTTAATATGTATAAATTTATTAGTTTCCTGATATAGTTAAAACCACCAGATTTGTATTTAGCTTTAATATACTAAATGATTGTTTTTCAGTTTCTTATCAGTGCCTCCAGGGAAACTTTTTTTGTTAAACTTTCTAATAATTGATACAATTGACCTAGAATATATTTGCTGTTTTCAAGGTTTCATAAATATATATGAATTATAATTTCTACCAATTGTGAAATTTAATTAGATTCACATAAGCTGAGCTAAAATCAATCGCTAATTCACTAACGTTCCGACGCTCCATATTTGAGCAAAATGTTGCCTGACCTGCTAAAATACTTAATGCTGCTACTAACAACAGACATGTAATTCGTCAACAATGATTGCAGACGCTACAGCCCTCGGAATAACAAACAATGAATACAAAAATCAATTTGTGACCTGTCATCTCGCAGAAAGAGAAAACAATTACTGTTTGTCTGTTTCATTGTTCCAGTCGTATAACTGTTTGCAGTCATCTTGCCTCCAGGTCATGAAAATTCCATTGGCTCCTCCTATTAGTGACATTAATATTTTTTTCAGTATGACACGGCAATCTCACGCATTTATTTAGAGGAGAAGATAAGCATACTCCACTTTATCAGGCTTAAATGAGATTCATGACCCATATCTTCAGGTGGTGTAGCGTCGTACCCATGGATATTAGGCACAAGGCCGAGCTTAAGCGCTTTGGACGAATGGTGCTGATCCTCCAGGTTCACCGTTGCGGCAAGTGTCGGGTGTCGGATATTTAAAGAGTATGCAGATAACTAAATCGCTTGACATGATCTCTTACTCAGGAAATTAATGAATTGTTGATATTGAATTTATATCTGTAGAATACTTACGACTAAACATACTTTTCAGTTTAACTTGGTGGTCGGTAATATTCAGAGCATAAAGAGAAAAAAAAAATCGTTGTTGAGATTGTTATTTTTACCTACTGATAGTACATTTATAAGGTGTAACAGTTTTTGTTTTTTTATTCAAAAGTATCAATTTAATCTTCCCTGCTCCTTCGTCGGAGTTACTGTCATATGATAGTTCTTAAAATGTTTGCCTTTAATAACATTCTGTAAAACACTTTTGATAGAAGTTTTATTTTTTAACGAAGACGAGGATACGCGTGTATCCCTCCCCCAGTGAAGAAAAAATAAACAATTCAAAGATATGTATTAGCTTATTAGGAAAATACCAGCATGAAAATTCCCACATAGGGAACTCATTGGGGATCTGCGCGTTCACATTGGGCAACGCAGTATTAATTGTAAGGCAAAATCGTAGGGTCATAAGTACAGTTTATGATTTTTAAAAAGTATCAAATTAATATATTATAAATATTAGTATGTACAAGATTGTATGTGTTTTTCGGATTTAATTAGTAGCCGCCTCGTTGCTTTAGTTAAACTTATATCTAAAAGAGCTGCATTGTTTTAAAATTTACCTAGAGATATTTATGTGTTTGGTTAATTTTAAGTCCCTTTCAAATAAGGTATTGCATTCTTATTTTTATCGTTGCTTATCTACTTTTCATTCTGAGAGCAACAACAATCATTGTTTTACAACAAGTACCTTGTGTAACTGATTTGTTCGTGAAATCGACCTTACAGCATCACCTCGGAATACCGAAAATTTCGACTGCTAGTTAGAAAAGACACCTAACTAGACCTTTTTCGTAATGATACTGCTAAAAAAAGTTACAATATTAAATGAAAGAATTTTTATTTTTCTTCGGAACTAATGCATTTATTGGTTAAAATTAATTCCTTTTAATTAGTATGTCACGTTTTCCAAGTTATAAAAACATTAATGATGAAAAAGTGAATAAATATTTGTATATGAAAGTCAGTGGGCCAAATGATATCATTAATCATCTTAAAATAGTTTTATACTTCCTATCTTTTCTTTTTAAGCTTTTTATACAAATACGTTTATCCTCGAATATGAAAAATTAGATTTGATTTGCTCGGTATTTAATTTATCCGCCTGATTAATTATTCTATCATTTGGTTACAAAATCCTCGAAAAGCCCAAGGCTGAAGCTATCTTTTTGCGTGTCACTTTTTAAAAAATAGGCCATTCTATTAGCGTGCCGGTTTCTTAGTTTAAGCTCCTTCCAGTAATGAAATTAGTTACGGTTTCAGATTTCGGCACACGGTGTTTTTTCATTTATCTCCATTAGTAACCTTTTTAATGCGGTTTTTTTTTAAATTACATAGCTTCTATTTCCCTGGTTCTTAATCTTTGTATTTTCCCATGATCATACCACAAAATTGAATTCTCTTTATTGTGTTTGGAACTTAAAATTCTTTTTAAAAATGTGGTTGAAAATATATTATAGAACCTTTCTTATGAAATAACCCAAAACGTGTGTCTCTAGAAAGATTTAATACTTTTATATCGTACAATCAATGCATACCCCGCTGTGCATTTGTACTTCAAGCCTATTTAAGTCGGAAAAAGACGTTTAAGTACGTTGACTAGACTCAGATTTTTCTCCTGATTTCTCATCTTTAGTGGGATATGGCTAAAATTCCTTGCAAAGAATATCTTAGAAATTTTTTACAGTGTTCGTGTTTTCTATTTTCATTGAACATTTTTCAAGATTTCTGATTCACATAAAATTCTGAAAATACTTTTAATAAAGGAAAAATTACTCTAAGATATTTTCCCCTTAAATTCATCACAAAAAAATTATTTAAATTGTTTTTATCAGTTACACGAGAGCAGATTGTTCCGTTTACTTTCCCTCGCACAAAATTGAGAAAACTCAGCAAGTAGAGCTTTTACTTCATTAGCTATATCCTAAACATGTTTTGAATAAAATTTTTACAGTCAAACTGTTAAATTGTTCCAGTATTTTTATATGAGTAATGAGCATTATATGAAGACAAATTTGAGAAAAAAATATCATTACAAATTAGTTTAAGGAAATAAAAATTTGTTCCGCGGGCCCACCTGCCTAAGTTGAATTACTTTCTTCTGAACGTCGTTAATGAAATTTAACAACGTACTATGTGTTATAAGTTGTACAATTAAATAAAATCAGTTACTATCGGGAAAATTGTGGTTTATTTACCTTTTGCCTGTCCATTATCGTTTTTAATCTTGTGTGTGTGGCTAAGGTCCCTGGGGCTGACGACTATCTCAGTCCCCAGTCCGGTGTACATATGAAGACAAGAAAACAGAAACATAAATCACACAATCGCAGAATTTTTTTTATTGGCAAACGATGACGCCGGCGATGTGCGATGGATTGAGGCTCCCCTTTCTAGACGGGGGCTCCTTTTGCAGGTGGAAGACTGACGAGTTCCCCAGAATACAACCAAGTCTTGTGCAGGAATCGAACGTCAGGCTAGCCATTGGGGTCCGGGGTTGCTTTAATTGGTCGGCAGATCTGTACTGTCCGTCCGGTATCCAGATCCATAATAAATGAAGGAACAGGCGGACCCTCGACTGCGCATTCAGGAATTACTGCAGTGACTAGTCTTCAGTTCATTCATAGTTGATGTCTTACTGGTGGGAAACTTATTGTTTTATGAATTAACTACTTAGCCAATGGGCGACGTTTTTACTCTTGGCTCTGTAAGTTCGTTGCATTATACCAAAGCAACACGAAAATGTAATTGTTCTGAGTTTAGTGTGCGTGTATTTGCATGTAAGTATACATGTCTACATATGCCTTCAATGTATATATACATATATATATGTGTGTGTGAGTGAGTGAGTAATTAATTTTATTTTTTTCCCTTATTTATTTATTTTGAAGTCAAAATACCCAAAATTAAAACGAGCGGCTTGTCAATTAACATCCAATTTTAGTACAATTTATTACTGTGAATCTTTGTTTTCTACATTTGAAACAACTCAATATATGCCAGATTTGAATATTTGGGGAAAGCAATTAAAATATAAATAATTATTAAAGATGTTAAAACTGTTTAAGAATTTAGAAATATTAATTATTAAACCATTGGAAAGATATATATTATATAAAAGCATTAGAAAAAAGTCACTTAAAATTTCTTTCATATCAAATATAACCTTTATTTCTGTTTTTGTCTCTACTAAGTATTTATACATTCCCAAATAGCCCATAACACTGTTTATCTTGTCCATTAATAAAACATTCAAATTTCATTTTAGCGTAACATTTGAAGTATTTTACATTTCTTTATCCTTATCCTCATGTCCTTAGAATGCTAGATGTATCACATTGGGGTAAATAACCTAAATTTCGGTTTCAAATTTTTCTAACTTTTTCTGAAATCGCATTTCCTTCATCTTACATTACATAACCGTATCGAATATATGCGATTGTAATTGGTAGCTGTGAAAAAAATGTGACAGAACTCCACCCACCTTGTTCCGAAGAAACGGATTGACCAGGTTTCTAGAGCGAGGTTTATGTATCATTGTCTTCTCTTGTAGAAAGTGTATTTTCTACGCTGTCAAGGCACCCGCAATTTCTGTTTATATCTGACACGCGATGCGAGGTTTTGAAAGCTTTGAAAAGGTTTTTGAGGTCAACTCGCTCGCAGGGTTCCTTTTAAAAGATCTTTTTATGACAGCATTTTTCTTTGAATATTGTTTATGACATATGGTTTATGGTAGATTGTAGACGTAGATATTTACTTCGTTACGGCTGTAATTCAAGCTTAAAACCTTCTGAAGCTTTGTGCAGGCGTTTAATTAAGTAGGTAATTATGTCATAATACTCTGCGAGGTTGTTGTAATTGAATGCTGGAATTCTCTTTCGTCATTCTTCAAATGCATGTTTTTCGTAAGCATCTTAGTCTACTGCTTATCACACTAAAAATGCACGATCTGGAATTGCGTCTATTTTGACCTCTTCGATAGTTTTTTTAATCAATGAATAATTAACAATGCTAGAATATACTTACTTTGCCCTTTATATCTTTCGTAATGGAAGTGTTATTCTAGTACAATAAAACCTCGTTGATCCGGATCAGATTTGTAGACATTTTTATTTAATGTTCACATTAGGTAATAATTTTTAACTGATAGCTAGAACGTAATTACAAATACGCGAAATATTCGCTTTTTAGTTTGATTCAATGTACAGATCCTGCATAGATTGTACAATAAATTATGGTAATAAAATGCGTTTTGTTGAGTATAAGAAAGATTTACTAGACTTATCAATTCTTTGTGAAGAAATGTTTGAAAAGTTATTTTTATATTTTTTAACGTCTTGTAAACAATACTATGTAATTTTGTTACAAAACATAGTTTTTAATCATAATAAACGGTAAGCCTGCTTAGTTAAGAATTTTGTTTTGCTTATTACCCGGATTATCCGAATTTTCGATTGTCCGGATTGCCTATGGTTCCAGTTAGTCCGGATAAACGAGGTATAAATTAATTACTGTATATATAAATTAAATACTGTATATATAAATTAAATTAAATTATTTTATTTTATAACAGATTTGCTCTTTGAAATTATATCAGTATCCTATTGTCCTTCAAATAGTGTACTCTGCACTAAAAAATATTTCGCTCTTCGTTGAAAATCCCATGTATCATTACTGTCATAAATGAAACAATGTCAGCACTTGTGGTTTATTGAAGAATGTTAGAGTTCTGTTGTCATATGGATTGCTACTTGAATTACTCAAGGGAATGGTATCGCTAGTATTCGGTACATTATTACCACCGCTTACCTGGGGTGAGGGTTGCAGTCTTGTCTCCAAACCTCAAAAGTCGGTATTCTACCATGTGAATTACCACGGCGTCGTAATGAAATAATTTTTAAAACAACGCTCTCTCCCATATTGCTCTTTTCTTTTCACTGCTATAACACCTGAAAGTTTTTTTAAAAATAAAATGTGGCAAACTGTTGTCGGAGCCTTCTACCTATGACGAAATTATTTAAACTTTTTATTACCTGGCGAAAAAAACCATGAATGCGAGGAAATATTAACTGAACGGAAGGTAGCTCCGATCTCGGGACATAACTGATCTCTTCCCTCCACTTCGTAGTTTTATTTTTCAACATTCGTAAAATTGCAGCAACATCGACAAATGCCGAAGTTTTTTATTTATTATATTATAAATAAAATATAAATATATTATTCAATCATTTTTAAACAATTGGAGTCTTCCAACCTTAATACCCTGCAGATTACTTCCCCTCGTGATTTTAATTATATTGGTTCTTAAACTTAGATTTATATATATATATATATATATATATATATATATATATATCTTCTTCCAATGTGGTAGACGATTTCTTGGACATCATCCTTACCACCATATGACACAGCGGATTTTGCTTGCCACTTTTCTGGGAGCACCGTATAGGTGGACCAGCATTACGCCCCTATGGACCGGTCCCGTAATTTTGAACCGAGTCAAGTGAAGAGACCGGAACACTTGACCCCGCACCTCCAGAGGTAAATTTGAGAACTTGAGGACATTGCAGTCACGACATATTTTACGTGCCCCGGCCGATTTTTATATATATATATATATGAACACAACTAAAAATAAATCTTGTTCACCCAATCTCTAAACATCAAATACATAGCTGTTAGAAATATAATTTTATATTAATATTTTCATAGTAGGGCACAAACGGAACATTTTCCATCGAAAGAAAATTAATAGTTGAAATTAAAGTTCAAATCATGGGGAAAAACCTATTTTAAAAATAATAGAAAGGTAATACTTTTAGTCAACAGCGCTGACATATTGATTAACAAATGTTCATTTCGAACGAATGTTACGTTTAATATTACCCTGAAAGATGTTTAATAAATACGCCTTTCACTCGGTAATCTTTCAAACAATTTAGTAAATATCCTAGCGAATTAAGCACTGTAAAGGAACTTCCTAATATTTATTTATTGCATGTCTGAAAGTTTTTTTTTCTCCCTAACGTACATCGTCCCCTTTAAATTTCGAGTATCTAAAATAATTCTAATAATAAAATATTAAAATATTTTAAAAATAGTGCCTTTTTTTGCGCCTGATGCAAATCATGCATTTATTGTTCGGGATTTCAAACAGTGTATACGTTACTGTATTAAATTTAAAAGGTGTTGCATGGATTTTAGTTTGCTTTTCTCCCCCTAACTTCAGTGCTAGGGGGAAAATACTCACCGGAAACATATCTAATACAAGTTTTGAAGTACCATTCGTTGTATTCGCGTGTTTCAAAATTTTATTTTAATCCTGGTACATCTACACCCATTAACTTGATCTGATGCGTCGGAGCTCTTGAGACAGTGCCTGGTATTGTTGGCTCAAAATCGTTTACTTGAAAAAATACGCCACTTAAAATATTTTTCTGAAGAGGTTTCTTACGCTTTTGCGAAAACGTCACTCTCTCGAAGATCGCTTTGCGAAGGATTTATGTTGTTTCTTTAGTCATATTTAGCCTCTTGTGGTAACGACTGCTTACACTGAAACGCTAAGAAGTGTTACTAGGGTTTAAGGACCGCTTTGTGTTCTCTAACAGAACGCAAAGACAAATCATGCAGGAGTCTCGGATGGACTCGATTCCTGGGGTCGGAATATTAATGGTGAGTGTAAAGATAGTTGTGTGTGACTAGCTTGAATTGATTTGGTTACTGGTGATTCTATTTATTTTTTCTAATTTGATTAATGGTCACATGCATCTTTTCAGTCGTCACTCTTTCAGAACTATTAATTCTGTTATGCCATGAATTTTAACTTTATTTCAACTGATATTTCAGCGGCTACACTCTTGGTATTCACCAGATTGTTAAAAGATTCTAAAAATATGCACTGATTCGGTAGAGCTATCAAAAACCTAATGAAACGTTTTTCTATTTCCTTGTTTAATTGCTTCTCTTTGAGCCAGTTTTGTATCCTTTAATGTAATTAAATCTCTTATTCATGATGGCAGATTAATAATCTCAAGTGCTCATTATGTTCCTCCAAGTGCCTTCCAAATAGTTATGTTTTGACCTTGATATAAATGTTTGAAAATATGATGTAGGAGTTGCAACACAATGGTTTGTGTCTTTGTGTTGCTCGGAAACAAGACTTTTAATTTTAGCGAGTGGGTATAAGTGTAAGCAAAAAGTCCTTGTATTTAAGTTTTGATGGTTTAGATTATTTAGACTTTGTCGTAAATGGATTTAAACAATACGTTCTTCTCGTACGAGTACTACACACATCCTTGCCTTGTGTTCTGTCGTAGGAAGGAAGGACGTCTTGAAAAATATTTAACATTCTCTTAATAAAACAGACCAGAGATTAATATAAATTACCCTTCAAATTATCATTTCTAATTGATGCAATTTTTTTCTCTTAATTCAAGATTTGAAGAATTGTGTAATGATTAATCTATTAAGTGTTTAAGTGCACTTCCATAATAGATGACATTTAAATTTTAATTACGGTATGCTGGAATACTCTTGAATTAAATTATATTTTCAAGTAGTATGCATTTTGTCCTGTTAAGTTCACATACACTTTGTCTAATAAAGTGAACTTCTAATATCGTTGTAAAAAATTTTAAGAGGCATTGTTAGAAACTGAATTCGTTGTTTGTTGTTCCCGTTTCACTAAAAACACTTCTGTCTTGAAACAGTGAAGATATATAACGTTATCATTTTTTTAAAATATAAATTGAGCCAAATTTATTTTCTTTGAATTTTATGATGTCTGTTATTCGTTTGTGACTGTAATACCGAAATTGTAGTAGAGGGTATATAACTTCGGATTCTCATGTTCTCTCCGCAGTGTAGGTATGGATATGAATAACTGCGTAATGAACAAATGGTAAACACTTTTGTGTGGCTAGCTACTTTTTCAAAACTATTATTTCCTCATTATCGTCTCATTAATCCTTCATGTGGCCTGGTTACTTCTTATTTCTTGCAGTATCGTAGTTACTATTTATTAGATTGTTTTCTGGGGTTTCTTTACATTTTATTTTTATTATTTTGTATCCGTAGGTGCTAATTTGATATCATTATCTGAGAAAAAATGTGTGTGACACTTTGAATTCTGAAATTTTTGGTAGAAAAAAAATTGTGAATTTTAAAAGATTTTACGGGAAATACACGTTTATTTTGTCATATGGAATTATGAGTCTGTCTACTTTCCGCAGTATTTGTAATCTATTGCTTCCAATTTTTACAGTTATTTACTAATAACACCTCAAACAACTATGAATAACTACGTTTTCTGTGATTTATTATTCATATTAGTAGTGATATTAAAATCCTATATTACTTAAGCGTGTTGATGTAAATCTTGGATAATGCAAGAACAACCGTAGTTCATGTTTGAACAGTTTCAATCCTACACTTCTTGATTTGTTTCTGCAATAACGTTAAAGGATAAACCATGGAATTTCTTTTTTCAACAATATATTTTCCTTCCGTGTGCTTATGTTTTTTCTTTGTGTGTAACGGGATGATTCATTGTCGTTTAATATAGAAATACAGACGCCTCGCTGCACAACCGTCTCCATCAGCCTGAATAATGATCCTCTTGCCTGATTTTAAAGGTTATCACGCGTCTGTCTGACCTGTATGTGTATAAATATAAATCGAAGACGAATAGAGTCTGGAAAGAGACGAGTCCTTCGTTTCCACTTTAAATCCAGCTAATGTAACCGTGCGCTATGTTGTTACGACATCATAACATTCACTCACCATGTCACTGTAAGAAGTATTGTAGACTGCCTAATTTTGTACACCGCAGTCCCGAATAAATTTATAGCATTAGGGAACAACGTGGCGACCATTCAAAAACTGAAAATGGAAGGTTACAATGAGATTTCGGTGCTGTAATTCTTTTTGATTAATTTTATGTGGTTTGTATTTAACTCCATCTCCTTTAAATATTATTTAACGGTCAGATTTCGGAGCCATGATTACAAAGAGTTTGATTTAGAGAAAAGGAATGAAAGATTATAATGGGATTTGGCAAAAAAATTAAATAAGTAAATGTGGCCTACATATTATAAATGACGCGTCTTAAATTATTGACATCTGCTTAAATTAAAAGAAACGTTCGTAGGCATGATAAACTTTACAGCTCCATTGGCAAAAAGTTTAATTTTAATTTTTATTCATCCTCTCGTCGTATTTCTGAAAATCGGTGGTCGTATTTCTGAAAATCGAAGATTTCTTGTGTCATTCTTCTTGTTCTCGTATTGATCTTACTTTATTAATTTAATGTGAACGGATATTTATCTTTTGACATAGCATTTCGTCGTATTTCAATGATGCTAGTATCCATTTATCATTCCATGATCTCTCTCTCTCTCTAGTGCTATTTATTCAGTTGAGGTTTCGGCTTGCTTATTCCAAGAACCATTCTCTCTGCTTCAAATAATGCATCGTTGGGCCTGGAGCAATTAATGCTTTCATTTTTACGCTACATTGAACTCTTCACTCTCTGCATGTTGCTTTCCGTTCATATTGTTCAACTCGGTTTGAAGCCGGGTGAGGTTTGGGAAAGGTCAATCGTCAATGCTTAAATCTCAAATACTCTACCTGATTATTTGTTGCTCTGAATTTAGAATTTAATTCTGTTTTCACTGTGCAATCGAATGAAATGATGAATGTGACGTGAATTATTTGTTTTACGGAGCATGTTAACTTAAGATGTTTGGAGCTGTTACATCTTTCAGAAGTCACTTTGGAAGATGTGTGTAATTTGATTGTCCTCTACTACCACAGATAAACACCGCAGAGAAACGCGTGTTTTCTTTATGGTACCCAAATGCTCCTGATTAAATGTTATCTGATCTTTCCGATCTTTAATAGATATAGTTGAGAATTTTAAGATTTCTCTGTAATGCATCAGTTTAACTTCTCAGTTTAGTTTTTTAGTTTTTTTTTTGTTTTTTTTTCCTCACGGCAACCTCATAATTATGTTGCAGTTACCCGCAAATTAAGCCCAGGGTGTGTATTGCAGAGTTAAGTTCGTTACTTTTTGCATTCGAATACGACAGCGTTTAACAAAGTTGGCTTTCTCTTCTCAAATGTGAGAAAATAATAAAAATTCTGAGGTATCGAATCCTTTCTACGCTTTTACCAAAAAGAAATCATTTTCTCTAATCATATAAATTGAATATTAACCAAACAAATTTAGTATCTAACATCATTCTGGTAATATACTCGTATACAGGTTTAATTCACTAAGACCTTTGATTTGTTTTACGGTAATTTATCCTTTGAAGTGATTTTATTACATTACTATGGTGTTTTAAAGTAAACTAGTCTTAATATGTACAAAATAAAGTTTAAACGTTAACAAAACAGCAGAAATTTGCTCGTAGATTACTTATATACCGAAACTTATCACTGTGCTTGTGCAAATTCTATTAGTTGACGGTGTATGCTCAAGCCAAACTCTTATCTCGCTACTCCGTGTATACAGCTGACCACAGAGTGTATGTATTTACTTTGCAGCGTTCGTGAAAAAGGTGATATTGTCATAGCTAGGCAGTTTCAAATAGGTAGTTTTAAATTAGAAGAGAAAGATCTCTAGATGATCTTTTTTTGAAAGGTAGAAACATCTGAACGATGGAATCATTCCAGTGTCGCAGGAAAGTCTTAGACAGAAGTTTCCAGATCACTAAATGTACAACAATATGTAATCTTCAAAGGGTGGAGGAGGTTCTTAAACACTGGTGACGTTAGACGACAACGACTACAATCGTAGCCCAAGAGTTAACAAAGCTTCAGTTTAAAATAAGTTTTATCAAAATTAATCTTTAAGTACACAGGATGTGAGTGAATTCTTGCCCCGAATATATATAAATCATAATCTGTTTAAAGGAGTATTAGTTAATTTTGGCTGCTATTTGAGTCATCCTTCTGTTTCATCCCTGGGGTGTTTCAAAGAGGTTGTATCTCGGCGGTCACCTCACTTGAGAGCTTTTTTGTAATTTTTTATTTATTTATTTATTTGGTTTTATTGCAGAGGAATATACCAAACAACCTTTTTCTGCCTATTTTATTAGGAAACTATCAATTTAACAGGGAATGCGTATTTTTAACTGAAATTCTTCTTCCTTTTTTTTTTGTTTTCCTTAACAAAATTGATGTTTCGATAATTTTATAACCAAAATTTATGGAACCCTGATATTTCTCATCCCGTGTTCCTTATAAAACTTATCTGTGCTCTAATGCCTACGATTATTACTCATTAACACTGTTACATTGCACCCGTTTATCTTTGCTTAACTCACTCCTTATCAAATCTGTTAACTCATTAGGTCTTTAATTGCTGCTGCCTTTTTCACGCATCAGTCCCTTTAAGCATGCTACAGACATCCAACAGACAATGCTGGAGCGCATAAATGCCTCAAATTAAGCTGTGGCATCTTCATATGCATACACACGGTCTTAGAGACACGTGTCTGCTGATCAGCAGACCAAGAACTTCAGAACTGCGTCCCTACTATGCCATTTGCTAAGGATCCGTGTGATTGCTCTTGCGAGAAAATGCACGCATTTCAATAATTATAATTGTTTTTGTTAGATTTTTTTTTTTTTTTTTTCTGAGTGTGATAAGAGAGCGATGGCGGATGCATCTTCTCAAAGGGATTCCCCGTTAACCCTTCCATTGGAGGCGAGGTCATTGACTCGAAAGAGTTTGTGTGAGCTTTCGTTCTTGATGCTGCTTTTAAAGCGTTTTTGTCTAGGGATGTTTTGTTTACGTGCGTCGGAGGTTAAGTTATTGTTTGAGCCGGGAGGCAGTCATAAGTCCCGAAGGTTGAAAGCTAAGGTGCATACTCAGAATTATGGCTTATATGCTGTATTTTGCTGGCATTCAGTATGACTCGTAGTTGCTGCTATTCTATCTGTCGCGAATGACAAAGGGCGGAATCCTGAATACTTTCCATTAAAACAATGACTGATGTTTGTGTTGTTCTACTGGTTCGTCATTTTGCATAATTATTTAATTTTACTGTTGTCTCAGAGTTAAACAATTACATTGCTAATAATTCAAGCTAATTTTAAAATATCTGAATTGTACTCGGGAAGGAAAAAAAGTTAAATGCCTTCTTCTTTTTTTTATATATAATTAATATTACATATCAGTACGAAAATATTGTCTGACAACGCATCAAAGTTACACTTAGTCCTCTTCGGTCTTCTTTACCCCTTCGTTTGTTAAAACCGTTTGTTGTGTTTTTCCTGGCCATACATTTTTTACGCTTTAATTTTTCGTAATATCATATAGTTATTTATAGAAGGAAAGTACAATGGAATCATTTTTACCGGTTATTATTATTTTCTTGCGAAAGTTTATTTGCAAGTGTCTGTAGAAAAATTGAATTAATTTACTGTATTATCTATTTAAAAGAAAAAAATTTATTTTTACAGGCAAAATTTGAAAGGCACAACAAAATAATCCCAAACATTAACAAATTATCGTTCTATTTAGAATGTGTGAAATGATGAATGATAAACCCTTTTCTGCCATAGTAACAGGTTGTGAAGTTGGTATATATTTCCTCCAGGTTTTCTTAACCATGCTCAACCCTTTTAACTGTTTCAAAATGTGAATCCACGATTCTAAACTCTTATTATGTTAGTTTTCGTAGAGTGGATAAAATGTTCTCTCTTGGAATCGATTATAACAAAGCGTGAAAAAAGAGATTTTATCTTATCACAAACTAACGTACTAAAACATAAATCAAGACAAGAGCTGTTGATGACTCCTTTTACTTAATGGCTGCATGTGCTTAAATGCTTCTTAAATAAGCCGTTACTATAACATACTACTGCTGGGTCGGTGTGGGTTTTATTGCCGAATAAAGATTTTAAGTATTAAAATTAACAGGAACGTTTTGCCCAGCGTGTAAACTCTTTAGAAAAAGAGACACAACTCTTATGTATTAAATGATGAGGACCATATTTAAAATTACAATATTATTTATTACAAAAATCATATAATTAAGTTTACTACATCATTTCATTACAGGGTTTCGATTAAGTGAATAAGTAACCACTTGTTACGTAAAACAAAATATAATAAACATTTGTATAAAAGTATTAAAAATGATTAATATTCTTTAAGTAATGAAATTGGGTCCTCGTCAAAATAAAAATAATATATTTATATTAATTAATATATATACAGTGGCTCCCAAAAGTGTTCGTACACTTACGATTTTCAATGAAATAGGGGTCTATCCATTAATTAAAATGAATATTTCAGAATGGGTACTTAATAATTAGATCTCTAATCTATTCTTAACAAAACTACATGAAATATTTTAAAAACATAGTAAAAATTTTTTTAAAGAAACCAGTAATCAAAAAGAACAAAAACTATATCTCACAAAAGTCATCGTACACTTGTAAAAAATCTCTACATATTTGTAAATATTCTAATTTTTCGTTAAATTAATATTTAGGGGGATATCCTTTAGCATCCACAACAGCTTTTAAACGTCTGGGAATAGATTGCACTGGTTCTTTTGTAATTTCTGCATCAATGTTCATCTATTCTTCCATCATAATTGTTTTTTGTTCGCTTTTCGTCTGAATGTCGTATTTTCGTACTGGAACCTCCAGTTATCTTCAAATATGTTCTATTGTGTTTAAATCTGGCGATTGAGGTGGTGTTTTGAAAGCTTGTGGAGAATTATAGAGACACCAGAGGCGAACGTTGACAGCCGTGTGCTTAGGATCGTTATCTTGATAAAAAACAAAGTTGTTTCCAATACCCAAATTTTGGGCTGATAATTTTAAATTGTCTCTTAAAATATTTATATAAACAGCATGACTCATTATACCATCAATAAATACCAAATTACCTAGACCTGATGCTGACATGCACCCCCACACCAGGACACCTCCGCCGCCATGCTTAACTGTTCCTAATAAGTTCTTGGGATTAAGATCCTCATTTTTTCTTCTCCGTACAATTATACGCCCATCGGAACCAAAAATGTTAAACCTTCAACTCTCAAAGGACTGATTTTTCTCTGACCGTCGACGCTATTCAAAATAAAAACCCCGTTCTCTTTGTAATATAGGCCCTTTTCTAACGCGGACCTTTTCTATCATTTTTCTCCTATACTATAAATATTTTTACTACACGTTTCCATTTTGTTTTACTACACGTTTCCCTACACGGTCTTACCAACCTTCCATGTAAAATTTTATAGCTATGCCCAAATGTAACCTTTTTTGAAATCCTTTAAATTTTATAAAACCCTTTTCTTATTCTCCCAAGCGTTCTTAAAACACCTACAGTACATAATATTCGCATACTTTCAGTTTCTCGGGTGCAGGCACTTGTTTACGCAAAATGGCAGGTGGTCAGGTAAACGCGAGGCCGATGATGTTTTAAGAACGCTTGGGAGAATAAGAAAAGGGTTTTATAAAATTTACAGTAAGTTTACTAAGCTGGGCTGACTAGCACTACGTCCCAGTATCCATTAATCGAGAATTTTCGGTAAAGCAATGATATCCATAAATTTTCTTAAGGTTTAGCAACTCGAAATTTTCAGACAAAATATATGTGTTAACAATTCTATTCCATCAAAATAAATTTTTTATCGAGAAATAATTTGTTTGGTGTTTTGCCAAAATCACTGAAGTATAAATATATCATTCACTTGATCTGATGAGTTCTGAGTTATTCGTTCTTTATATTGTTAAAAACTCTAATATTAATTACTTTAGTCACTGGTTATCAGTATTTTGTTTCAAATACTTCATCACTTTCGTAGAGGGATGAATGTAAATGTGTTTCACACTCACCTCCGAGTCAATAAAGTCGATTACAAATAATGAAAAATAGTGAGAACTCCTCTCAGAGTCAAGTGGAAGTACGATAAATATAAAACATCTAATATGGATTTCATAATGTTAATAACAATTGCGGTCTTAATCATGAGGTAAACTAAAACAACATGAATCGGCATTCCTGTACGCTAACTCATGTCTTGAGGTCTACCTTCAGCTTCCGGTAAACCTACGACTTTTTCGTCCTTCAACCGCGCAATCCTTAAATGACACCGATAATCGCTGTCAGCTTCTGTAACCCGAAACTCCAACCAGCAAAACAGGAACAAGACTTGTGCTGAGATAGCTGTTAAGTCATCTCAAAAATGAGATAGCACTTGGCGCAACGGAGTCACGTGCGTTTCCTTATTATGTTTCCAAACAAACAAGAAGCATCCTCAACTATTCCCACCCTCTGCTGCATCTTGTAATGTCTTCAGAAAAATGCTGATGAATACCGTATGGTGTATGTCCTACTTTGGGCAGCATAACGAATGTTGTTTTATCTATAACAGATGATTATTTTTATGCATTCACGATACGGTTTTTCGTTTCTGTATATGCTTTCATTGGGCGTTTTGATTTGCAAGTCTGAATATTCGCTAATAGTAACAGTTGTGTATACTTGACGATAACAGCAGTTATGTTTCTTTTAAAAATTGTTTCCACGATAAAACAAATTTGTTTGTTGAAGTATATAAAAAATAAATAGAACTCGCATTGAAGAACGTGATCTTTGCTTATTTGGAGATTATATACCATTATAACTCCTAAAATATATTCTATTAGTGTTGTACATATTTCTTTTTATAACCTTCCTCAAAGCGAGTTGTATCATGAAACCGTTTCTGCACTATTTTTACCGAGTTGATTATTTATCGCAGACGTTCACTGTTCACTACTGAGGCGTTGGGTGGAACTCCCCTCTCCTCCTCTATATTTGGGTTCTTCACATATTATTTCTGTGTATTAACAAATAACGCCCTGCATTATATTTTTGTCTGAAATTGTAATCATCTATCCCGAAATTTTTTCCCGGGTATGGGCTTCGTTCATATCCCACTTTTTGCGCCCATTTAACTAGTAGTATTACTCATATGCCGGTGTCATTATTTCTGGAAAAATGTTGTGTAATCCTATGCATGTATTACTCTAAAGGACTTATGTAAGATGTAAAATATAGGGGTAATGAGGTAATAAGCTCATTTTAGAGCGGGGCTCTAGTTTATACTTAGCTCGAAAGGTTTTTCATTTTTTAAATTTGTTTTACAAACGGGGATTTAGTAAGCATCACTCAACTCATCCGCTTCATTAATTAAACGCCGCTAGAATTTTTTTAAAAATCGATTAAATTGTTTGAGATTTTGACTGAAAATAATTATTCTGATAATTCTCTGCATTCATAAATCATTAGCCATATACATGCAGCTGTATTATTTGCTGTTAAAAACAGATTTTAGTTTTCATAAACAGAATTCGTTGCTAAAGTAAAAATTAAAGAAAATAGAATTCGTTGAGAAGAGAAGATGCTGTTAAAAATCTTGGTGACTAAGCGTATACGTTCTAGATACGTGGCTTGATTGAGAGAGACAATATTATCTTTCCTTACGTAGCATTAATATGGTACCACATAACTTTAATGGGTAGTTCAGTTCATCGTAGCTATGATAAATAAGATGTACCTGATACAGCTGTATCGCCGTGGAGAACTGATAAGTTTAAATTAATATTTAAAAAATAAACGAATGCCTCGACGAGTTTTGCCTGTATCTTGCTGAATATTATTTTGCAAACCTCACTGAACTATCATTAGAAGTACTGAAAAATGAAATTCAAGAAAATGTACTCCATTTCGCTCACTTCGCAAACCCGAAGTCTTTTCTGATGGTAGAAGATTTGTAATAAGTAGTGACACTGATGTAATCGGCATTTATCTTATTTAGAATGAAATATAAACGATTTTATACCTCATTTTCAAATATAATATTCATTTTAGCTTCTTTGTTGTTAAAAGAAGAAATTGTATTATGAATTTGCGACCAAACTAAAAAATGATTATGAAGCCATCTTATATGTTGCTCCATATCCTTAACGTAGGTAAATATAGCCAGTACCTATATCTTTCTCTACGTTAAGATATAGGACGTAGATAAAGATACGACCTTATCTATGGCAGAAAAATTTCTTTAAGTAGTTAATTCTCGTTAGCCAAAAAAAAAAAAAAAAAAATTCTTTAACCCTAGTTAGATTTTTTTTTTGTTTAGGGAATTTTAGAAAAATTAGTTATTTGCACGTCATCACCGTCACCGATTATTTGTTGCTAAGCGTCTTATTTGATTCAGTAAGCACAGATGTGTTCCTCCTCCTTGGAATTCATCTCAATCATCCTTTTGGTTTATGAATTTGTTTTAAATTAGTGAAGGGACTACATAGTTTACTTATATGTTGAATCTAAATTTACCTTTCGGCTTGAGACTTCATAATTTAAATAATGGACTACATAGTTTACTTATGTGTTGAATCTAAAATTACCTTTCGGCTTGAGATTTCATAATTTAAATAATGGTATCTCTTTATGCCTGCATTCAATCTTTCGGAATGCAGGCATACTCATACAAATTAATGCTAGTTTGTTATTTGCTTTGTATTTAATTTCTATTCACTATATAGAACCATTTCCTCCCCGGAGTGTGCTGAATTACTCCATATTTAGAATTTTCTGTAAAGGTTGTTTGGTTAGTCAGAATTTACCAAAAACTTTTGTTAAGGATTTTTTTTCCCTAATGATACTGTAATGTTTAACGCAGGAAGTAACGTTATTAACCATAAAGTTATATAAATTTGGATATTGTTTTAGGTGTCATTGAAAAGGGATTATCAAAAGTATTTAGACTACTGTTTTGTCAAGCTATGATACATTTTTATTTGTGTTATAACTATAGTAATACTAACGTTCTTTTCCTCCCTTTTTTTAGGTAAGTGTTTTATTGAAGATGTCTGTTTGTGTGAAGATGTCTTTGTCCTTAAGTATGTCTTCATTTATTTTCAAACTTTCTATCTGCGTTATAAATAACTTGTTATCAGTTGTGCTTCTCTAAAAATGCATTCTCAGTGGAAGTGATAATTTGTTCGAATATATTTTTTTATTTTTAATGAATAATCGTAATTTCTCGTAAATGTCGAACAGCAGGTTGAAATTGGGAATTTTTCAGATTATCAAATGTATTTATAAACGCGCCGATTTCAGTGCTTACAATACATGAGCAATAAGAGTAAATTCTATAATATGTATTATCGACTATCATAAGTTTTCAGGGAATCACAGTTTTTGCCGTATCTGGGAGTGTCCTTTAATACTATTGGCCCTATAGTACTCCAGAGAGTTAATCCGAGTCGTGAAATGTTGTTGCTGCCACAAGTAGATAATGTGACGTTTTTGCTTGGGACTTAGAGTCGAATTCGGTACCCCAGGTAGCTCGTGTCACAGGTTACGTTAAATGAGATTAACAGCCAGACTAATAGATTAATTTTAAAATATGCACTTTATTAGGTGCTCTGGGTTAAACGGAAATAAGGTACAGTTATCAATACAGGAACACTAGATGAATCAGATGAGTTGAGGTCGCACAGTTTGATGCACTGTTCAGGTTAATTGAATGGATCTCGCAGCCACTCTCGTAGATAGTCGGGTTCTCGAAGGTCAGGATAAGAACACGGACGGATGAATACTGTTCGCAAATATCAGCTAGAGTTATCAGCTGAATAATCGAACGATAGTTATCAAGGGATCGTTATCCCTAGCCAGAGCCAGCAGCTCTCGGGTTTTCTAAGAGCAAGTTCTGCAACTTAGAGCCTAAATCGAATAAATTCCGGGAGAAAGATATCTCCAGTCAATTGTTATCACTATCCGCCCTGTCGTCGTTCAACAGAGATCCCTAGCTCTCAGCATCCGCATCTGTTATAAGTTTAGTCCCGGGTGGGAAATTTCAATCTTCGCTCTTCCGAGCCCGTCTTCCCATTGGTTCAAACCTGTTTCCGTGTGCAAAATTCTAGTAGTTAATTTATCGATACAGTATCGAGAACTTCCGTATCGATACTCGTCAGGGAGCGGTTCACTATTATGCTATAGTGTCTTGCTTCCCGCCGTCGTGGCGCCGACTTACTGTATACCAACTGCTACCTGGCCAGCTGACTGTCTTTGTCGTTCCCCTTTCGCTGCGAGGGGAGGAAATATCACAGCCCTCTGAAAATTCTTTAATCCCTCTGAAGGAATTATATGGTTTTAAGTTCCACTACTGTTTTCTAAACAGCACCTTAATAGTCTTTAATGCTCTGAGGGTTGAAAATTCACAATAATGAATTGTTGTGGTCAGACCTGTACCCGAGTTTTGCACTGTCGAGACAAAAATGGTTAAATTCCCGTTTTAGCTGTTGTGGGACTATTTACGAAGTCTCGGTTCTCCTAAGTCAAAGACCTGCCGATTTCAATCAATTGTGGATAATTTTCACGAAAAGGAATATTTAAAATGCGGAATGGTGGTTAAGTTTGATAAACCGGCATATTTCTGTGGCTTATGTAACCAAAATTAATTATTGATCCTCTCCCGTTTCTTCTAAATTTTTCGAAAGTGTCTTGTAATAAAAATCTTGAGTAGCTAGTATATAAACATTCTGAATCGAAAAGACCTTACCCAACTATACCATGGTTTGATTTGCGGGGTATTTCTAGGGTAACTCATTTCCATTAGTGTTAGAAACAATTGCTTTGTACCATGAAAACTGTTTTTGAAGAGCATAATTGCTTTAAATGATTCGAAGGAACGCAGACATCTGTAGAATGATTACGAATATACATATATTTTTTTCATTTTTTTCACTTCGTGGTCAGCTACTTCACTTAATAAGACATACTGAAAAATGTCGCCATTGCTTAAAAGATTGAGGCCTAAAACAAATCTGATGTCTAAAAAATATTGTCTGTAACGACTGTTATTAGATTGGGAACTGTCATACGAGGAAAGCATGATTTTAATCGATATAACTTTGCTACCTGGTTCATTCGTTTGATCGATGGTAAAGTCGATTTTCTCTCATTTGGAAACCGCTGATGTTCTGGACTTTTTGAAAATGCTAATCTTTGCAGTTATCTTCTTAGTTTAAAAAGCCTCGCCAGTTTCGATGCCAGATAAAGTACAGTTCGTACGGTTCTTCCAACATATAAGTCCTAAGGGCTACTTATATTTTGGTGTTCCTTTGCAAAAGACTCTTGTAAACCATGTAAGACCGTAATTTTTGAACGTGAGGAATTATTGTTCATAGTTTTAATGGAGGCGGAATAATTAAGAAGATTGAATCCACCACAAATTCACATACTTCTATTATTAAGCTTAATTTACTCAATTCTTTATGAAACTGGTGTACCAAAACAATTTCAGCGTGAATAGCAGAAGTGGAATCTGAAAGAATAGCGGCCATTTTTCTTGTATTTGCAATACCCATAGCTCTTACCTGTATAAAATATATCTATTCAGGCCCGAGAAGATATAAAAGCGGAAAAAATAAGAGACTAGAATTAATGTCGCCGTATTAATCTCGTCCATGGATATCCTAAAACAGTCTGTGTAAGCATGCAGCCATTCTAAAGCAGGAAATCCAGTGTGTGTGGTATCTAGTGCAAATGCGTGTAATTTTTTATCACGAGCGATTTTCTAAGATACTAGACAAACTAATTTAGTGTTAACCTGCACATATCGTGTTTCAATTGTATTTCTAGGTTGCAACAGTTTTTCAGGTATGTGTCACATCCAAACCACATCTGAATTATAGATCCTTTAATATTCTTATTATATATTATTATTTGTTTAAGGACTCATTTCCGTTTTTTAATTTGAAAGCTTACCCACACCATAAAACGAATTTCATTTTCTCATTGCTTTTGCATTGTTGATTATAAATAAATGTAGTTGGTTTCCTTGTCCTGTAGCTTTAACACAAGAAGTTATTGAGTGGAATCTAGAGACACTTGTCAAGGGAAATGCTTTCATATTTTAATCATTTTAAGACATTTTAAATGCAATATACAGAATAAACGCAGCTGATTTAAGTTTTTTTACTGCGTCTGAATTAAAACCCTAATGTTGAATACAAAATTAGTTTGTTGTCTCGCAACGTTGCCAAAATTTTCAAAAAAATTTCAGCATTTGAAAAGATTCATAATTCAGGCTTTAAAAATTATGTTAATCCGGGGGGGGGGTCTCTAGAATTTATAAATTTGTTAAGATGGAATAAATATAAACTGATGGTAACGTGCACGATAAAGAATAAATGTGCGTGTTTTTATTTTTTTTTTTTAATTATCCTTTCAGTTGTGTACATACGTATGACAACTGCAAAGATACGTACTAAATAAAAAGATATCGTGATATCAAGTTATGCATAATAAGAACTTTTTCATGGTGAACACTTAAACGTATCTTTCCAATTTTTCCCCATTCTGGAATTTTCATATAACATTCATATTTTATCTCCTTTCATTTTTTTCTCAGAGTTCAAATTGTATTGAGACCTTTCTAAAACTTTTTTTAAGTTAGTGGAGGCACTTGTCCTCAAACATTCGCCTATACTACGCCGCAGTTTCCTGTCCATTTTATTATGTGGGCAACATATAGGTGGACAGCATTACCCCCTATGAAGGGACGACACAAACGAAGGCATTTTTCGTGGCTCGACGCCGCGGATTCTTTTCCGGCACCTTCAGCACCGAATTACCAGCGCGCTGTACACAGCAGAGCACCACAAGCGCCCCTTTCTAAAACTTAAGCCACTATTAATATCGATATCATGTTTTGCCATTTGTCATAAATTTTCATTTGTTGCAGTTCGATCTATTCGGAATGTAATCATTTTTCAAAAAAAAAATTATTAACTGCTTGATTAAAATTTTACGTCAGTTAATAGATCATCGGTCTCTATAACTTCAGTTTTTGTTATAATAATATAAACAATTCAACATAAGCACGAACATTAAAAATTAAAAAGCGGGGCATAGACTGCCAAACAAATTAAAACCACCCTAACGTTGAAAAACATAATTTTTCAATGAAAAGATGCTCAGTTGCAGCAATACCATATTGAAAAAGAACCAATATAACATAAAACATAACCAATCCAACAGAGCAAGATAATAATAGGACGAAGGTTGACCAAACAAATGAACCAAGAAAAGAAAGAAACAAGCACTTAGGGCTTCCGCGCTTCAAACGGCAAGATTCTGTAGTAGTGCCGGAATAAACCGAAATCGAGGTAACCGAGGTTTCGAGGAAAACCTACGTAAGAACAATTTCCTTAATAATTTCGGCCAATTTAAAAGTTTAAAAAAAATGACATTTGACTCGGTATATTTTAAAGACGTTTAGGATAGGGTTTCTGTTCATAATGGTTTTTAACTGGGGGTGTGGCGCTGTGGTTTTGCTACAGTGACGTATCTACTAGGGTTAAAAATGGCTGCTGTTTACCATAACCGTCACTTACTGTTTTTAGGGTACGTATGCATCTTTGCTTTAGTCTTTGCATTAGGATTGTATGTGTACTTGCATTATGGTGCGTTGAGACCTTAGTGCAAGTTGTCCGTTGTTCATTTGACTATCTGTTTCAATGGGGATCTCGGGGCCTTGGGATGTTTTTTGGTATACCTGCATCTATTCAGAAAGTTCCCCTTGAGGTAACTGATTTGGTTATTTCTCCTGATGAAGAGACCAGTCGGTTATTCTCCCTGATGAAGAGACCAGTCGGTTACCTCGATTTCTGGTTTAGTTCCGGCACTACTACATAATCTTGCCTTTTGGTGCGGTGGAGACCCGAGTGCTTGTTTCTGTTTGTTTTTTTGTCTACATTCTTCCTATTATTTATCTTGCTCTGTTGGATTATTTATGTTTAGTTAAATTTCAACTTTTGTGTTTCAGAGAAAATTCGGAATATAAAGCTGGTGATAGTTGTTTGCTATGATTTTACGAAATTTTTCTATAGAAAAGTTGTAAATTTTTTTAATATGTTTCAATAAAAATCTTGGAAAGTTTAAAAGGAAAGTGTTTAGATTGCTAACATTTGTATAATTTTATTCGGTTATGAGGTGCCAGATATGATTTTAAGGTCGCTTGCAGTATATCCGTAATATTTTATAACGAGGATTTTAAATATTCATGTATCAACTTCGAGTTATGACCAGGTGTATAATACTAAAAACATTCCAAGCTTATTTACTACTGGCATCTTTTCGATGTGTATTACCGCAAATTCAGGTACGTACGGAGTTGCATCTCCTATCGGCCTCTTCACAGTGAATCCGGAACGTTACGTAGCGTCAGCGTTAAAAACGTTAACCATCACAGAGCTCATTCATTGACCACGTGATATGTCAAACCAATCACAGGTCATCAACAATCCCGGCGCCACGTAGTAACGTAACGCAACGCAACGCAACGGAAGCAATGTGATAGGCCTTTAGGCAACTCGTGCGTTTTCTCCGCCGTCAATTCTCGTCACATTGTAATGATAAGCATAACTTTCAGTTTTTTTTCAAATATTTTTTTTTCAGAGGAAAGTTAATCACCATAGTACACCAATCTTTTCCAACTTGATCTAGAGTTTGTCTAGATCCACACTCTTTTATTTTATCATAAACCAGACGTACTTATTCTTTAAATTTTATAATTCAATTTCCGATACAAATATTAATTAGATCAAAAAATAAATAAATAATCATTACATAACATATCCAAGAGGAAAGGATTATAACCCGTGATCTTTGTTAGAACGTTTTCAAAATATTGAAAATTCGATTACTTAGTTTCATTCCACACTAGAACATCAAGAATTAGATTAATTTAAAGTTAGGACAAAAACTTGCCGAATATCTCTCATGGAATAGCATTCAGTGTAGAATACTATTCCGTTGTTGATTTACAATATGTTTGATGTTTTGAACTAAAAGGAATTAGACATTAAGTATTTTTATTTGCTGAAAGAATGTGCCAAGTCCCCGAAGTATCAGAGCAGCATTAGAATTTTTTAAAGTTTACATTCCATATCTGGTTTAATTTATGCAGGAAATAGTGTAGCAGATTTTATGTTTTGACGATCATTCTAATCTAAATGACAAAAAAGGAACGAAAATGGCTGTATTTTCTCCAACACGTGGTTTAATAGCGCTATCAGTCACCGAGAACATAATTTTTATTACTTCTCATTTCTGCCCAAACACCTGTGTATTCTCGTGGGGCCCCGGTATGTTAGTTTCTTCTTATTGCCTTAGCGCACGGTGCTGACACTATCAAGATGGCGGGCGGCTACTTAGAAAGAAATCCTTGCTGATTTGTAACCGGAAATTTAAAGCGGAGGCGTAGAAAACTCCGACTTATAGTATTACGTAGTAATTCTGCTGAAAGTAAATATCTTAAGAAACTACCAATTCTTTATACGTATAATTCCAACAGCAAGATTAGCGTTAGTGAAAGAGATTGGGATGCGTAAAATTTTTTTTTTTTTTTAATAGAAAATCTCAGACACAACGACTTTGAATTTAGACGAGTTTTATTTTATTTTTTAGATTCGTATGGGTGTGCTCCGTTATTGATTTGAAGAAGTTTAATGTTATTACACGAATTCACATAGCTTGCAGCATATTTTAGAATGGAGGTGGCAGCTTTAGATGTATTATGAAATTACTTTTAGGTATATGTATTATGAATTATTAATTATTTTAGGTCGAAAGGGGTCGTAATGCTTAGGAGATCGTTTTTTGTGAATTGTTGCTAATTTTTAAGCCTCATAGAGCAGATACACATTATAACTAAATTTTGGTTTGGGAAACTCTCTTTCTACAATGTGGTATGTTCTTAAAAGGTGTATGGCAAGGATTCCAACCAGAGTTCTGCGACCACCCCGGGGTGCCGCGAGATTTTTCCTGGGGGATAGACAAAAAATATTAGTTGATATCAAACGTTGTTCTCTCAGCACCAATCGCAAGTCTCTCAATAATAAACAAAACTGTTCTTAATGATTCCCGTTGTAGTTCTCTAGCGCAGTGGTCCCTAAACCCCCGGCCGCGGACCCGGTACCGATCCGTGGATCAAATGGTACCGGCCGCCCAAGGAACATTAATATTTCCATTTTATTTACTGTGGTGTATTTTTCTCGGGTTTGTGCGACTTTGTCGGGTTTGTGCTAATTTATAAATTTGTAACAGAAGAATCTGTAACTATTTTAAATTAGTTTATTATTATTAAACATTTTCTGATTATGATTAAATTGCAGAGGTCATAGCCCCCCCCCTCAGCAGGCCGCAGTAAAATTACCAAGCGTTGACCGGTCCGCAGCGGGGATTAAAAGGTGGGGAGCACTGCTCTAGCGTCTTACTACACTGAATCCCAGGCTAGTTCTGAACTGTATTAATATATACTACTAGGTGGCCCGTGTGACCCTTTTCGCATGCGATTAAAATACGTAAATTTATAGTGAGGTTGGTGGTTTGTAGTTGGATGAAAGAAGAACCGGTTCATTTGTAGCAATTGTTTGTCAAATAACAATGGTGCATAAGGATAATACAAAACCAATTACAAAACGCCTTTGGCCACAATATTGGAGGTGAAACATAAGACAAAACAGGGGAACATGAGATATGTTACACTTCAAAATACCTTTGCAGACAATATTAAAAATATGACACAAACTCGTGGAAAATGGGATATTTGCATTACAAAACCTGCTTGTGCACGCTATTTGACCGGGGCCGTTTCGACTCATCCAGTTAAAGAACTCTAGGGCCAAAAGTCAATTTTTCACTTCTTTTTTTAAACAAACAGTACAATGTGTCATTCTGAATTAACAATTCGTCAGAAGCGGATAACTTAATCTTTAAAATGGTACCTCATTTATCGATTTTGGTTAAGTATGAAGGGAGAGAAAGGGATCGTTACAAAAAAAAATCGCCTTCTACAAATAATATACATGGTTTTTCCATGTAAAAAGAATAATGTACACCTACGCGGATGTTGCCAATAAACAGGGCCGCCCACAGGGGGGGGGGCAACTGGGGCACTTTGCCCCAGGCCCCCTACTGCCGGAGGGGCCCCAAAAAATATGAAAAATCTATTTATTAGATTTCCTCCTGAAAGAAAATTCTGAAACTTGTACCGTACTTCGAAATTCAAAATAATCTCCTGAAAAATGGGGCCCCCTGAAAAATAAAAAAAATTATTCGATTAATCAGATTCCTCTTACTACAAAATAGTGCCCCCATCAGAAGTTTGCCCCAGGCCCCGCAAAGTCTCTGGGCGGTCCTGCCAATAAGTAACTCATTAATGAAATCACAGAATGATAATAAAATCAAGCGATTTTTAAATTTAAAAGTTCAGTGCGATTGATAATGGTAAAATATATAAAAAGCTAGCGCGCGCCATCTAGGGGTAAGAAGAATTGTTTATAATTTTATACTTCGATTTTTAAGCAAACAATAAGATGCGTAGTTCTAAATTAACAATTCGCATGAAATGGAGATCGTAATCTTTAAAATAGTACCTCATTTATAGATTTTAGTTACGTATAAAGGGGAAAAAGGAATAACCCTCCCCCCCCCCCCAAAAAAAAAAAAAAAAAACTTTTAGAAATAATTATATATAGATTCTAGTGTTTGTTAATTATATCTTTCAATAAATAAATAAAATCAGCAGTACTAAGTACTTAAATCTGACACGTTCCAGATATAAATTCCGCTTTCATTTAATATTTAAAAAACTAAAATTATATAATATAATGAATGATCACGATGAAAATTTTCTCTGCTATCAAATATAAACTCCATTCAATATATCATTAATTTTTTGTGTCGCTATTGGCACCTAACAGTCAAAATTTCTTACTAACCGTGTAGTGTAATGTAATTGCTCGGTTCGTGATAATTTTATGCCTAAATTCGCAAATGCTTATTATCCTAATCTAACTAATGTTTTGATGTGTTTTATTATATTTAGATTGAATATTTTAGTAAAAAATCAAACGTTTAAGCAAAAATTATTAAATTTTTCTGAAGCAGATAGTTTTTATTCAGAAATATGCCAATCCAGAAACTCTAAATAAAAAAGCACTATTCATAGTTGCATTATAAACTTTCCCAGATCTCAAAAACTATTCATGAGTTAACATGGTATTCGGAACCTCGTTAGTAATGAGTTTCAGGCAAAAGGCGTATCGTGTTCTTCGAAAACTCGGCGGCAATCACATGGAAGTGGATATTATGTTACGCTCATTGCACCGATGCGAACCACATGTTGTAACATCGGCACGCTGCGACGTCTCTGAGTGTATGCATTTTAAGCAAAACACTGGCAAGGAAAAAGAACCCGGTAATGGGCGGCTCGGCGAGAACTGTGACAGCAGAAGCCTTTGGGTGATGGGGAAAAGATAGTGAGGTCAGGTCGGGGCATAGTCATGAGCGCACAGACACACGCACACTGTTTCGCGAGCTTCTGCCTCAACCTGTCGGAGGAATTAGGCACTACTGACTCATCAGGAGTTGGAATAATAACTTTCACAACCCGCCCATGTTTGCACATTCTCAGAAAGTGCATATTGTTGCTGTAATGGATGACACCTGGTAGGCAGCCGACTGGGGTCAAAGGGTGTCAAGTTTTCTATAGGAACAAGGGAAAAGAAAAAGCACCAGAGCTACGCATGTTTATTAGTTTTATGACTAGTTGGCCGAAATATTTGTGTATCCTGTGATGAATTGTACCTTCCGTGAGTTTATTTTCCACCACTGATGAAAATTCTATTTATTACTTGTAAGGTACTTGTAGGAGACTTGGTAGGTTGACTTGTAGGAGAACTGTAAAGTATATAATGTGACGAAGGTTATGAAAATCAAATTATTTTCCTTGTTAAAATCTAGATTTTCAGTTTTTTTTTTTTTTTCTGATTGCTCAAAAAATAAATGCAGTTGTAAAAATCCTAGGGGATGTTGCCCGAGGCTTCCAGGATAGAGGTGTCCCAGATCGATGTAATTTAAAAAGAAAATATTATTACAACGCACTTCGAGAATGATGTTTCAGAATTTTGACGTTAACAATTTCCTCTCTCTTCGGTTCTATTTCTTCCATAACCAACCCACATTAGTCACTTTCGCAGTCCGCGTTTAATGCGATGCATGCTTAAAAATATTGTCTTCACGGATTGTGCAGGTTTTTTAACGATAGAAAGTCGGTGTTATAATAAGTTTTCTTTCTTTAATAATTTTTGCCCTTTCTTTTCTCTTTGCCCTCTACTGAAAATCCTTTTGCTTCTTTGTCTGGTTTGTTGACTTTTCCCTGGGTATTTTGGTAGTAAAACTTGAGGATAAAAGTTCAATACGCATACGCCTTCGGAAGCATATGTCGTCTGTGGGTGTTTTTTTAAAATTCAAATACCTTATTATTCTTTTCGAGAATATATTCAATTCACAGGGATGATTCTCATTTAATCCCAGTTCAGCTGAGGTCCAAATATCTTTTACATTGTTTAGGATGCTAATGTGTGTGTTATTTTTAATTTCGCTTAAAATTGCTTTTATTTATTGCTTCCGAATTTGAACACCCGCAAGGAACTTTATAAATTTCTTGCATATATTTTCATAATTTTAGGTAGAACATTTGTAGAACTACTATTTTGTTACGTTATGTAATTCCAATGCTGAGCTAACTGGATCTATGGAGAATCAGAACTGTTAAGAATTTTTTATTTTGAAGTATTTTTAGCTCAGTTTATATGCCAAAATATTCCGTACGTAAGAGTAATTATTATAGTATTTTAGAGAATTAAAAATCCCGATTGTTCTAAAGTTTAAGATACGCACGGTTTATACGACAAGATACAGCTGAATTTTACAACTGAAAAAAAAAACCATAAATGGATTTTATGATGCCACCAAAGATGGTTAATATCATCCTGTTTGAATCACTTTCTTGTATGAAGTTCAGGGGTGGAACTATAAAAATTGTTGACAGTGTCCCCTATTTCAAGAGGTGGAGATTTTCTCGCCCATAAAAAGAGCTCGTAAAATAAGATACGGAGATAAAAGCTGAAACGTGTTAACGGAAACATGTCTGTGCTGTTATTCTGGAATTTTAATGCATACACTACGAATATTGTATATGATCGCGGTGTGTGGGTCCATTCCTTTAAAAATTCAGAGAAAGGCACTTTTCAGTGACCCTACTGAACATCTTGCCACGATATATCCCAGACACTTTTGGTTGTGTATAATTTTATTTTCGTTACTTACAAGTATTATTTGTTACATTGAACAGTATTTTTAATGCGTAAAAAATTTGTCTTTGATCACCAGACAGGCTTGATGTGGAGTTCTGTTCATATGTCAAGTCATTCAACCGAAATCATAAGATTGCGGTCTGATGTCTGAATGGTGTTTTGCAACGGTGATTCGGTGATCCAGTATTGAGCCCTTAACATTAAATTTAAGTTTATTTCACAACTATCTACATTTTTACAAGTTTTAATAAACTGAGGGTGTTAATTATTAGGCAACCCCAATCCTTACAAAACTGCATTTCCAATCGCCTGCCACAGACTGGCGGAAAGTCGAAAACATACATATCGCGCGGTGCTCACACAGCACCCTCTCGCGGTCAAAGGGAGAATCCGCAACACTCCCCACCTGAACTCTCATGAGTTCACTTACCTTAGATTCCAAAACATTTTACAACCAATAACCATTTACAATTTCAAGAATAAAACACAAAGAATATATCAATACAAACATCAAAATTAAGCATAATTTGATAAACAAACGCACACTAATAAGAATATAAGAAATTAAAGAATGGTACGCACTAAGTATTACACACATTAGAACTTCAAGTATTTTAAATGAAAAAATAATTAATAATCAATGTTGCAAATGTATATTCACACACAAGTACAATAATCAATAACACAGATAGGAAATCAACATTATACACTTCAATTAGACTTACATAATTAAGGGTTAATTTCTAAATTATAAATAAGTTGTACTGAGCGTTTTATGTTACCTTTAGGCGTTTTGATAAGAAGAGAACGGACATTTCCGTCTCGTCCCGGATACAGTTCTAAAATCTTTCCCATCAGCCACATATTCCTAGGGTAACGCTCATCATTGATTAAAACAATATCATTCACTTTAAATGAAGAAACTTTACCTGGTTGTTGAGAGATATACGCTGATCTGAGATTAAGTAAATACTCCTTTCTCCATCTATTCCAGAAATGATTCAAAAGGGTTTGTTGATATTTAAATTTCTTTGCCAAAGAATTCCTATTAACAATTAAGTCTTCATTTTTATGTTTTGTTACAGGTAAAGACATTAACCTTTTTCCAACTAGAAAATGAGAGGGGGTAAGGGGAGAGGGTTCTGAGGGTTCGTTGTACAGATACGTGATAGGCCTAGAATTAACCATGGCTTCAATTTCTAGGAATACAGTTTCTAATTCCTTAAAGGAAAGAGATGACCTTCCAATAATTTTCTTTAAGCATGTTTTAACAGTACGTATCTGTCTCTCCCAGAAACCTCCCCACCATGGACTTTTTTCAACAATAAATTTCCAAACAATACCTGTGGAAGCAAACATATTTTTAACTTCAGGATTATTAATTTGATTCCACCATTTCTTTAATTCACAATTTGCCTTTTTAAAGGCCTTTGCATTATCTGAATATAATACAGAACATAAACCCCGACGAGAAATGAATCGACGGAGTCCCAACAAAAATGAATCAGTATTCATATTAAGAACTAATTCTAAGTGAATTGCCCTTGTCACTGCACATGTAAATATAAGTAAATAACATTTTGAATTAGAATCATTCACAAAAAAGGGTCCGGCAAAGTCCACACCACATACATCAAATGGGGGATGTTCTTGAATTCTGTCAGGGGGTAGTGGAGCTACTACCTGAGTTCCTGGTTTCGCTTTGAAACGTCTGCAAATTAAACAGTTATTCAACACCTTTTTTACAAACTGTCGACCTTTGATAATCCAGAACTGTTCTCGCAAGTGCGTTAAAGTAGCATCTACACCTGAATGACACATTTTACTGTGAGCATCAAGGATGAGTAGTTCAACAAATTTATCATTAGTTGGAAGAAGCCAAGGATGCTTGGCTCTCTCGTCATCATTTGAGAACTGTAAGCGTCCTTTCAAACAAAGCAAGTTATTGTCATCAAGTTCAGGATTCAGATTAAATATGCGTGAACCCTTGTCGATAGTACCTTTAGAGCGAAGTTGCATAACTTCCGCACCAAAATGATTTAATTGAGTAGTTTTTATCCAAAAGTACATGGATTCCTGAAGTTCCGATACACCAATAGGTCCATTTAATTTCGAAGACCTTTTTCGGACATTGTTGACAAACCTCAATACATAAGCTGTAATTCGATAAACTTTTAGCAGTTTGCTAAATCTCGTCACGTCTAACAATGGTGTTGTATTCTGGACAGAAATCTGACAGGTATTGACCGCTCGTGACCGTTTCTCACTCGCGATGCCTTCTTCAACAATTTCTCTCTGCTGATTCATCGGCCAATCACATTCAGGCTGTAAGAGCCAACTTGGTCCATGCAACCAAAGGGAATTTTTCACAAGATTTATTATCATTCAATATTAAACTCATTCTTTTAATTATTCGCGAACATTTCTCCTGATATTCTTCGGATGTAACTACATCCGATTCCAGAGATTCTAAATCAATTGACTCGTGAATTCTTTCATCTAGTTCTTTTAAATTAACCCTTTTTTCTAATAACAAGTCATATGACTCCTTCAAGTCATCTTTATTTCCCGATGCTATACTTTCCTCAATTTTCTTTAACAATTTTGAAACTACAGTTCTTAAAGCCGTTCGTTTAGTTTTTAATCGTTGAAAGTTTTCAGCCATTTCTATATCATACATAGTACATGTACCCAAGACTGCACAAAAGTATCAAATCTATTTTTTTAACAAAACTCTTACCGTTATTCCTGTTGCGCCCAAGCATGATCCGGAACCAAAACATTTTAATTTCTATATCTTCTTCTTGTCGGCCTAGATGCACCAGTTTTGCAACGGTGATTCGGTGATCCAGTATTGAGCCCTTAACATTAAATTTAAGTTTATTTCACAACTATCTACATTTTTACAAGTTTTAATAAACTGAGGGTGTTAATTATTAGGCAACCCCAATCCTTACAAAACTGCATTTCCAATCGCCTGCCACAGACTGGCGGAAAGTCGAAAACATACATATCGCGCGGTGCTCACACAGCACCCTCTCGCGGTCAAAGGGAGAATCCGCAACATGGTGATTAAAAATTGCTCTGAAGGCAAAATTGCTGTAGATACATTCTCGCAGTCTGATCTGTGACTTTGTTGAAATACTATAATTTTTCTGCCCAGTAATAAAATTTCGCTGAAAAAAACTTAATGATATGAAATTGTCGGGGTTTTTTTTTTTTTTTTCGTTTTTTGTAACTCTCCTGAGGTTTTAAAAGCTGATGAAAAAAATTAAAATATTTATTATGCCAATTCCACCGTTAGAATATTTTCAGGAATAAAAAGGCAGGTATCTTTCAGTCTCAAAGGCATCTCAAAGGCAGTTTATAAATTCATCAGATACCTGATATGGAGCAGGTCAGTATCTCATGAATCGAGATATTTCACGTTACCTTTTGGTAAAAGGCTAAAGCTTGGGCGGGTTGTGTGTGTGAACACCTGCACCCGAATGTATGTGTATTTGTGGTTGTAAAGAATAGGAAGTTTGTCATGCTTTTTAAAGTTATCTTTTCTATTTCGTTTCCAACAATCGGATGTTTTGTTTTGTTTTTTCTCATAGAAAAGAGCTGCAACTTCACCCTAATAGAAAGGTAACTTTAGTTATGTTCACATTAGTCTTAAGTATTTGAAATTCTTCCCTATCTATACTTGCATTATTACTTGCGTTTGAGTGAGAATGTGTTCCGCATCAAATCCTAAGTGGCGATATTTTTTTCAGATCTATTTATTCTGTTTACTCCCACACGCAAATCAATAAATAAATAAATATATATATATATATATATATATATATATATATATATATATATATATATATATATATTCTCTGGCATATTTCAGTTAACTGGTGGTCTATTATCTGCTTGTAAAATTGATTGCAGAATTTTTATTTACAATGTATTTCTAAGGATAAACTGTTTGCCACATTTAAAAGAGGATTTCGTATATTGAGTGTTTGCTAGGCGAGAACTGATCATATTCTGGTACATATTTGAGTTAAATTAATTCTAGCTGTGCCACGCGAACGACGCTGATGCCTGGATTTTCTGTCGCATTGAGCCCTAGGCCGACTACCGTATTTAGTTACGCATCCCCCCCCCCCCCAAAAAAAAAAATAAATAAATAAATAAATAAATAAATAAATAAAGATAATTTGTCTGAAGAATGGAAGAGGACTGGAGAAATAATAGCTCGCTTCTGTCGCTGCTTTGTAGCATGATTTCGTTTTGTAGAATGAATGGGATTGTCATCCGTTTCGGTTTAAAATTTCCCCACATTTCTTCTAATAATAGCTTCCATGTACTAGTGAAACCTCTTATTTACTTATATCGAAATGCGATCTTGTTTATTTAAAAAGTATTGTGTTACCTATGGTAGAATTTTTGAATCATGTTACTCGACGATCTTGAGTTAATCCCTTGTCGTTTTTGAAACTTGGAAGCGTTTTTTTTTTTTTTTTCCTTTCTTTCTTCTTGTGCACGTACGGCGCGAAGATGATTATCACCGGAGTTGGTCCGTAATTGCTATTACGGTTTACGATGTTTAGAATGTCTTATCTTTTTGTTGATTTTAATCTATCGTGATTTTTTGAGATCATGCAGTATGTAATTTGTTTCAGCCGCAAAGGCATCATACCAGTTACGCAATCTTAATTTTTCAGCTTCAATTGATAAAAAAAAGTAATGTTATCTTTGAAAAATATTTAGATAAGTTCATTTTGACAGTGTTTAAATATCACATCTCTTTTAATTCCCTTTCCCCTTTTTTTAAGCGTATTTATCATCTAAGTCTAAATTTGTGGCCTATTTAAATTTAATTAGTTCTGAATTTATTTTCGAAATAGTAGTGCTTTTTTTTAATCTTACCTCAGAATTGCTACTAAGTACTTAATGCAATCTTATATCTGAAATATTTTTTCGCCAGTTAATAAATCGTCGAATGCAGACTATTTTAACAAGACTTGCATGTTATCTTGCTTAAGTAAGATTTGCATATGCACTGTTTTCTAAATTTATTTTTTTTTTAAATTACGCCATTCTTCATTTGTTAATTTAAATATTTACGCAGAGCAATATGTTGCGTGTACTAGTAACTTCAGATCGAAAAAAGTTCTTAATGACATTAAACTCCTGGGGATCTTCATGTCATGCAGTCTGTTTTAAAACATTTTTATTGCAGGTTTCGACCTATCAGTGGCGAATTCACCATCCTGAAAGCCTTACTTCTATATCAGATTTGAGGCCCCCTTGCCCCGATAAGCAATTGTCAGACACTTTCTACCGTCAAATAGAAAATATCCAGTGTGACTTTTTTTAAAGGTTACGGCTTAATTATTTACCACCTATCCATTAAATTAATGTTGTCGTTATTTATTTTAACCCACTACTAAACGGATTTCATTCTTAAAATTGATTTCAGATTTTAAAAAATGAAAATTACATGAACCTTGAAATAATTAATTTGAAGGAATTTAAGAGAAAAGTACCTATTAAATACTATATGTGATCAAGTAAGGCACTTTACCAAAATCGTATTATATATTATGAAATTTTTAATTTAAAATCTATTAGGGTATTATTTGTTCATTAAATTTCGAGAATTTATCAATCATGCCCATAATCTACCGCTAGTACAGCATCATTTTCTGTTATTGTTTAAAAAAATTGTTTTATTAATCGTCAGTTGATGAAAAGTTTTGCCATCCATTGTTAACCTTTTTTTTTTTTTCAACCCATCTAATGCGAACTTAATGATGTCTCCTTTAATTAAACATTGACTTATCATCGATTCATAATGCCTTGTTATCGGTAATGCAGATTATAACGAGTTATGGTTTTTGGACATCCCTCCCCCCCGCCTTGAATGCACCTCACCGGTAATCCAACCCTGACCTCTTAAAGTTCACCCTACTAATCACGAATTAAATTAAACAGCATTTTATGTATAAATGTCTGTTAAACTTCGAATCTTTTTTTCGCCCTTTTAAGTGATTGATTTTTCTATATATAATGCAATTAGTTCACTGTTCCAAGCACACGGAGTATGCATGAAAACATTCTTCCTTAACAAGCGTCAACAAGTGGGACTATCAAAAATAATCATCATTATGAATGAAACATGAAGTCGAGAACAGTAATGATTCCAGTTATAGAATCAAATCATTAATAGTTGAGATTATTTTAATGGATTGTTGTCTTCTGAATTTTAAAAAGTGTTACTTGTATAGTGAATGGATGCCGCGTAGCATTTTCTGTCAGTGTTTCATAATTTCTTTCATGTCCTCCCATCGAGGTATGGTGAAAGGATAACATCCCAAAATTGGATGGTTTGTTCTCAGGCAGCTTCTATGTATTTCATTTGAAAAAAAAAAGTTTAAAGTGTAATTTACGCTTAAGCGTTATTATCTGAGCACATCAGAATATTCGAAGTTAAACTTTACAGAATTTTTTTCGTTTGTAAATATAATAGATTATTTTGTAGTACATGACTGACATGAACCAAATTAAATGGCCCCTGAAGTTTGCCACTTGTTTCCCTGTAACTGCGGCAGTCCTATGTGGTATTCATCTTATGAATGCTTGCGGAGTTCGCAAGAACATACGCTAAGTAGTACAAGCTATTGCTTTTCAATTTTTGATATAAAGAAAACACTCTTTTGACACCTTAATGGAGGAATAAAAATTGAACTGTATAGCAAAAGCTCCCTAGATAGTGGGAATACCATTCTGTTTGACCCCCCTCCCCCCCCCCAAAAAAAAGGCTAAATTTCCTGGAAATGTAGTCATACCTGACGTAATTTTACCTTTTCATATTCGCATAGGGTTACGTTTCTTTTTCTTTCTTTCGAAAGGAAACTTTTTTTTTTCCAATCAGACTGTTAGCTCTAGTTGTTTGAGATATATTTGCCGCAGTAGCGGAACAGATAGAAAAATCCTAGCAGAAATTAATGCAAAAGGTGAGTTCCTCGTTTCTTGTTTACTGAGATTAGCGTTGTAGAAAATAATGTGAAATAAAAGATGACTGTTTGGGATAACGTTCTGGAATCACAGCGTGATTGCATCCCATAAAACACTGAATTCTAAGAACACCGGACAGTTAAAACGCTGTATTGCGAATATCAGAAATGGCTCTCATATCGCTTTCAATAAAGAAATTTGCAAAATCCTCTCATATTACGAAACCATGTCCAGATTTTTTAAATTTTACTTCTACACATCAGTGAACTAAACGTCTGTTGCTTACCTCACAAAGTGTTTTACTGTTTTCAAATTGTTTTTTACGCACTTTAAATTGCAAAGATAGATTTGATTTATTAATAGCAGCCCTTGCTTTCTTATATACTCTTTCCTGTTTACTTAGCTGGCGCTTATGATCATTTACGTTCTTTAACTTCTGTTTAGTTATTTTTCGCACAGTGGGTTTCTTTATTGACCAACTTCTCGAAAAAGAAGAGGCGGAAGTGGAAATCTAAAGGTTCACATTAAGGCTCTCAGATGGAGAGCTGAGATAAATTTTCATCTTTGGCATTTTGCTTTCGTCATCATTCCAAAATTGAGCTCTTCGTTTGAAGAGTTTTCGTTACGTCATGCACAGCAATGTTTAATTGTTTTTTTCGTTTTAGAGTATGCGTATTTGATTAATGACTGATTGATTTGTTTTTCTCGTCATAAAGAGCTGCATATTAACGAAACCCAATTCATGGTATCGAGTTGAAGGATAAGTTAATTGATTCTTTTTGGTTTCTTGTATGCATTCATTGATATGAGCATAGTCTGGAATCTGTTACAGTAGCGTTCTTTTAACGTTTAAAAGAGAAAAGTGTTTCATCAGAAAAGATTAACGTCATATTTATTCCCCTCCCATTATTTAAGTGCTATCCTAGCACACAAGTTTTCGCTGTATATCTGTGTCGTTTTTCATCTACACTTGATCCTGGTGTACGTCTGAGCGGGCCTGGACCAAGCCTAAACACACTCGTACTCGCGCAAGCGCTTTTTTGATTTTTCTCGATTTGATTTCCTTAACTTGGGCTGGACTTCCTTTACCTTGTATTAGGGCGCTGTCAGTTTACACGGAGCTTAAAAATTCTGTTATGACACTCAGCTGTGATATTTTTGAAAGTGACATTTACTAATGGTTTAAGGCATATTAATGAAAAGGAAAAAAAATAGAGTTTTTATATTCAAATGGATGCTAACAACGATTGTCATAAGAATATAAAATATTTGTTACTTTTAACGAGTAAAAAATTTGCATTCTCGTGATAGGAAAAATAAAAGCCTTCAACGAAGTTCTTTGGATTGTGAATTTATATTTCATGTACTAAGAATTCAGATATATATATATATATATATATATATATATATATATATATATATTCCTCTATGTTTACTCAAATGTTTAAAGATTATTTTTTCACTCAGTTTGACTTTGAGTTATCTTTTAACTATCAAAGAATAAAATCGGTAATTGCGTAACCTGCCGTTCGTAATTCGTAAATATTGAATTGCCATAGTTGTACTGTAATTAGTTATATTCTTAACTAAGTAATGACAATTGCTGTTGAAGTCAGCATTCTCTTAAACTCTGATAGCCTCATACATATATATATATATATATATATATATATATATATATACATATAATTTATTTATTTATTTATATTTATATATATATATATATATATGTATATATGTGTGTGTGTGTGTGTGTGTGTGTGTGTGTGTACGTACGAATGCACATACGCATGTATGTTTACATGCAGCACGAAAACTTTATTCGCCAGACCGGAGTTCCAGTCTTCGAATTGCCTGTGTATTCAAAATGAATGATTTACCTGCAATAAGTAGTACTTAAATTATTCATTCTTAAATAACATGCCACGACGGCGAAAAATTTAGGTTTTTATAAATCATATAATTTAGAGAAAGGTTAAACATGACTGATTTAGTTGTTTTCATTCTGGTGACTTTTTTTTTATTCTAGTTTTATCGATTTATTTAATTATTCCTTTCTGTGTCCTTAGAATTTATATTTATCATACTTATTATATCATTTTTTTTAAATTTAAAAAAGAAAGAGCTGCTTGTCAAAAGTTGATTAAAAAAGTTAAAAATGAGAAATTTAAAGAATTCTTGGACAATTTAACCATCAAGGATACATTTGGTAAAGTCAAGAATGTTATTAAAGAAAAAAAGGCATAATGTGATGGAAAAGATTATGGGAGAGGACGGAAGTTATAAAGACAAACAGGAAGATATTGAAAGAGAATTGACTAAGTATCATTTTCAAAAAGAGGAAATTGGGGATTCAAATGAGGATATAATGGTAAATGATGAAGATATTCCAGAAATAAGCAGGGAGGAAATTGATTACAACTTGGAAAAAATGGCTAAGAAAAAATCACCTGGTCATGATGGACTAACGCTGGGAATAATAACCGAAATGCATAATGTCGAAAAAGACATCATGTATATATTATTTAATAGGTGCCTCAATGAAGGTTACTTCCCAAACAATTGGAAAAAAGCAATTGCTATATATTTCCACAAGGATGGGAAAGATCCAGGGATGCCGGGCTCTTATCGTCCTATTTGCTTGCTCCCAGTAATGGGGAAATTACTAGACAAAATATTAACGAATAGACTGGTACTATATTTGGAAAAACATAATCTGCTTTCTTCAAATCAATTTGGATTTCGAAGGGGTAAGAGTACGATACATGCATTAAAAAATATTATGAAAGCCATAGATGAAAATAAAATTAATAAAAGACATACATGCTTGGTGTCCCTGGATATACAGAACGCTTTTAACTCTGTTAGAAGGAAAAGTATTATAGAGGCTCTTGAGAAGCTGAACATTAAAAAGTATTTATTTAACATTATAAAAAGTTATATAACCGAAAGGAAGATTATAATGAAAAATCAGGATCATCATTACAATGTTGGAGTGCCTCAAGGGTCCTCGCTTGGGCCAATTATTTGGTTAATTATTATAAATGATTTACTCAGGGAGTGTGAAGGGGACTATAGATATAGTGTCCAGGCATTCGCGGACGATTTGATGATTATTATGAATAGTCATGTAGTATATAAATTTACAGCTATAGCAAGGGATGTTCTGCAAAAATGCGAGAATTGGGCCACCAGTCATAAACTAAAATTCAGTCTTGGAAAATGTACATATAATATAATTAAGTGGAAAGGTAATATAGGTACCAAACCTACCATAAAACTGCAACAGGAGAGTTTAAAATATAATGCTGAATTGAAATATTTAGGAATCATTTTCGACAGTAAATTAAACTTTAGAAAGCACATGGAGAAATTGAAAGAAAAAACAAATAAAATATTATATAAGTTAATAAGACTCACAAGAAAAACATGGGGTATTAAACCGGAAATTATAAAGCAAATTTATAAAACAGTGATAGAAAAGATTCTGCTTTATGGAGTAGAGGTTTGGTACAAAGAACAGATTGTATTTAAAAACAAACTACATAGTTTACAAAGGTCCGCTTTACTATCGATAACTAAATGTTACAAAACGGTTTCAACGGAAGCTATGAATATACTAGCGGGTTGTATACCCCTGCACTTAAAAGCAAGAACAATCAACTTGTTAAGTAAATTATATGATGAAAACAAGGAAATAATAATTAAGGAAGAAATATTTAATGCTGAAAATTCTGAAACTAGGATTAGAATTTTAGAAGATATAGATGAATTAATTAGCATTGATTGGACATTAGATGAAACACCTAAAACTGATCACATCTTTTATACAGATGGATCCAAGAAAGGGGAAAATATTGGTGCAGGAGTGGTTTACTACAAAGGAGATAATAAGGAAATCTTCAAGGAAAGACTAAAAAATGGAAATTCCTATATAGCTGAACTGCATGCCATACAAATGGTAATAGAAATTATGAGGGAAAGGAATATTAGAAAAAGCGACATTTTTACCGACTCAAGGAGTGCGATTGAAGCACTAAAGTCAATCATGTATAAGGGAGAGCAAGTAGCTTACATCAAAAGAATGCTGAAAAAAGAAAAGTTGATTATTTTCCTACATTGGGTTAAAGCCCATGTTGGAATAATTGGTAACGAAGAAGCGGATAAAGCGGCGAAAGAGGCATCTGAAAAGGAGACTATAGATAAATATTTTAAAATCAGCAGGAACGCAATTAAAAAGAAAATAGAAAATAATGAAATTGAAAATTGGCAATATGAATGGGATCATTCGATTAAGGGTAGAAAGACGTACCAAATATTTAGCAAGGTTAAAGAAGATAGATTATTAGGAGATTTTAAGATAAATCAAGCATTAACGGGCCATGGTTCGTTTGCTGAATATCAGAACAGATTCCATAATAAACCTAATACTTGTACATGCGGTGAGATTCAAACTGTAGAACATTGCCTATTTGACTGCATCAACTTTAATCATCTTAGAGTGTTTTTACCTACAGATATAACAAACTGGGATAAACACAAATTCTTTACTGATTTTTATTGTAAAAATTTTATTAAAAAGGTGATCTCCATTTTGATGGATGAGCACATTCCTTTCTCCCAATCGTCATAGTAGCTCAGTTCTTGCTGGGTTACTTGTTGGGTTTGTTTTGGCTATTTATAGTGCTACTAACCTGAAAATATTGTAATTATAGTGAATATAAAATTAAGCAGCGTATGTTGATGATTATTTTATATACTATGTGCAGTCAAAACAATAATAGCTGAAGTGCGTATGAGGCACAGCATAACGGTAGTTCTGGAAAGTGTGGTTCACTGAAATGTTTAGTTGTATGAAATATGATGTATCAAGCAATGATTAATAGATTATTGTAAATGTATTGAAACATGTACCGGGTGTAATAGAATGGATAATTTAATATTCTATATCATATAAAATAAGAAAAGCAGTAAAGGTAGCTCATTAATATGCTATAATATAGTGTGAAATGGAGTTAAAAATAAAATGAATACCGACATCATGTTGTAAATATGTATATGGTATCATTGTATGTATCAGTGTAACGTAAGGTATATTTTACAGTAGTATATTGATAATTTAATGTGATTTTATACAATTGTTTTCAATTTAGAATTAACAGATTGGAATGTAATTTAATTGTGAAGTATAAATTGCAACTGTGTTGTAATTATGTAAATGAGGTTGTGCACTGTGTCGCAGTTGGTGTTGTGTATTGTGCAAATAGTGTTATGTACAGTATTAAGCAGAGTTGAAGTAATGTGTTACATATAGGATATTATTTATATACAGTGCACTTATGTTGTGTATTATTGCATAACCCAATGACAAATCTAAATATAACAGCATAATACTTAAAGAAAATGTTGCTTTGGTGTGACGGCCCCGCCGGTCCTGATGTGGACTGGTAGGAGCGCTGTCGCGACGACTTTTTGTCAGCAGGAATTTTCGCCGTATTATCTAGCGATAGGGACGGCATGACTTACGAATCATTATCATACTTAGTTAAAACCTAATGTTTTATATTTATTTATTTTAAATAACGCGGCGAGCACTTTGTCTTTCGAAATTCGCCCGAGAAGAAACATCCGCGAGAGACGTTATTTACTTACAATGGGGACACTGTATAGGTGAACCAACACTACCGCCAGGTATCACCACAATTTTAAACGAGCACCCCGAGGGGTGACATCTTGATGGTTCGTACCTTACCCCACCCGCTAACATCGGAGAAGGAGCTTTTGATCTACGGATTTAATGTGCTGATATTCGGCCTAGACTTGAATGTATTTAATGACACTCGTCAGGATTCGAACTGCGTACCTTTCGTCCGAAGCCCAACGCGGTTGGTTTCGGACGAGAGATTTATATTTATAAAAAGGAGATTTATATAAATTATGTACTAAAGTCTGTGTGGGCGTTTAAATTCTGCGAGGGGATTGAAAATTATAATATCATAGATATTTAACCTGCATGTATTTATTTACTGTATGTATAAGCTTATTAAAAGGGTGCAGTTATACATTTACGAAAATTTCTAGATTCTTTTGTAAATATGGGCTTTATTACATTTTACTGAGGAACCTCTGGATAAATTCATTAAGTAAATGGTGATATATTGAGTGTCAATCATTACTCCAAATTTGTCCTGAATCACAGCGACAATAATACATTGAAAGACTGCTCGTCTACTTCCTAATACTAGTTTTTAAGTGACAGTGTGCCACGTAAACATGACTATCCCTATAATAAAGTTTTGCCAACTATATCTTGTTGAAAAGAACATTTAATCAGCGCTGTAAATAAAATAAAAAAGTTTTAAAAAATGTTTAAAATTTCGACACAGAGTATTAAAACTGGTTTCAATCTTAACCTTTTTTATGCAAACTGGCTTCCAACTGATTATTTGAGTTCAGTGACAAATCACTCAGCCCTTTTCCGTGTGCAGTCACGATCTAAATATTTTCGCTATAACAAAAACGAGATTAAATGGTGCACATTCAGCTATTATATTTTCCTGCAAATATATACATAACTTACCGTTTCGCCGCGTTCCATTCCTTTTGTAACGCGTGCCAGCATTTAGTTCGCAGTGTTGTGCTATCCATACTATCTTCATATCTCTCTAGGAATACCTACAACCCTTATCTAATTTTCCCTTTAAAATGCTGTCGTTCTTAATCTAATCAATATGGTAAGTTAATTTTCCTAAAAGTTTATTTTTAGCATTTTTCATTGCTGCATTTATATTTACTTACTCCTGTTAGGATGAGTTGTGTGATTTTTGTATTTGTTGTTATTAAATTGGTTTGGAAATTCTGTATTTGATTTATGTAACTGGGATTTCATTACTAATTTTAATCATTTCTGGTCAAACAATTACTGCTTTCAGTACCATATTTGCAAAAGACTGAATAGACTGCTTAGCATAATTTAAAATGTTTACATAAAATATATTTTATAGTCTTTTAACAGTCGATTGGGGAAATCAGTCCAAGGGGAAGGTAGGTGATGTGTAAAGTCATATGAGCTCCGATTATCTTAGAAACTGATATTACTTTCTCATTTTTTGGCATAGGTTAATCTTACCATATTTGCATACTTGATGACCGGGAATTGCCTTTTGCTCGAATAGTGTTACAAATAAATGTTAAAATGCTCTATTTAGTATTTCATGATGAAGTCGAGACCTACATTTAACAATCACCGATCAAAAGAAATTTATTTTTTTATTCCATGCTGGAAAAAAAAAAATTGGGCATAAAATAAAAATTATATTTCAGGTTGAAGAATATTTATCATGTTGCATATCACTGTTAGTAAATTTTCTCGGTTTGTGAACTTTTGCATAATTGTAGGTATCCTTATAATCAAATATTATTCAGTTTTAAAAATAGAGCAAAATTATCCTGCGGAATTGTATTATTCATTACTGATCTTTACTTCCTTTCTGTCTACATGCATTTTATCTTCAAACTTTACACTCTAATAGCATAACAAAATCCTCCTAGGTTTTCGGTTACATTACAAAAATATTGTAATTTTTCGAACTTTTTATTTAATTATTGACTTAAGGCGCAGTTTTTAATGTCATATTGTTTCTAGAGATAGAGGGATTGCATTTATTGATAACATTAATTGCATATAGTATTTCCTCCTTTCCCCATTCACTCTATACTGACATTCTTTGTGCGAGCAGATAAAAATTTCTCAGGACACTGATAATCTTAATGCTCATTGACATTTCAGTAGGGAATTATTTAATAATTGTGATGAAAAGGAATTATTACAAATTACCAAATATGAAATTTCTTACGTCTGCTCAAAGCTGTAATTAGAGTCCATAACATTTTCTGTCTCTTCAGCTTACTATTAGTGAGTAGTAGATTTTGCTATTGTTCTGACACTGAAATAAAAATACTTACTTCTAATAATTTCCTTTTCAGACGCTTAAAAAACATTGTATCCGGCTGTTAATTTGCTATGTTTGAGCATGATATACCCATTAACTTCACTCATTGTCTCGACACACAATGACCACAGTCTTTCAAAATTCGGAAAGATAAGACGGGAAAGCTGTTATTTTTTACCATCACTTTTCCGATACAAAATCAGTCATGACTTAATTATGGTGTCGTCACGGTGCTTTCTGTAAACAACATAACGCAAAAAAAAGAGGTCTAATTGCAACCTCTGTGACGTTGCTGCTGGGCGATAACCCCGTCAGCTGTTGACATCTTAGCTTAATTGCTTTGAGAATTACTGCATGAACAAGAGATTACCGTGAAACATCGATTTCAGAGAAGCTATGCACGGTGGTTCATATATTGTTATATATACCCCTTTAGTTTTCGGTATAAAATAAACTGTACTTAAATGAAACTGTGCATGCCCCCCCCCCCCTTTTATGTGTGTATGTGTAAGATAACTAATTTTTTTACGTCTGTTTGTTTTATACATTTAATTTTTTTTAATGCCAACCTCTTTTCGATCAAATAGTTTTTAATAGTTATTTTCCATTGTTGGGTACGATGCTTAATAATGTTATTGTTAAGTTACTCTTTGTAACCTAGGTACTCTTAATAACGTTTTTCAACCACACATTCGTGCAAGCTTTAAATATGTTTTTTCCATCTTGGTATTTAATGATACAGGATGTTAAGAAGTAAAGTAACTCTGTCTTCCGCACTACTTAAACATATTTTTCCCCCTATTTTTTATTCATCGAAGTGGATAAAGCATTAGAAGCTCCGTACGTGTACCATTGTTTTAAAAAAATAAATAAATGAGACTAGTTTCTTTGTGGCGTAAAGTTATTTGTGAGTTACGCTTATTGTTGGTTTGTAAATTGTATTTTTTAAAATTGTGTTTTGCAGTTTCTCTTTAGAAAATTATTGCGAATAGGAGACACGCAGTAGGATTTCATTTTACTTCCTTTCTGTCTGCAACTGAGAAATCAGATGGTTTGATGGAAGTGTAATATGGGGTATAAAAAAACCTTATAATACAAAGGATATCTAGTTAAAAAGAATTCTACGCGTTGAATTATAGCCGTAGTCCAGCAAAAGTCTAAATGGAAAAAAATTAACAATTTACCAAAGATATAGGAAGTGTGTTAAAAATGTGGAATTACCACACAGCATGATGCCTGTTAATGACATTAGAGAGTGAATCTGTGCCAATTTAAAGTTTTCATTCCAGTAATACTCTCAAGTCATTTGTGAATGTTAAACTCTTATTTGTTTATAATAAAAAATTTCTCTGTATTCCCTTATAATGCGCTTGAATAGCTAGCTGTGTATGAATTTTGGAGAAATAAATCCTCCATGCTCTGGCGAGAAAATCATTTGATGTCAATATCGCTGGGATTGTTATTGTTTTACAAAAATGCCCTTAGCGGTATTTCTGTTCTACTTACACAGACTTTAGTATATACAGTAAAACCTCGTTTATCCGAACTGGCTGGGACCATAGGCAATCCGGGTTATATGGGTTATAAGTAGGGGTACGTAAATTTCGCATAAAAGGTATCGAAATTTCGCAAAAAAAATTACATTATATAAATTTTTGCATTTATTCGCGCGCGCGCGCACACACTCACACACACACACACACACACACATTTTCATTCATTCATTTTTCATTCATTCATTCATTCATTCTCCAATGCTACAGACGGTGTTCTTAGACATTATCCTTGGCCACTTTTCTGGGAGCACCGTATTGGTTGACCAGCATTAACCACCCACCCCTATGGGCCGATCCCGTAATTTTGAACGGAGTCAAGTGACTATATATTATATTTTATATGTATAGAAGAGCTTGTCTGTTGTTTGTCCGCTATAGAATCATAGACTGTTTCACTCACCGGGACCAAATTCGGCACAGTTAATGTTTTGGACCCTAGAAACTTAAATCAGGAAAAACGAAATTTGGGGCTCAATTAGTTTTTTTTAAAATTAATTTTTTAATAATTTTTGTGCCCCTAAGCGCACCTCTTAAATGTGGATACAGCCCCTTTACGACAACCCTTCAAATTCGATACGTGGGGGAAAAGCGGTTTGTGAGTTGGTCTGGGGGTAACGGGGGGGGGGGGGGAAGGACGAGCCAGTATTTTTTGCAGCCCAGTATTATTTTTTATGGAATGCATGAAAAATTTTATATCTATATATCTACCCGGGCAACGCCGGGCAATAATGCTAGTATGTATGTATGTATGTGTATATATATATGTATATATAAATTCAAAATTTTTGCATTTATTAACAAAAATGACAATTTTACTTACTTGGTTAGGTAAGGATCAAAATTCTCAGTTAAAAGCTAACGCTAACATTGTAGTAGTCTCCACATTCTTTTCCTTAAGTCTTTAGCAAGAAATATTAAGGAAATTTCGCGAGTGAGATCTCTCAGTTAAAGACCGTGGATGGCCTTATATAAGCAATTCTGTTAATAGATTATTACTATTATTGCCTAATTTCGCTTAAAAGGCCGTTTACCACCGAGTTTTCAGCGAAAAGAAGTAAAAAAATAATTTTCGCATTTATCCGCTCATATTGGCAAATTTCGCATTTATTCGCATCTATTTCGTAAATACGAAAATTACGTATCTCTAGATATAAGCAAAATAAAATCCTTATATAAGCAGACTTATCATTTATTACGATAAAAAATTTACGTTTTGTAACAAAATTCCATAGTTGTTTACAAGACGTTAAATATTTATAGCTGGTGAGTCAATCCACGTCAACGGCCCTATGACACTCTAGTAACGCTTTCTTAAACTCAACAAAAAGCATTTTATTACCATAATTTATTGTACAATTGATGCAGGAACTATACATTGAATCAAATTAGAAAACGAATATTTGATGCTCTTATAGTTACGTTCTTGCTATCATAGTTAAAAATTATTATCTAACGTGAACATTAAATGAAAAAAATGTCAACAAATCGTATCCGGATCAACGAGAGCCGGATAAACGTGGTTTTACTGGATATTCTGAAATACCTATTTTGATTCTTTAACCTCTTTGTCTTTGTTCAAACGAGCGAGTTCAAACATACTAGAAACGATATAAAAAGTATTTTAAAGGTGTTGATTAAACTTTACAACATTCAAATTGTGGAATTATGCAGTGTTCTGTGGGTATAATTGAAAAGGGACTTAGAAACCGTGCCATAAATATGTCTGCATGAATAAAAGTTGGCAGTATATGTGTCTGCCTTCAATGAAAGTTCATGATGATTACTATGCTTACTAGAGCATTTGTGTTTAGAGATAAAATTAAAAGTGAGTTGAGGAAGTTTCCCAGGCTCGGAAAGTCCCATGTAAAATGGTTGTTTGAGCAGTAGTATACTCATAATTTACTGAAATGAATGAACTCATTAATTTTCTCTTTATTCTCGTGGAACATTGTTTCATTAGCTCATGTAATAGCGTGACTCTGTATTCCACGACGTATTTTCACGGCCATCGCAATGGTCGGCCGCATCGGTAGAGAAATGCCATTCGCTCCCACGAGAAGGGAACCAACTCGAGTATCAACCGTGAAAATCCCAGATAGTTCCCACAGATAATCTGTCCCAAAAAGATGTAAACAAGAATGGGAAGCGCGTGAGAGGATATAAGCATTTTGCAACGTAATTAGATATATGCAAAAAAATGATTCGTACACTATCGACGAATTGAGGACGGAAGAAGCTGTAAGCCCTTTTGCCACGGCGTTTATTTGGAGAATGGCAGACTTCTGAAATCTATCGAAAATTAAATTTTTAAAATTACGAATCTTAAAATGGCTTTTTTAAATTTTAATGATTTATATGTTAAATTTTCCTTTTATGGATTTAGGGAGGAAATGGGAGCCCTGTGCTTTCATGTCATAAATGGGACTCTTATAAATCACTTTCGCTCTCTTCCCTCTCGGAGTCACACTACATTAAATAAAGCTCTATTGAAAATAAATGTATTCTTTGTTGCAATTCAGATTGTAGTATTAGCAGCTTCATAACCCCCCCCCCCAAAAAAAAAAAAATAAATAAATAAATAAAATAAATAAATAAATTTATATATATATATATATATATATATATATATATATATATATATATATATATATATATATATATATATATATATATATATATAAATAAAAGAGCTTGTCTGTTTGTTTGTCCGCTATAGAATCATAGACTGTTTCACCCACCGGGACCAAATTCGGCACAGTTAATGTTTAGGACCCGAGAAACTTAAATAAGGAAAAACGAAATTTGTGGCTCAATTAGTTTTTTTTAATTAATTTTTTAATGATTTTTGTGCTCCTAAGCGTACCTCTTAAATGTGGATACAGTCCCTTCACCACAACCAGTCTAATTCGATACGCGGGGGAATTTCGGATTAAATTAGAGCATGAATTTCCAAAAAGTTGTGTGCAATATCTCTGAAAACAACATATGTTCACAAATATTATTTCTCTAGATACGAATTATAAAGGAATTGTTGCAAGTAGGTTAAATTAATAATGTTTCGATTTAGGTTGCAGTCCTGAACCATGGAGGAAAACGGATTGTGTTTTAGATTAAAAGGATTTAAAATTTAAAGTGGTACAAAAAAACTGCCTCATATAATTAATATATATATATATATATATATATATATATATATAATATATATATATATATATATATATATATATATATATATATATATATATATATATATATATATACAGTAACCACCGCTTATAGTGATCAGTGGATATAAGAATCAACCGTTTATAAGAATCAATATCGCAAAAACAAAAACAAATGTATTATTTCTATGTTAAAATTTCCGCTTTAAAGAATCAATCCACCGGTTATAAGAATCAGTTTGCAATTTTCGCCTTCCTTTCATTTTTCCAAAAAATGCCACTTGAACTCTCAAAAGGTATGAAATTCTTTCTTAAGTTTTTAAAAAGAAAGATTGATAAAACTTTGGTGTGGAAAACAGTCGTAAAATACATTCCTTTAGACATAACATAAGTGTTTCTCCTTATACGTTTTTGCTAAACACCGTCTTAATAGCTTTACCCAGGGGCATCTAACCCGCCCGGGTCCGATTTCACTTTTCTCCAGACAGGCACTCCTTTTTTCCCACCACTTACTTCCTGGTTGCGAATTTCTGGACCCTGAAACACACAAATCTTCCGCGAAGTGTCCACCATCACTTACGCAAACGGGACAGTGGATTCAGCACTTCAAACCGTGAAACGTAAACGGATCCATTTTGCTGAATCAGATGAACCAGATGCTGAATCAAACGTTTCACGGTTTGATTCAGAATCAAACCGTGAAACGTAAGCTATAAAGTGAATCTTCGTCTGAGACTGTAATAAGCATACGTCGCTAGTATTCACTTTAGTTTTCTAACAAAATTGCCAGTTAGTGTTAGAACTTTTTGATAGTCGAATTCAAATATGATAAAAACAAGGAAAACTCTTAGTTGTTCTGAAAAACAACTTGTTAATTAGATATGATGCTCTTCCAAAGTGTAGTCAAAGAGAAGCTGCCTCTTGTTGATTTTATAATCATGTGTTGTTACTTATAGGTCTAGAAATTGAGTTATAGTATTTGTTTAGAAATTGAGTATTTTTAAAATTATAAAAAATAATTTTAATAAATGATAAATAACGTAAATTAAAGAGTATTTAATGGAAAATTATGTATATATGTGCCTGTGTGTTTATTTATATGTACAAGTATATATTTGTGTATGTGTGCCTGTCCAAAGGGAAGTTTCGGTTATAAGAATCAACCGCTTATAAGAATCAAAAACAGTAATAACAAACGTGATTCTTATAAGCGGAAATCACTGTATATATATATATATTATTGATTGTTAGTATATTAAAAGTAATGTTTTTCCTTAGCGTAAATTGTTTAGTTATCTTGATTTTGTCTTTTGATTTTGTCTCAGAGCCTATTATGAATCATTGTAATTGTGACCTTTAAGTTTTGTAACTTTTGGTAAAATAATTATAAAGTTCTGATGTATTTCTTTTTTCTTCTGTTTTAGGTAAGTGTTTATATTCGTGAGGATTCTTAATCACAACACTTAGCTATTTGACGAGAGTATGTAAGTTATTGCTATTTGTTTTCATTTCACATGATACATGTCTGTGTGCATAAATTTGGAAAGAAACCGTCGGCTTTCAAATTCCCATAGGCACCAATTTTAGCCGTTTGTAAGTGTTTACTTTTGATTTCAGGGACTTATATTTTTAAACAGTTAAAAGCTACAATGAAGGAGACTAGAAAATTTCCCTATGTCATTTACACCGCAGACTCCAAAATTTTAACAATTAAGTCCTTGTAAGGCGTGGCTGATCTATGCGAAATTTGTTCATTTTAATGAGTCAATATGAAGAGAAAACGGTAATTATCTGGAAAAAGTCTTGAAACTCCCTATGTTTAAGTACTTGACTTCTGAAACAGCTTGTGAGGTAGACATATCTGCTTTTAACTTGAGTTTGGAGAGAGAAGACACAGAATGAGTAATATAGCCAGAAATAAATTGTATTGAATTAAAAATCTCGAGTATAATACGCACTTTTTTTCACATTTTAGTCCGCAAAATGAGGTTGCGTATTATACTCGCACAAAAAAACGTAGTTTTAAACATTAGATAAATGAACGTACAGCAGCTGTAAGACATTATCGCAATACGGGTGCGCGCGCATGTGAACTCCGTAATTCATCCACCCGTTTACTAAGCAGGTATTCCTTTTAAACAAACGGAACTCACAATTCGTATCGCACACGCGTTCGTTTAATAGCAGGTCCCTTGAAATAGTGATGGTTCCCGGTTGTTGCAAGTGCAAAAAATTGTTTTATTTATTTCCATCAAATTTTGTTCAAGACGGTCCTATACGGCAGCAGAAAAATTATCAATTGTTAAACGTGAGACGGCAGTGAGAACGACATATTATGGGAGGATGGGCAGTTGTCATCAAATGATGATGGTGATATATATTACGACGGCACCAATACTTATGACATGGACGCAAGAACAATAGATGAGCTGTATTCCTCTGAAAGTGATTAAGACTGATAATTTGACAGTATTGTTCATTTTTTTTTAATTTGTTTTTCTTTCTACCGAATTTAATGTTTTCGTTTATTTTTATTACAAATTTTATTTCTCCTAATGAATATTTGTTCAATTTTTAAATAAAATATTCAAAAGTTATGGGTGCGTATTATAGTCGAATTTTTTTCCGAAAATTTAGGCAAAATCAAGCATGCGTATTATTATATGCGTATTATAGTTTTTTACTCGGTTGCGTATTATAGTCATGATTTTACGGTAATAAGAAATGTACAAGCATACTGAAATTATATTTCCCCTTTTTCTGTATTATTTTTTTTTTTTAAATGACAGGAAAAAAATAGAGCATGGGACTCTAATACTTTATAAGGAGTTTCCGGAACTCGGTGCAAAATTACCAAGCAAAATTTCCTTGTATGGTTTCTGACTTGTCACTATTCTGGATGAGCTTTTGAGAAAAAACAACAGTTATAGGGCTTATGAATAACACATTTTGCTGTTTTTCTCTACGTTGTAAATGCGACAAACTGTTTCAATAAAAAGGCTTTTAAAAATGAATTGGAGTAAATGAAACCTCGGTAAACATCATTTAAGAAGAAGAATGTGGTTTATTTGTAATATATTTTGCTAAGATTTAGAGAAATTAAAACACAATATTTTTTTATTTATTTATTTATTTTTATTATTATTATTATTTATAACTTAACTGAGAGCGAGCGTTACTTACGCGAAATTTGCTGAAAACACATATTAGGAACACGCCGAGTTTCTTAATTGTCACTATAAAAACTAAGAGGGACAACTAGTTTTAAACTAATTAATATGGGTCTTTATTTAGCTGAAGAGCATTTGGTGTGATAGTCTCTGTGGACAGATGCTTTTCAATATGTTATTTACGTCAAATGGCATGGCCAATTTACTTATTCCAAAATGAATTTTTGCATTGTCCATAGAGGCAATCACAACAAATGTTCCTCGGCCTGATGAACTATATTAATTTGTTCGAACCAGCTGGTACTCTCGGTGACCATTGTGGTTATTAAGAATCTGTGTTCCTATTAAAAGGGAGTAATACGCCTAAGATCCCAAGTTGGTTTAGATCTCATTTTTCTGTTCTATTCTCAGTGCGTTTCAGGACCAAATGCTTTTAATAACGCTACCTAAAAATTGTAGTGAAAGTTCATAAGAACTATTTAATTTTTACTTTCCAAAAGCTGGATGAAACCTCTCTAAGCCTGATATGATCCATATGGTTTGTTATTTTTAATGGAACAAAAAGATAACAAAATCGTATACCTATTTTGATATTTATCTAGACCGTGATGTATAATGAGCCGATGGTTTCTGGCGCTTAATCAAAATTCTTCACTGCTTTATCTTACGAAAGTTTGTAATTTCACCTTAAATAAGCTCTCCTCTGTAATGCAATTCCCCTTTTGACTCGAATAATATCACCAAAGAAAAACATTCGTAGCGTAAACAAATTAGCCGTCTGCGTAAGCTATTAGGGTATCTTCATTTAGGAGTCACCTTGACAGGCCTTCTACCACTCGGAAACAAGTTTCAAAATGAATCCCCTCAATGTAAAGAATGCAAACCATCTTGGCTTTAATTATTGTTGTTGTGCCCAGCCCGCTCTCTCTCTCTCATTTGCATGTTTTTGCGTTTTGGCAGATACTATTCGCAATCCTTCTTTTCGTTAGTGCCATAAATTAACACGTTCGATACGTGACTTCCGAATGATAGACCTCAAGAACTTAGCACTTGTACGCGGTGTTTTAGCTTGTTCTGGTGCGCTCTTAATGATTTCTCGGTTACTGAAAGAGCAGTTACTTTTGTCCTTGAAAAATGATATATTAAGACTACGATTATTAACATTGATCTTGGAGATCTTAAGCTCTTGGGGGGGGGGAAGGGGGCTGGAATTAGTGATGATTAGCGAGGCTCACAGCTTTGTAAAATCGTTCCGGAGTTTTGAAAGTTCTTGAAATCATTTGAGGTTTTAAAGACGTTTTAATACTTCTACTTAAGAATATGTGAATAGATGTAGAATAACGAAGTTAAGCAGTTTAGAGTTATGATAACATTTTGGTAATAACTTTCAAGTTTGTTAGTTTCAATTGTGTGTTTTGAGTTGTTTTCGTTAAATTACCATAAATCTCGTGTGCATGGGTAAGAAAAAAAAATTTAAGTATTGTACAAAATAGTTCTCCTGTTATGTATCGGCATATGTCGAAGATTTGACTGACAAGTGTATAAAATAATCTATTAGTTTCGATGATTTAATATTGTTAAAAAAATTGTTTCGTTAGAAGGGGAATATTTTTATTTTGCTTCATTTTGGCTCCTTAGTTATTCTACAAGCAAAAGAATAACCACGAAAATAATTATGTGCTAGGCGTTTGAACCCAGACGCTGCAGCTGATATTTTGTCTTTAAGATCTGAGTGTCATGTATTTTCGCATAAACTTCTGTTATAAATGGGCACTGAAACTATAAGTGAACTTAAGAGAGCTGTATTAATTTTTAATGAGTAATTTTAAAAGTTTTTCTACCTTTTTAGAATTTATTATGGTAAAGACATTTCTGGCTTTATAGTGGACAGCACCTCTATGAATTCATGTTTCACCATGAATATCACATACACTCAAAGTAAACGTATGTCAGATTACGGTTTCGTCGTTTTACATACAAATTTTTAACAGTTGACTGAATGATTAACCCTCGCGCTTTAAATTTTGATAGATATTTAAAAAAATTTGTTGTGCTAGTTTGCATAGCTTCAAAGTATTACTGATAGTTAGTGTGTGTTTTGTTGGGTGTTGCAAACGTATTTCGGAAAGCATTTATAGTGCGTCATGAATAAAGTGTCTTAAGATATGCAAGATGTCAAGGAAGTCGGATTTTTTTTAGCAGCAAAATAAAAATTTGAAAAAGTCACTGTTAGAGTCAGTGGTCCAGCTTTGCGAGAACTGCTACTCCTCTTGGACGATTCCGCCGCTATATATTCATAATGGTTTCCACCGCAGTAAATGCGGCCCTCCGCCAACGACGGTCTTCCACTTCGTGGTCGATCCTCCAAATCCTCGTGTTTCACGGTCTTTTATTGCAAGATTGGTTTGCATGATTCTGCTGAATCTTTCGCATGTCAGCGTCATCTACCGGTAACTTTTTAAACTTTTTTTGACTGCTAAAAAAAACTTCCTTCTGAGTCCTTTCTTGCAAACCGCACTTTTTTTTCATGATTTCTCCCTTTTTATGATTTTTTAAAGTTTTTATGATTTTTTGGCTCACCCTATATATCAAAGTTTATGATGACGTTTACTCGCATGTCATTGATTAAAAAAAAAATAAAGGAATATCTATTTGGGTATCATCGGCGCTTAAAGAAGATACACAATTTTTATCTGCAAAGTTCAATGCGCCTATGGTTTAAAAATATCGGACACTATATAATTATGATAATTTTTCCCACTGTGAGCGCAAACACGCTCACACTTTCTATATTATCAACGTGATTTCTGTATCTCGAACGTGAGAATGTGCAGCTCTCTCGTTATTCAACTGGGAGGGGCACATTACGTGGATCTAAAAATAAATATTTTTTTATACTTGTATAAAAAAATATCTATTTTTAGATGCATCACGATAAAAAAAGAGAGAAAATTACGTCATTAAGACATAAAGAGCAATTTGCTCTTAAAAAAATTTGTTTTAAAAGCATATCTGTGAATCGTTTCTGTCATCTCAAACAAGAGCTTACCTACTTGTAGATCGGAAAAAATCGCAGTAGTAGCAGCTTTCAAACCTGGAAGTACATTTATGTCCGTAATTTGCACTTGTGATGTCTTTGTGATGATCATTTTGATGATGTCTAGTGGCTATTATCATTCGTGAATAAGGGTCCCTTTGGAAGAGTGCGTTGTTTCCGTCAACTTCCGTAAAGAGCTGCAAATGACCGGCAAAACGGATGGGCAGAAAAGCTGAAGAGCAGGGAAAAAGTGTGTTTTTTTTATCCATTAGTTTTGTGAAAAACTTACCTTTGCTCACCTAGAACGGATGAGCATTTTTTAAAGGCAATAAGTTGATGGATATGCGTACACACGTATTGTGTTCCTCCTTTTAAGGGGTGTATTGACTTGAGAAAACGTTTACTGCTTATGCAACAAGATTTTTTTATGCCAATTTTTCCGTTTTTTTTCCCTCTTCCTTATAATGATAGGAAGGAACTTAATTCGTGGAGCATTTCAAATTCGCTTTTTGACTGATAAACTTGTTTTGAGATCCTTGGGTTTCGAAAAAGACTTCGTGTAGGAGAGTGAGGCAGTGAGTGGTTGGGTTATGTGTGTGAAAGCACGAAAGAAAAAGCGATACTTGATAGATAGAATTTTTCAAAAACTGTTCATGCGTTATATAGTACGGCGTCAGTGACGTAGCGAGCATAACTAGAGCCCGGGACACGATACCTTTTTGGCGCCCCCCCCCCCCCTCCCGAAAAACATATAGTAATCTATATATATAAAACAGTTCCGTAACTGACTCACTGACATACAACGCACAGACAAAACCGCTGGACCTAAAGGGCTGAAATTTTGCATGTCGATTCTTCTTATGGTGTAGGGGTGCACTAAGAAAGATTTTTGAAAAATTCTTCTTAGATTTTTTTAAATTAAATTTTTAAGCTGTTTTTGTAACTTTTTTTAAGTTTGCATTTAAAATAATTTGAGGGTTATAAAATTTGTATTACGAGAAAGATCCTAAAAATTCCTTTAAAATGAAATCTTTTTCGAACCTTTACCTCGATTTTCTGATTTTTGGTGAACTTTTAAAGATTAATTTTTAGAATTTAATTTATTAAATGCTGATCACGTGATTTCTTTTTCTGGCACTTGAAATAAATTTATCGTCACGTGCATAACAACTAAATAGACAAAAAAAATATTTTTTTTTCCTTTCTAATGCAGCAGACGATTGGATATTATCCAAAAAAAAATAAATATTCCTTACGATTTTTTTTATAAATATAAATATATATATATATATATATATATATTACATCAATTGTATACATTGATCGTTGCATTTATTATAAATATATTCATTTATTTATTTTTTTTGGCATTAATTGCATACATTGACCGTTGTATTTAATTTGAATGTACTCAGCGAAGCGCGGGTTTTCAGCTAGTATAATATATAGAATTAGTGTAAAGAACCATTTGGCGAATCTCTGCGAATGGCGCCCGGGGCATGATAGACGGGCGTAACTGATGTTCGTGTAAAATATTAAGAATTCATTATATCTTTTGTATATTGGATTGTAAAATCTATTTTTTGTTATAAGGGTCTCTAAATGTACCATTAGAATTGTCGATATTAACAATTTCGTAAGTATCGGCTGTTATAAGTGCTGTTTCCCTTGATATTTTTAGTATATAACCATTATTCACAACTACCTTTAAGAGCCCTTCAAGAATGATTTGTTCTCTTCGACCATATCGCCCATTCGAATTATTCCTTAAAAAAAAAAAAATTTAAATAGATTCTCGCGTATTCTCCTACGATTTCTTCTAAACTCCTAATATGCTTTGCTTGTAAATAGCAGGCCATTGTGAATGCTGTGCATTAGTACAATCTGGGTTGATCGTTTCTCAAAGAAGGGACAAAAACAATTTAGAATCGTAAAAAAATATTTTTTAAAAATCATCAGTAGGTTTCTTTCTAAAATCCACTCTAAATTTCGCTGTGGGTTACCTTGTTTATATTGTCTTTCTCCATCCGAACTGAACACAGAAGCTGAAGAAAATTGCTTTTAAAAATAAATTACTGTGGAACAATTTTCAGTTACTGCACTTTTCTTTTTTTTTTTTTTCTCCAAGTGTCATATTTTTTCACTCTCTTTAAATAAAGTTGTTGCTAAAGGAGATTTTGTTATTTAAATATGTAATTAACTTCTTATTAATACCAATGTGAATTCATAGTGATGGAATGAAAACAATAATATCCTCAATATGTATAGATGGGAAATATAGGAATTCGGTTTTATGTACCGTTGTGCTTTATCGTTTATTGTAATAAACTTGCATGCTACAATTACACGATCTTTAACGTGGCAAGTTTTAGTGATCGCTTAAAAGCTCTTCATTTCTAACTTAGACAGAATGAATTATTCCGGGTTTGAAACAATGTGTAATGTTGACGTCTAACTTGCTTCTTATCCTCTTACGTCAGTGTCCGTTTGAACCCTGTTATTAGCTATAATGGAAATGGCACTAGAAAACATGCTTGTTTGGGACACTCTGCACTTATAAATCGCCCACGTAAACTATATGAATCCTCTTATGCATGCTAATTCTTATTCGTTTATGCATAATTAGAAAATGCTGCGCGTTTATTGACCTCTTCTCGGTGAAATTTATTTGCCGAGTGTTTCATTTCTTTTATTTCGTGTGTTTTTGCTGATGTTCACGGAAGCACATAGTCTTTTATAAGTACCATATCCTTTGAGCCCAGATTAATTGTTTGCCTTCTGAAAAGCTTTAACGGTATTCAACTTTCTCCCTACGACTTTAAATTGTCAAGCAGGACAATAAGGACCGATACTGAATGGTATTTAACTTGTAAATATGTTCAAAGAAATATCTTTTTGACTAAAGTATCTCAGCTTATTCGAATCCAGTTATCAGATTATAAAATCTCCCCCCCCCTCCCCCAACTCTCGTATTTCGTTGGAAGGGAGAGGCAAGTATATACAGTCGAACCCCATTATAGCGAACCCGGTGTATAACGAACGAAAATTTTGGTCCCGCTGTTTTCCTATTGTACGTAATTTAATTAGTATTATGTCAGTTTAATGTAATCGAATTTGGTCGATTTAATTCATTAATGATCATTTTTAATAGATTTTACCTTTTTAATACATCATTAATGAATACACATTGCAACTAATGAGTTATACATTTTGTGAACTCTAGCATTTTTCTTAACGGTTCGGATAAAGCGAACAAAACATTTGGTCCCTTGAAGTTCGTTATAACGGGGTTCGACTGTATACTCGTATACAGAATTTGCATGTCTTCTTTTTACAAAGGTCTCCGATTTAATGTTTTTTAGATGGCGAAATTCCTTCGATTATACAGGATGTTTCAAAAAGAATCATCCGGTTTAAAAAAATCATAACTATTCATCTTTTTATCAGTTTTGATCGAATAATGTACAAGCAGAAAGAGGGGAAATCTCGAGTTTCACGCAGTTGCCGACAAGTAGCGCTATAACGCTCTTCCTTCACCCGCCACTTCACTGTTGGTAAAGATGGCGACTGCACAACACAAATCTTTTTGTGTTCTACTACGCTTTGCGAAGCGTGAGTCCGTAAAAACTGTTCAAAGTGATTTTCGTCGACAAAACCCTGGTAGATTGAAGTTCCTACCTCTCAGAGCATTTGGCAATGATATAAACAATTCTTAGACACGGGTTGTCTGTGTACGCGTAACAGCCGTGGAAACAGTGTCGGCAGACATGCTCGCAAAAGTTTGGAAAGAATTTGCCTACCGTGTAGACATATGTCGTGCATCCAAAGGTGAGCCTATTGAGCACCTTTAATTTGGTTTGTAAAAAAAACTTTGATTAGCCATGTAATATAAAATTAATTTTAAGTTTCTATGTTCAATATTTTTCATAATATTCTTATTTCAAATTGGATGATTCTTTTTGAAACACCCTGTATTTTGCTGAATCAGCGTTGTTTATACTCGCAGGACTAGGTATTCTGTCACGGGCTGTTTATAATTATATTAATTAGCAAAATTTCTTTTGATGGTTCGGAATGAAACAACAGTGGCGGATGCCACTGTTGTTGGTGTGGCGGATGAAGCATTTGGAGCCCCCCCCCCCCAACTCTTGTTATGAATACTATTAATAAATGTAATTTATTATTTAAGATTTTATCCCACATCGAAAAGAAAATTTAATTGGGCAGTAATGAACTAGTAAAAATTTATACTACGTCGTTTGTCGTTCGACGAACAGCAAATTGTCCTGATGAAGATGGTATCTTTGCTTGAGGTTTTCAGAATGTATCTCTCTTTGAAATCTCTAACTTTCGGAGGCCCTAAGCGCGCACTTCTTGCGTCTGTGCGATGATCCTCCACTGATTCATGAGCAATTGAAGTCCTTTGTATTCTTTTCTGTTATTTATATTTGTTGTATTGTATTTCAGCTTTTTAATACGATAGCCGTTTTCGTATGTCCCTTGCAGGGTGTGGCTCCAGTTTTATCTCATTTTAATACTCTGCAAAAGCAGTAAATTTGTTTAGATACGCGTAACACCATCGTTATAAAAGAGGAGTGATTTCAGTGGTGTGGACCATAAAAGTCACTATTTTCAACACACAGTCGCACCCACCCAAGAGAGATTATTTCGATACACAAAATGAATTTGAAAAAAAAAATAAAAGACAGTGCTACTCTAATTTATATTGGTAGTAATTGGTGAAAGAAAATTTATCCATGTTCATTGAAGGGTGCCATTTGAATTGGAGATATTTGTAATAGACATTCTAGATCGATTTTACTAGATCAATTTTTCCGTTTCACACATTTTTCCATGAACTTAGCACAATAGTTTTACTTTTCAGGTTAGCTCAAGTTTTGATATCAAGTCAATGGAGGATATAGATACCACTCGTGTATGTCATGGAAGTATCCATCCCAAGAGTGTGTCTTAATTATATAACCATACTGTCCTTTGAGTGCATATCTGATTGACGTCTTTGAATCCGTTATTAACGTGGCGATATATTTTTCACGAAACTCCTTTTCTTTATCATTTGAAGGTGTATATAAATATATATTTGTCTGAAGAAATATTACCTTATCCTCTAAAAGATTGCCTGCACATATTTTATTCGTTAATTTATGAGCCAAAAAATTTTCGATCATGGGCATGATTTATGTTTCCATTATCATTTTATCCCTTCGATAAAATATGAATGAATTAATAAGAAAAGAGACGATCACGCCTGGCCTCGTTTATGATTGATAAATAAGAGCGAGTGTACGTTTATGGCTTGTGGTCTGATTGAACCATAATTAACATGTTTGGCTGCCGCAGACAGCGTGTTTGTTGGTAGTTCTGTGAAAATTACCACTCTTTATGGTTGTCGATTATGAGAATTATTGTCGACGGGTACAGGCTTGCGTTGTGTTATGAAATATGATATGTTGTCCATTTGTCATTTATTTTCACTGCTATCTCTACTTATTTATTTTCTGTTTTTAGTCTACCCTTTCTGTCAATTTTTTTTATGTATAATCTGCATAATTTGACTACAACATAAACTGCCCAGTGTAATTTGAAAATTACAACATCTGATAGCCACATGGTTTGTAACATTTTGTTGCAATACTGCCTTTAACATTGCCTATAAAGGACATTTTGTTACTTTAAAAAATATTAAAGTTATTTTAATACTGCTGAAAATTGATTTGTTGACTGTTATTTTCATATGTAAAAAATGAATTGCAGTATATTATCATACATACACGATTTAACGAAAACAATGTTAGTTATTTCATTGCCGTATTATAACGACTTATAGTATTTAAAATTTCATTCTTATCTCTCCTTGAAGATTTAAGAAAAAATACCCTATTTCGTATCCTTTATTAAAAAAATGAATATTTTTGACTCTTACTCACATTTCCTAACATCACTTTTTCACATAACACGTTATCGAACCTCCTCATCGCGTAAATTCTCGGTGGAGTTGAGATTAAGAAACCTAGGTCCACGTGTAAAAAGCAATGTCTCTCTTAGTCATACAATATAATTTTTTAACAATGGCGACTTTAGGTAAGGGCACACTACCCTGATGGAAATATATTTTTCTCTCCAAAAGATAGGATGTCCTTAATCTGCAGTTCTTTTATTAGGGTTTATCAAATGAAAACGGGCCAAACGGCAAGGATGCATTTTTTTCTCTCTCTTTCTTTCTCTGTTCGTGGTGAATATGGGTGTTTCCACTTGCAGCTTTGTAGTTAGATTTCAGGCTGGTTAAACGTGTAAGGCTTCAGTAACAATTCTCTTCAAAAAAATTTTACTGTCTTACTTGAATCGGATCAAATATTTAAGTGCGAAAAATTTTCTGTAATCTTTTTGATGGGGGTTATCTTCTGAACGTAGTTTCATTTGTACACCGAATGTTCTCTTACGTTTTGCATTGTATCTAGCGCGATACTGGTATCATCCGATTTGAGACGTTATTTCCTCTTTCCCTGGATGAGACACTCAACGTGGGTTACAGGCGATCGCCATCCTCGAAATATATTGCTCCAGTTTTTCATGCTAAACTAGGAAATTCAGTTGTATACACTTCTCATACATCTATGGATTTCTGTCCCTGGAATTTTTTCGGTAGTCAAAAAACGAATTAATTTACCCTCTATTTTTCTTTATTGGCATCCGTTACTGACATTGTTGTTTTATTGATTTACAAACTGGCATCGAACACTAATTAACGAGCTCTTGGTGATAGTAGACTGCCATTTCGCGTGCACCCCGCTGTCAGGGTTTCCACTTAATTTTTCATAAAATTTTCATTTCATCTTTCTGTTGTTTGTAGCTTGTGTTCGTTTGATCAAGGACCATGGACAATTTTCATAGATCCAAAGCACAAGATCCAAATCCCAAACACTTCTTTTCCCTGTCATTTCTCATAACTTAATCTCCTTTATTCTGCGTTCTTTTTTATGAAGTCGTCATTGACATTCATGACCTCATTTTTCGCTCACCCTCTGATTTTACTATCTTAATGCTGTTTTAATGCTAATAAAACCAGGATTCATCTAACCATATTAACTTTTTAAAAAATTAATCGTTCTTTCACAAAAACGGACATTTGCACTAACTGGGGATCCATTTTTGCCATCTCTTTTTGTAACCCACCTGAGAAAATAGGTAGGTAACAGAAGCAGATGGTCAAGACAGGTGCCTGCGAGTAAAAATGCTTTCTGACGCGTTTTTGGCACCCGCATTGCCTGTGTCAATAACTTACCATCACTAATATCTCGTTATATAAACATAACGGGAATGCCACTTTGTTTGCTTTTTTATCTATTTGTCGGATAGTAGACAATGACTAATGAATAATTTATGAAATGGCTTTTCATAATATAAATTTCATTCATCTTATATTCAGTGCCTTAAAATAAATCAGTGCCTTAAAATTAATCTCCCGAAACCAACTCATTGTCGCTACTCCTAAAAGACTGCTAATTTTTATATAACGTGTAATCTTTTTGTGCATGCAGTAATTGCGTTGAAAAATATGACCATTCTGAATATTTTCATTTTTATGGTTCCTTTGTGCTGGGAAGGTGTGTCCGTCATTCTTTAAGGCGCACTGAACAAAGTAAGCCATAGCGTAAAAATTATCAAATTGTTAAGGATTCAAATAGTTCGTTCAACTTGCCAATCTGTTCCATCTTAAAAATAACGACATTCCTTCCTTATTTATATAAAAAAAATTTTGAAACATTTTCTCAATTTTGATTCTTGTTTTAATTTTTTCTAGAATTTTGCTTTAGTTTTCGATACGGCCTCATCGAGACTCTGCAACTTTCCCCCTGTGTTCGGGAAATTATTCTTATTCTTATTTTTATTTATTTATTTTTTGTCTAATCGGCACTTTGTCGTGAGACATTCGTCTTTTGTTATTACACCGCGATTTACTGGCTAATTTATTATAGGAGCACCATAAAGGTGAACCAGCATTGCTCCGTATGAGGGGGACGACACGGAAATGACCAAGACTTATTCGGGATTTGAACCCAAGCCCTCTACACCATGTCGGCGGCGTGTTCAGAAAATTATAACAACAGGGATTTTACTACCGCACGGATGACATTTTGTGCATTCTCTTATATTTCTGGCCATAAATATTTTTCGGATCAGTCGAAACTTTAATAATCTAATTACTAAAATTTTTTCGGTTGAAATCCTCATGGAACTGTTTTATCGCGTTTACGCGAGCGTTCGTTTTGGATAACTTTATTTTCTCGGTACATCTCAGAGGTATTTTTTTGTTCAGCATCCTGTCTGATAACATCAAGAGATCAGGCAATGCAACTATTCTTCAATTTTATATTTTATAAAGGTTTGCTGATTCTATTCTTTTAGGAATTTAAAATGCTACACTAAGGCTAATTAAACCGGAACCTACTTCTTAAAGCCGATTCTGAACAGCTACAAATATCCATGCCACTGCCAATACAGTCGAACCCCGTTATAGCGAACCTGGTATACAACGAACTCACGGATGTAACGATAGCCTTAGTGTAGCATTTTAATTAGTATTGTGTAACGAACGAAAATTTTAGTCCCATCGTTTTCCTATTATACGTAATTTAATTAGTATTGTGTCAGTTTAATGTAATCGATTTTAGTCGATTTAATTCATTATCATTTTTAATAGATTTTATTTTTTAATACATCATTATTGAATGCACATTACAACTAATTAGTTATACATTTTGTGAACTCTAGCATTTTTCTTAACGGTTCGGATATAGCGAACCACCGGATAAAGCGAACAAAACCTTTGGTCCCTTGAAGTTCGTTACAACGGGGTTTGATTGTAGTAGGACTCGCACTCACAGACTGTCGTAACGAATGCCAGCGCCCTAGATTCAAAGATGGTCTGAGACTGACTATTTGAATCTCTGTGATTCAAGACAGTCATCTAAATTATTAAGATGACTGTCTTTAGTTAAATCAGTTTTTTTTTTTCTCTCAATTGACAATACAATTTCATATAAAGGTTGCCGATTTATCTAAGAACACGGGTTGAGATTTCTATGCAGGAAACTTAACTTAAGTACAAAAATCTTCTCTTATGTTTTTCTTTTTGGCTAGAGGAATGGAATTTGGTGTATAGACTCTGCTGCGGTTTTGAATTGCTTTTTTAGTTTTAAAAGTTTAACCGCAGAATATTTGGAAATGCCTGTTGCTTAAGAACTATTGCTTTAAAGAAATATCTCTTGGAAATCTCTTTGCGTATTGCATGTATCTTGTTAATCATAATTTTATCACTGTTAATCTGCGAATTTTGCACTATTGGTGTTTGCCTCTGCGTATGTACGGTCTCATAAAATGACGACATTGGTTATTATTCTGAATATTGCTACTGGCTTTCAGAATTATATCTTTTAAAGTAATTCATTGAGCATGCTTTCTATGTAAAGTGTTCTCCCTCTCTAGCTGTCCGCCTTAGTAATTAGTTGCGGTAGGTGAATATATCAACAAACCTAGACAGATCGGCCTTTCGTACTCACTTCTTTTATGGATACAACTAAGAGGAACGTAAAATATTTGCGTTTCTTAATTTTTGAATATTTTAATGATTAGCTGTGGGTGTATACCGTTAGCTTGTCACTTGCAGTCATTCATACGTGTTTTACGATAAGTAATATGATCAACTAACGGGTTAGTTAACAACAGTTTCTATCGCAGTAATCTTCTTCTTATCATTGCTAGGAAGATATTGTTAATTGGGAGATAAAGTTGAGTTATCTTAGTTTTATTTTCCTTCAACTATTTTTAAGTACGTAAAAGATTTTTATCTTTTGTTATATTGCAGTAGTGGTTCTTCAGTTTTCCTCGTATTTAAAGTGTCTACATATTCCTTGCTAATAATCAAGACTTAATTTTTGGGTGTTGTTATACATTAAATAAATTCTCCTGCCCCCTAAATTGAACTAAAAAAAATCTCATTTTGTATGGCATTTTAACCTCAGTTTATGATTTTGTTAATTTTTGTTTCTTTTCCTATTTTTGTAATGAAAACAATAGAACATCTGTTATTTTAGTAACTCGTGTTTGTTCATTACGTTTATTAACCAATGAATGGTTTTTCCCCTTATGATTGAATTAAATTACTTCAAATTTCGGGTTGGTTCAGTCCTTCAGATTAAAAGCTATATTAAAATATTAAAAAAGGTTCTTAAAAACGTTTCGTGATAAAGTTTTAAACGGCTCACCTATTATCTTTTCTTTTCTTTCTTTCGCTTTATTATTGTAGTATTTCATGTTCTGGTTTCATTTGGGTTAAAATGAAGCTTTACAATGGCAGTACGAGAATACTGAAAAAAAAGGAAGAAAAGTGGAGATCAATGCCCTGGAGGATGTTAATCCAGAGCACATCCGCTGCGTTTACTACAATCACTCATCCTCAAAAAAACTGCCGATTATTTTAATGACATCTTTGTAATAATCCATAAACGCTTGTCTTCTCTCCATTCAGCATCACGTTTGCAACTACCCGTGCATTGGGTGTGTGTTTTTAATCCTTTCCACATTTAAAAGAAAAGCGATTAAGAGCCCCGCCACAAAAACTCTCTGAATTCGGTAATGATAGAGTGCTTGCCCGGTGATTGAGCTGGAGACAAATTATTGTGCTTTTATTTCAGCGGAGTGGAAAAGAGCAGCCCTTGCGCTGTTAAATGAAGCGTTTAAGTGGAGCCTTTAAAAAATAATAATAAATAAATAAATAAAAATTTACAAAGAATGGGATGATCGAAAAAAAAAACGTAATTTGTTCGTTTTGGATTTTCTCGTGCTTTTTCGATTATTGGAGAAGCATCTTCTCCGTTTAGCAGCTCGTTTCTCATTAAGATTTTCATCTCGGCAGGCAGATTTCGGAGCCGTGAATTAGCTTTCTCTGTAAATGTATTCAAATTAAATACCGTATCCATTATCTTTCCGCATAGCCAACTTATTTAAAGTAGTGGATATGTATAGGTAAAGCATTATCGTGTCTTTTATCAGCGTAGTGTGAAATTTTAGAGTGGACATCTGAAGTAAGATTAAGTACGAAGTTTTGTAATATTATAATTTCTACGTTTTACAAATTGATCATTTTTCAGTTATACTAAAGAGATTAAAAAAACTCAACTAAGCAGTAAGTTATTTATTTATTTTTTTTTTTTTTAGCAAAAGGGTACAATTAAGATAAACTCTTTTTAAAAAATATTGCTTGAAACGAAGTATGGTTTGAAACGACGCAAAACGTGCTACATTTTGCTTAAAGTTATCAGAGGACAATCTTGTTTAAATTAGCAGCAACTAATATTCGACAAAAATTATTCTAAAAACTGAAACGACTGTGTACTCTCTCTCTATATATATCAATATATTCTTTGATTTGTAAATATAAGTGGGGGGGGGGGAATCTATGCGTTTGTCTTTACGTATAGACTAGTTCTCAATACTTTTACGTGTGTATCTGTAACCCCCCCCCTAATTTAGTTTGTATTCTTTTTCTTGGGGGGGGGGGGGCTAAGTGTTGGCTAATTTATGTCATGTTACGTCGATTGAACAATTTTAAAGTTTATTTTATATTTTTCTCTAGTAACAACGCATATTGCGTTGTGTTACTTGAAGAAACGCACTACACTTTCTCAGCCTCATTAACATGTTCTTTCTAGGTATTTTAATTATGCCAATTATTTTGCTATTATGTATTTATTGATTTAATGCTCATACATTTAGTAGGCAAGTAATAATTCCCACGAATTATTATTTACGCTCTGTGACATTAGTTGTGCACAGGTTTTTCCTTTCCTGTATAATTTTGAAGATCCCGGCGCTTCTCAACCTTAGTATCAAAATGCAGTTTGTTTGTTTTTTTAATTTAAATTTAAATGTTTTGCGGTAAAAAATAGTATCCATAAGCAGAATCGCCAGTATACTCGTAAACCTCTTTAAAAGAGACTCGGCAACCCGATATGAGCCATTCACAAACCAAATCGATTAATTCCACTTTTTAATTTTTTTTTTTTAATTTTAGCGTCAATGCACTTGATTGACTCCTAACTTTTTATATTCATAATAAAATTCTCAAATGATAAGGATTAACACCACTAAATGGCGTTTTTTTTTTCTTCCGTCTTCGAATAAATAAGTAATTTATTTCAGAAGCCAATCCGATTAACTCCATACTTTAATATAAATCGCTGTAGTAATGCAATTCAAACGCAGATGCAAGTACTTGATGATAACGGTACATTGTTTAATCACAAAATAAGTAAAATAATTTATCAGTTACACTCTAACTGCTGCATAATTACTTGTTAATTATTAAATAATTATTTTAATTTTTTCTCTAATAAAAAAATTTGCAGACTGAATGGGATGTTACTATTTTTTTACCTTGCTTTCGATTAACTTCCTTAGTCACGCAAAAATTGTAACATAATAACGATTACTCCAAGGATATCTTTATCTTATAATACATTGTATATGTCGCTAGGTAAAAGCTACATCTGCAGTAATGCATTCCACAATGTTTGTTTGAATTTATATTTTAAAATGAATTTTAAAAAACAGCGTATATTATTTTATCACTTCTTTCCACTTTTTGATTTATGGAATTAATCGATTTGGCAAGTGAGTGGCTCGATTTGGCAAGTGAGTATCAGAGTAGGAATTTTTGTTTATTTATTTTTTATTTTTATTTATTTTTTTAGCAGTTAGCAGTCAAATTTCAGTGAGGGTAATTTAAATTGTCCTCTTTATAGTGCTAAAGACTGTACTGTAGAGAATGATCAGAATACATGTACTTAATCTTAGTTTTCTGTATTTAAACCTCTTTTCGACAGCATAAACTTTTGCCCCGGATTCACCTCCCTCCCCCCCCCTTCTCTACTTGTTCCATTTATATTTGTGCTTATTATTGTCACTCAACAGAATTGTCGCCTATATCCTCGGGTTAAAACGATGAAAACTTTCGTGCCTGCCAAGTCCGCACGCGTCTTCCGCGCCAATCCAAGATGGTAATCGCTGTTGCGAATCGTGACCGGGATTTATTTTTTTTATTTTATTCCGCAATCAAATTTCATCTTCTACCTGAATCATAGCCATTTAATTTTTCTTCAATGCTTCCTAATGGTAGTCGTTGTAGGAGTACCAGTTTTCATAAGAGCCATGTCATTTAAGCTTCAGAAATGTACGAATACTGGCGAAATAAAGGAACTGATCTCTATAAATTATGCTCAAGAGCTCTATCATTTTCATTCAAGTACAATTTTGTCTCGTTTGCAGTATGCCAAATTGCAAATAAAAATTCTTGTTGCATTGAGTAGCTTAGAGAACTGGTAGAGAACCCGGAAGATATTTTCAGAATTTCCATTTCTTTATAATCCTCTCTTATTTCCCATTTATTTGATGCACTTGATATTCGATGTTGTGTGGATATATATATATATATATATATATATATATATTGATTGATTGATTGATTGATTGATTGATTGATTGATGGAGAGCGTGAATGCAAATTCACGAAAAAGCAAATTCTGATGTCAGAATATCAGTTGTTTCTGAGAAGTTGTTGAAATTGGAGTGTGAAAAAAGCATATGATAATGATTAGATCATTTAGGATCAAATTGTTAAAACTGCTTAACGCAATTTCTGTGTTATATTTATTTTAAGGCAAGTAGCTTTATGTTTCTGAAAGATTTTTTTTTCTATAAATTGCAATAATAATCAATGGTAAATTTTGAAAATAAAACTTAAACGTGACCCCTTAGTTTTGACCAAAGGCTTGATCTTTTTTTCATCTAGAAGTCAACACATTGCGGGTTCACGCGTTGGTCGTGATGGAGGTCATATGAGCTGTTCACTACACACATTAACTCCACTTTTTTAAATATCTTAAATTTAAGTGTCAAAGCACTTGGTTCAATCATAGCTTTTTATATTTATAATAAATTTCCGAAATAGTAAAAATTAACACCATTAAAGGACAAAATTATGGATACATTATTATTATATTATCTATTATTATATTATTGTACATTATTTCATCGCATTTCTCCATTTTTTGTTTATGGAGTTAATCAATGTGCGCAGTGAACGGCTCATATATCATACATGATTTAATTTATTAATCTGTACTTAAAATTTCGCACGAACTGGTTATAGCATCATACTGTACAGCTTGTGTTTGTGAAGATAAAAGAATGTGCTACTTCATAAAGGATAGATATTTGCCTTGCTTCGTTTAATTTTGCGTGTAAGACAGTAGTATATTACTTCACTTGCAGAATATTCTGCGTTTGAAGTATCGATGTTCTGAAAAATTTCCTTGCTCTCATGTTCGTGCAAAACTTTGCACTCTTAGTCAACTCTTTCCTGAAAAATTAAAATCCTGGGTCGCAATCATTAGATCGCTCCTTAGCCCACTAACTCATCCACAGAATCCTCACTGACCTATATATCTCACTTCATATCATTGTTTCTCGCTTTTTTTTCTTTTTTTCGCGGGAAGCCTGATGTATCGTGTTACGTTCTCGTTCCCATCCCATCGATCATTCTTGCGCTCTCATTGTTGCTGAATATTCATTCTTCATTACTGACGGGCTCCCGTTTATTTCGTATAGGGATAAAGAGAAAGAGACAAGTCTGGCAATATAAAAATCATAAAGGTGTCAGTTCTATGTATACGAAATTGCCTAATCAATGGACAGAAATGATTATTATTTTGTCTTTCAGTTTGACCAGTTGTGAATGTCATGTTTGTGATGCATCTATATTTGCTTCCCTTTTTTGTTTATTTTATTTTGGTATTTGCATGTCTCAGGAGTTAAACTTTTTTCCTGCTGATTGGGGATAGATTATTTCTCTTGCGTATATGAAATCTATCCAATTTAATTAATTTCAGAGGGGCTTGGGGTGCCTTGTGTGGATGACAGATCTGTACTGTTTGTCCGGCATCCTCGAGCCCCACAGCAATGGAAAGCACCGAACCTGGGAAATTAACCTTCGTCTGCGTATTCAAGTATTGCTACGTAGCGGCTGGTCTTCGGTGTTCACGGGCTGATACGCGCAAGCGGGAGAGCCGAGGTGTCAATTTAGAATTAATTAATTTCAGCTTTAAAAAATTAAATTGTGTTGCTTTTCAGTCATATAACCTTTTTTTCTGTTGTTTTTCCCCTTCCATGTGAGGTCGGGATTTGTTATGACTATTATATATTAACCATTCTGTTTAGTTTCAGCTGTAATGTTTTGGTTTGCAGCCTAAAACATTCCAATAGTTTCCATGATATTCTTTGAGACTTTAAATGTTTTTCCAGTATTTCTAGTAGTTGCCTACAATTCCATGCTTTTTATTCAAAATTAGCATCTTATATTTTTGTGGAAAAGATCAAGTTGAAATATATTGACCATATTTCTTGCAATGTTTAAACGATAGATGTATGAGATAGATAGTGTCTCGGTACTGGGTTATAAATGCCTCCGTAAAAACTATAATACTAAGTTTTAATCTGAGTCTTGATAAACACAGTTTTTTTTTTTGTTTTTTTAATGTATTCATTCATGTACAGGAATAAGATTTGTAGTAGTGAAATAAACTAGATAAAGACTGAAAAAGAGAATATGGAAGACGACCTTTTTCTTATTTGCTCTTCCGTGTATTTATATAACGCTGAGCTAAAATTACTAATGCTAGAAATGCATTGGCGGCCAAAAGTTAGGCATAATCTATAAACGACTATAAACAATGTAAAGGCCCAACGCGAGCAGAACAGCAGAAATTTGCAAATAATTGTTCCAAACACCTAATTTGTAAACTGCTGATTATATTTATCCCTTAACCGGCTTATCTTAAATTGTAAACTTTGAATAACTTTAAAATCGATAATCAGTAAATATCGTCTTTTTTTACCCTAGAAAAAATTTATTTAGAATCTTTAGGATTTTGATGTCAAGTTTTTAGTATCCTATTAAAATAATTTTTAATTTTTTTGAGGGAGGTTTTGAAAAAAAAAACTTGTTAGTTTTGGAAAATTTTAGATTTTTTAAAATTACTATTTTTCTGAATAGAATTGTACCTCAAAATTGTGATTATATTTTACAGTTTCTTGAGAGCGGTGCTAATAAGTTCCCAGAAATATTAAGCCGAAGTTAAATTTTATCAAAAATATTGTTAATGACAGAGCGTTTAAATTTTGGAAACAAGTTCCAATTGCGACCAAAAAATCTTCCACGATCGTCTACTGCATTGGTTCTTAACCTATGATCCAGCAGAATCCAACAAGTAGTCCATGAGAACCCTACAAGTGGTCCGCGAGGTCAGCAGTGACTTATATAAATTGGTTTCGTCCTTTTGAAACGACCGGAAATTTAACAGTTTTATAAATCTGGGAACAATAATTTTTTTATACGGAATATTTTGTTCAAATTCTAAAAATTCCCATATTTCTTCCTTTTTTCTGACGTTTCGACTACGAAGAAATCCACGTTCCGTTTAAAAATCCCTAACGTATTTTCTGTGACGCCGAGTCGCAGCGTCATAGCAATTTAAAAACTAGTAAAGCAAATGTAAGCTCAAAAATCTCATAAATTTTTAAGTTTTTACAGACTTTTACGTTTGCTCTTAAGTTTACTTTTACGTTCAATTTGTTATTAGGCTTATGTGTAACTGTTTATGAAAGTTGCTTATCACAAATTGTTTGTTTATTCAGAAAATTAAACCCATTTGCCTATTAAAAGGTTGGTTGGGAGAGGCTCCCCGACGAATTTTTTTCCTTTGTTGATCAAGTGGTCCTTGATCAACAAAGATGAAGAATATATGGTCTACTGGCTATTCCTGTATTAAAGAAAACATCCTAGTGGTAAAATATATGACAATTGCTTGCAGTGGAGACGAAGAGGACTATTTACATTTTTGGGTGTGTTTGTTTCGCCCCCCTCCCCCCCAAAGTCACGAATACTGTCCTTGGGATATTCTGATACTGTATTTCGAGAACTAGCACGATATGAAAATATGTAGGAAAGAAAATCGACAGACGATATTAAATGTGTATATCTTCGCAAATATGGTAATATAATAAGATGTAGTATTACATAGTGTTGAAAGATTTTAGTACTTGTGATGTAATTCTACCTTTCTTTTACAGAATCAGTACTTCAAATAAATTAAATAAGTTAATCTCAGTATGGTTTTTTTTATGTGCTTAGAGAGATTTTACTTTTCACTTTTTTTTTTAAAGTTTAACTCAAATTTGAAACATATGTTTGGGTGGCGTTGTCAGCTTAAGCTCCATCATATAATACTACTACTTTTTAATCAATTTCTTGAATAATTTTCATAAATACCGACTTCAGAGAACCAGTGGCAGTCGGTAGCAGTCTTCAGAAAGGCATCAATCAAAGGTGTTTATACCAATGCGTATCTTTTTCTTCTACCTGTCCTGCGGGCCTTAGTCCGTAGTTTTCTTGTTTAAATACATTAACCGGCTTGGGTTGTGACCCACAGATTGATATTTACTAAACTAGCCAGAAGAACGACGAGAGTTGTAATTGCCTTCGAGATCTCGGTTTGACCTGCGGATGACGCTTTCTTTTTAATTGATTTTCTTTTTAGCACTCCCAGTTTTGCCACAGTAGCAGTGTCGTGCGAGTCTTCATTCTCTGGGTGTTTAGGTCAATGCTAAGATTCAGATGCATCAGATATTGTCAACTTTTATATTATGAACTTTATTTGGGGTAGATAATTATGTTTTTAAGGGGAAGGGGACTATATAAAAAAGATTAGACGTATTTTACATTTAAATAAAATCCTCTACTTGTCATCTTACATTGTGAAATATTTGGAGTTATCCAAAAAAATTTTATTTGTAGTTGACAACGATTTCAGTCTATTATTTCAACAAACTAATGACTGAGCGTGTGATTTAATTTTTGGCGCTTATACAACAATTGCATAATCGGCATCGTTTCTCTTCCAAGGGAATTAACCATTCGAAGATTATGAGCACTTACGTATCATTATTGTCCAATATTTAAATTTTGTTATTCTTTCTGTCATTTTCATCAAGAAATATGTGCCCAGTTGCCCTTCGTATGTTTTGGAGTTTGTGCTTTTCTCAAATAAAATTTAAACTTGTCCTTAAAGAAATGTCTCATAGTTGGTTTCATATATGTTCGTATTGCATCAGTTTCACACTAGGTGCTTCGTGTGGATATTTTTAAAATTATTAAAAATAAATTAAAAAATTTTATTAGGGTTTCATTATAGGATTTTGTGTATGAAAGTGTTAAACAGCTGATAAGCAAGAATAGTATTTTTCTCTCCCATCTTAATTTTTACCTTGGTTGATTTTCCCTCTTCTATTTAGAATTTTCCTCGCTGTCCCACCTTTTTTTTAACTGTTGATTTATACTAAATCTCATCTAAAATGATAATATTCCTGACGTTTAATGTAAGTATTTAATTACTATATTAGTTGTAAATAAATCTATCTCTATTAAAAAGCTCCGCAGTTTTGTTAAATTTTTTACTCAACCATTACTCAGCATATTTTCGTGCCATAAATTTACTTATTTTGAATTTTAATCTATAAAGTGGAATGATTATAAAGTTGTTTCGTTAGGCTCTAGCAAAAACGATATCTCGCAAGAAAAAACAATCGTGTACTAAAAATATACTTGCTCCTGATTTCGAAAACTCGAACTTTTTGAAGAAATTTTACGAACTAGGCCAACGAGTAAGTCGCATCCCTTCGCATTTTTTCGCTTCGCAATCTAGAAGATTTCTTTCTTAACGCTCAAAATTTTCGTCGCTTCCTTTATTTCCAACGAACGAGGTTATAAACCTCGATTTTTCCCCACCACATGGGAAAAAATGCCAATATTGCTCGGTGACAGAAAATGGATTTTCGGAAACAAGTGTTACGGTCCGGTAGTTAATCGGACGATTTCGAGAAGAAACGTGCCACTGACGGATCAAATTGGCAGAGGCTCTTTTCTTGCTTAGATGGTAAAAGATGCCGCCCTAATATTCCATGTCTCGTGTTGCTGCGTCTTGTTCGAGAGATTATCGTTTTGCCATCGGGTGCTTCGACCAATTTTTAGAATTTGGGGATGAAATCTCGTTCCAAATTAGGGTGCGGTATGCAGAATCATCTTTTTCAATGTGGATGAAAGCTTGATGACGAGTGGCAAGATCTGCGAATGTGGTTTCGCGAGAAACGTTTGGGTTTTTCTCCCTGTTTTCAGTTTTATGTATATTGTTTGTCATGCTCTGTATGCCGCTGACACGTCTGAGAATGAGAAAAGACCTGTAGTCTGGGGTCTAATGCGGAATATTGCCTAAAGTAATTGGAAGATTTATCACTTCTTAACTTACTTTTAAAGCTTGATCTGTAAGTGGAAAGATAGGTCATAAAATTCGCTTTTATGATATGCACTGCGTCATACTTATCACTTTGTGGTTGCCACTTAATTTTATCCTAACATTTTCGTGAACGCACGGTTATCTCACGTATAAATACCGTATTTTGTCGTGTATAGGCCGCGTGCGCGTGTATAAGCCGCACCTGAATTTTGAGACAACATTTGGGGAACATTTTTTTTTTTTCGGAATTGCGTTGTAGACTGAAAGTAGCATCGTTCTGCCAAATGTAGCAATGTTGTACATTCCGTAGAGTTCAATGCTCGCCTAACAATATAAGGTACAGCCTTAGCTGATAGTGGTGAAACTACAGTGTAAAAAAGATGATTTTATATATATATATATATATATATATATATATATATATATATATATATATATATATACTAGTACACTTAGGAATTATTTTGCACGAAGACATCATTTGACAGCGGCAGAGACGGTGATAAAGTGTAAAATGATAAATAGGTACATAAAACTATTTTAATCAGGTCTGAATGCAATCGGTTGTAAGGTATATAGATACTACTGTTTTATGGTAGTAAAGTGTTCTAAACTAAAGGGTGTTTACTGTATTTAATTTTAAAATTCCGTGTATAAGTCGCACCCCATTTTTACCAATCTATTTTATGGAATAAAAGTGCGGTCTATACACGCGTAAATACGGTAATCTTTCTGAAGCTTTATTAATGTTTAGTCTTTATGTAAATATATTATACAAAATAAGATTCGATATAAAGTCCATCCAAGGTTTTAAAGTTTTCTCGATGGAATAAAAATAAGGATCATGTCAATATCTAATGATATCAAAAGAGATTAATAATTTTGCTTCTCCTAATATTGATAACCAGGTGCATCGTCTAAGAAAGTGGGTGACCTTGCCGTCATTTCCCGTATAGGACAAGCGTATCTAAAATAGGATTATTTTTGAAAAAAAAATTATGGGTATAATTAAAATTCTGGTAAAGTGAATCAAAATCAAATATGAGAAAAAAAATGCACGGTAGTACTTTGAAAGACAAAAAGTAATAAAACCCCCCCCACAGATTTAGAGTTTGTTTTGACGTTGTTAAGCAGTGACAGGTGAGTGCAGTTATACATTGCAGTTGGGGCCTAAGGTAAATGCATATAAGCGTGGTCAATGTTTAAATGAAATTTTAGTTCAACTGGGAAAAAAGTTTCTGTGTAAAAGCATATGGAAATAATTTAAAAGAACTACTTTGCACTGATTAACGAACGAGGTTTTTCATTTTAGTTCACATGTTTCTTCCACAGTTATTAACTTTGAACTATTGCGTATATTAATTTCTAAACACAACTTGTTACGTTTCACATGGTGTAGAATTGCATGTTGCGAAACATGTAATCCGTTGGAAAAGGAAATGTTAACTGTGCTCAGTAACGTATTGCCAAAATTACTTAACGTTATTTTCAGCAAACAAATTTAATAATTTAAGTTTAACTATTAATTTATTCCTAATAATTTACGTCTCTCTATGTGTATATGTAATATATATATATATATATAGTGGAATCTCGATCGATCGTTTTCGGAATCATCGTTTTTCCGTATGTGTAGTTTATTTCCCGAAGTCCCGACGATCATATTGCTTTATGTTCCCGTATCTATCGTTTTCCCGCATTTATCGTTCAGTTCAGTCGGTCCCTTGAAAAACGATAGATCGAGATTCCCCTCTCTCTCTCTCTCTCTCTCTCTCTCTCTATATATATATATATATATATATATATATATATATATATATATATATATATATACATACACACACAGTGATATCCGCTTATAAGAATCACGTTTGTTATTACTGTTTTTGATTCTTATAGCCGAAATTTAGGTTTTTGGACAGGCACACACACACCTATATAAACATATACTAGATAATTTACCATAAAATACTCTTTAATTTACGTTAATTATCTTTTATTAAAATTATTTTTTATAATTTTAAAAATACAACTTAATTTTTAGACGTATAAGTAGATACACATGATTATAGTAAGAGAAGAAAAAATCTAATATTTGTTACGACATACCTGCTTAACAGTTTTAACATTTCAACTACAGGAAGGGAGCAAGAAAAAGTTTTCTATGGTAGTTTGAGGTAATGAAGTTTTCAGGAGGCTGTTTATACCTTTTTCAATACTAATAGTCTCAGACGAAGATTCACCTTCAAGCTTACGTTTCACGTTTTGATACCGTGCTGAATCTACTATGTTACGTTTGCCTAAGTGATAGTGGACACTTCGCCGAAGATTTATGTGTTTCAAGAATCCAGGAAGCTGCAACCAGGATGTAGGAGATGGGAAAAAGAGTGCTTTTTTTGTTTGTCAGCGGAGAAAACTGAAATCGGACCCGAACGGGTAAAGATGCCCCCTAGTCAAGCTAATAGGACAGTGTTGTGCTAAAGCGTTTAAGGGGAAACTATTATGTTATGTCTAACAAAGAAAGGGATGAATTTTATGACTATATTCCACCCCATCTTATCAATCTTCCTTTTTAAAAAAAAAGAATTAATCTTTTTTTTAAAAAAAAAAGAAAGAACTTCGTGCCTTTTGAGGGTTTAAGTGCCTTTTTTGGAAAAATGAAAGGAAGGCGAAAAGTGTAAACTGATTCTTAAAACCGGTAGATTGGTTCCTTAAAGCGAAAATTTTAACATGGAAATAATACATTTGTTTTTTTTTTCGCGATATTGATTCTTATAACCACTGATCACTATAAGCGGTGGTTACTGTATGTATATATATATATATATATATATATCTATATAGTATAACCAAGAAATATAATCGATGACCTTGATGATATTTGCTTGTTAGAAGAGAAGGCCGGTGCGAGATTCGTCGCATAAACCGATGTTTTTAAGTCAGTTTCAGCATTTTATTCCAATATCTCTAAAAGGGGCCCCTTTTTAAACATATATCCCAGTATTAACAGTACTGTGTGGAATTTGTACCTAGCGTATACACTATTAAGAAAATTCATGCAAGATATTTTCGTTTACACACACAGAGTGAAAGAGAGATATTTAATTAAAAATCAGCATTAAAACACAAAAGCTAATAATTTTACTCAATCTTTCTATGCTCTGTAATTATAACAATACTCATCGTTTATTTTAAAACACATAAAGATATCGAAGTGAGGGGTTTTTAAATTGTTTCTCGTATTAGGGGTACGTGGGTAGAATACTTTACTACCTGTGAGTCAAAATTTAAAGCTCAAGTTCTGTGAACCGAGTAAAACACCTTGAAAGGTAAACTAGAGGCTTAATAACGTCAACGACATTTTACATAGTAATCAAACCCGATTTCACAGAGCTAGAAACACAATATTCTAACCTAACATTATCGTTGATCGTCTGAAACCTTGATATCTACCAGTTAAATTACCCTCGAAAAAGAATAAAAAATAATAATCTAATCTTTGTTTGGAAATTATGTTTATCTGAAGGAGGAGTCATTCGAATGTATGACACTCTTTTTGAGGTTCTGGTATTATTTTTGTTGTATATGCCCTACATAAACTTCTTTAGCAATTCTGTTATATATATATATATATATATATATATATATATATATATATATATATATATATATATATATATATACACACAGTACAAATTGTTTATAAGAACATCCAGGGAACTTTAAAAACTGGTTTTTTAATCCGATAGATAACTTACAACTGCTGGAAATACCAAATTCATTGTCACATAATTTCTATTTACACCTGAAACATGACGTTCAACAAATGATTAAAAGGTTCAAGTTCAATCAAGGAGAAAAACACTGCTCATTTTCATATAAGTATGTATTTTTGAACTTTTCAAATACATACAGTGGCTCCCAAAAGTGTTCGTACACTTACGATTTTCAATGAAATAGGGGTCTATCCATTGATTAAAATTAATATTTCAGAATGGGTATTTAATGATAAGATCTATAATCTATTCTTAACAGAACTACATGAAATATTTTGAAAACATAGTAAAACTTTATTTTTAAGAAACCAATAATCCAAAAGTAGCAAAAACTTTATCTAACAAAAGTCATCGTACACTTGTAAAAATTCTCTACATATTAGTAAATATTCTAATTTTTCGTTAAATTAATATTTAGTAAGATATCCTTTAGCATCCACAACAGCTTTTAAACGTCTGGGAATAGATTGCTTTAGTTCTTTTGTAATTTTTGCATCAATGTTCATACATTCTTCCATCATAATTGTTTTTAGTTCGCTTTTCGTGTGAATGTCGTGTTTTCGTACTCGAACCTCCAGTTCTCTCCAGATGTGTTCTATTGGGTTTAAATCTGGCGATTGAGGTGGTGTTTTCTAAAATTGTGGACAATTATAGAGACACCAGATGCGAACGTTGAGAGCCGTGACCTTATGATCGGTTTCTTGATAAAAAACAAAGTTGTTCCCAATACCCAAATTTTAAGCTGATAATTTTAAATTGTCTCTTAAAATATTTATAAAAAACAGCATGATTCATTATGCCATCAATAAATACCAAATTTCCTAGTCCTGATGCTGATATGCACCCCCACACAAGGATACCTCCACCGGCATGCTTAACTGTTCCTACTAAGTTCTTGGTATTAAGTTCCTAATTTTTTTTTCTCTCTACAATTATACACCCATCAGCACCAAAAATGTTCATCGGCAAATAAGACATTATTCCAATAGGTGTGGGGCTTATTTATCATTGATAGTGCGAAGGGAAGCCTAAAATTTCTGTTTTTCTCACTCACAAAAATTTTCTATGGGCGCCCATGTAATCCAGCTGTTGTGAGAACTCGTTAAAAAATTTCCGGTAAAATTGAAGTAGAAAATGTTTCATTGAATTCTGCAGAAACTTTTACAGCACTCAAACGTGATTTTTCATAAATTTTCTAATTATAGATCTCTGATCACGTTTGTTAACTTTGCCGGACGGCCTTTTCTTACCTTGTTTTCGATCCAATTTTCTTCTTTAAAGCGTTTTTTCACATACTGCACAGTAGAATGGAATAAATTAAGTAATTTAGCAATAGTCCGAACTGATTTACCTCTACTATGATGAAAAATAATCAATTTTCGAATGCTGTTTGTTGTTTCTTTACGACTACGAGCCATTTTTAAATAATAAATAGAATATTACGGAGTAGGCAAGCAAAAATTAAAGCCAAACGATATTTTAAATGCCACCACAAATCAAAAATAAAAATAAAGCGCCAGGCGATAATTATAATTATGAATTTATCCGGAAATATTTCAGTGTACGATGACTTTTGTGAGATAAAGTTTTTGTTACTTTTTGATTACTGGTTTCTTAAAAATAAGGTTTTACTATGTTTTCAAAATATTTCATGTAGTTTTGTTAAGAATAGATTATAGATCTTATTATTAAATACCCATTCTGAAATATTCATTTTAATTAATGGATAGACCCCTATTTCATTGAAATTCGTAAGTGTACGAACACTTTTGGGAGCTACTGTAGTTCTAAAAATGTTAAAAAGAAAAGTTAATAATATAATGTAGCTATTATGAATGTACATTCATAATGTAATATTTTGTTTTTCCATGTTTATTCATTTTCTGAAAAATAGTCATTATTTTTTTTAAATTTATTTATTTATTTATTTATTTTTTATTATTATTATTATTATTTTTTTTTTAAGAAAATAATTTTCGTTTATCGCGACAAGTTTATTGACAGCTTTTTTTTTTTATCACATCCTTCACAAAATCGTCATTGGAAGCTAAAAATTTATTTAAAGTATTGATTGCTGAAAACATTTCTTTTAAACTGGGACAAGGAAACTCGTTCAAAAGATCTTCTTAACTGGCACTGTCGTCAATATCATCATTTCTGCCAGAAATCTCTGCATTTACGCCTGCAACAATATCTTCATCCGTTACATTCCCATGAGTTGCAAGAGCCAAATCTATGTCTTCATATTCCTGAAGTGAATCTTGTTCAATTGGCAAATCTCGAACTCAGTCTTGAAGCGTTTCATCTCTAGCGTCTTCAGTTTAAAAAATGGGAGGATTTTGAATCCCAAGAAAACCAGCAGGCAGGAAACAATTCGATTTTTTATTTATTTATTTATTTATTAAAGATTGAAGATTTCATGGTCTTCATAACCTTCTCTTAACGCGTGAAAACGGTTTTAAGCAAGTTATCAGAAACTCCTGGTGACACGGCGGCCAGGTGATGGCCGAATGGCTAGGGCGCTGGCATTCGGTTCAGGTCCTGTGGGTTCGAGTCTTCGAGTTCCACTGTTGGCATGGCTGTTTGTAGCCGTTCGGAATTGGCTTTAAACTGTAGGTCCCGGTCTAATTAGCCCTTGTGTAGCAAAAAGTTGATCGTAGCGCTCCAAACCAAACCAAACCAAACCTGGTGGCACGACCTTCGATTCTCCACTGATTCTCCCGAAATCTCTGGATCCACGAAGTTGAACAAACGAAATAATGTTTTTAAAGAGCTTCGCAAATTCATTTGCTGTCGCTTGCAAAATCGGTCCGATTAGGGAAATGTTGGCACACCTTTGAATCTTAAACCAATGCAAAAGGGCTTCTTCTATGTCAGCATGTGGACTTTTACGAAGTTTCTTAATTTTAGTCCGTTTTTTTTTAGATAAAAAAGGGATAAAATGGTTGAAGAACAATGTGCTGCTAATTCCCAATTAACATGTTCTTATAAGCGATTTATTTTTCCAGAAACAAATTAATTTTAAGTCACTAAAAGCGATATGTTCTTATTAACGATGTTATTTTAACCGGATTTTATATCCATCATTACACATGAGAATTGGCCGGGAACTAATAATTCCGTTCTTGTAAGCGATATGTTTTTATAACCGGTGTTCTTATAGTTTTTACTGTATGTATGTATATATATATATATATATATATTGTCAATTAAATAGTGTTTTCTAGGCACATTTATCTACATCAATCTTGTGCAGAAGTCTTATCATTTTCATTATTTTAAAATAGTAATGTCTGGAATATTACTAATTAGATAATATTCCATTACATATTTAAAAATAGCAATGTCTATTTTCTTTAAAAAACATCTGTCGCTCATGCTGTTGTCTTGACGCTAGTTATCCTTATCAGTCACTGCCAGCAAAATTACATAGAAATCTAGTTGTCGCTGTCAATCTGATTTCGGAATTATTTATTACAAACATAATTAAATCCTGTCTGAACCGAGCTTAATTATCATTTAAACAGTTCGAAGACAATGACATTTTTCGTCACAGCTAATTTGAATTCGACCGTTATTCTGATGTCGTTCCAAGATAAAAGCATGTGTATTCAGGAGTTGTACATTTATCTCCTCTTGTTGGTAGATATTTTTTCTTAGGTTTGGTGATTAGAAAAAGGCGAAAAAGCCAGTGATCCGTCCCAGTAGTTGTGTGTGTCCCTTATCAGTGCTATCTGTTCTGCCGGAAGGATCAGAATCTGTAAAACTTTGTTATCTTGCTCTGGAGCAAAATAATTTATTTCAAGAGTGGCCGCATCTTATTATTTTTTTTCGAGATAGATGTCATCGGTGTTCAAAGTCAAAAATTTAGAATTCAGTTTTGTGGATAAATTGTATTACTTAAATTAAAAAAGGTGTACATTTAGTGAATGCAACGAGATGTGAACACTTCCTGATATACATACTCGTACAGTCAATAAATTCAGGGACTTTATTTACTACAACAACTAATACACTTACAAAGTCTTCTGAACACAATCACCTTCAAAATAATGTCCTTCCGCAACTATACACTTCTGCCAGCGTTGATGCAGCTTCTGGAAACAGTCCTGGAAACCGTTGCGTGAAAGCTGTCGTAAAGCGGTTGTCGCTGTTGCCATCACTTCTTCGGCATGTGCAAACCGCTTGCCCTTGATGCGATCTTTCAGTTTCAGGAACAGGTAGAAATCGCAAGGAGCGAGGTCTGGGGAATACGGGGGAAGTGGCAGAACTGTGGTGCCATGTTTAGCAAGGGCTTGTTGCACCATCAGGGATCGGTGCGCCGTGACATTGTCATGCAACAACATCCACATGTTGGATTTCCAAATGTGTGGACGTTTACCACGGATTGCCTCCCGGAGACGACGAAGAACCTGTACATACCATTTGTTGACGATGTTAACTTGTGTTTGGCGCAGCTTGTCCTTTCTGGACCTTGCGCCAATAAACTTCAACCAACCAAACAACCACTGCTCCTACCCGTTGTATGTTCGCCTCCGTTTGTGGGGTCACTGGCCACCCACTTCGCGGATCATCTGCAGTCTCTCACATTTATAAACAAGCTGTACCATTTGAAAACTTTCGATCTGCACATAGCTTCGTCTCGATACGCTTTTTGCAGTAACCGTAACGTTTCTGCAGTGGTTTTTCCTAATTTGTAGCAGAATTTAATGTTGGAACGTTGCTCCAAAAAGGACATTTTGCGACATCGACATCATAGGCTGACAGTCTGCAGCCAAATGGTAAGCTGCGCGCCTTAGCAGTTGTGCAAAGCGTCATGTGACGTCTCACGCGTACGCAGATAACCAGACTTGCAAACCACATCGTTATTTCGGTTCCCCCACACACCGGGCATGAGGGGGGAGGGTAGTCCCCGAACTTATTGACTATACTGGCATTTATGTGGCGTTATGGCAGATGTTGATGTGTACGAAAAATTCAATTAGTTGATAGTATGTCACACTTAAAAGTGGTTCTTTAATGGGGCAAAAGCTGATAGTGGAATTATGAAATAATACTAAGTTATTTGTATTGGCAAATGCTGTTATGTATAAAAGAGGTAATACTTTGTCCCTAATTGAAAATTTTCATTGAAGACCAGCCATATGCTTGAGGTTGAATATGAGTATTAACTAAAGAATATTTGGATTGAAAAACTTAATTGAGCGATTTTATAATTCTCAACAAATGTTACTTTAATTTGCCGAAAACATGAAAAAATGACATATCAACATCTGCCATAATGCCACAGATTTATGAGATATATATATATATATATATATATTTCAATCGTTTTTGTCAAAATAGTTCAGGGTACTAACGGATAAATTGAACGTGTGTCTGTATTTAGTTTGGTCAGATATAACATGCTGATAGATTGAACTTCCTCACAAGAAATTAGTTGCTTTCCGCTCCTACCTTGTATAAGAATCAAGGTGTATTTCGACGAAGCTTACTTGCGATTCATTTGGTTAAACATACCTAGGTACAAAATGTGTAGGATAGTGCAAGAAGAATGATGCGAGTGACGTAAGAAATTGAATATGGCTCTGTCTGTTATGATACACTAGACCAGGCCTGCAGACGCATAATATTATAAATCTAAAAAAATACGGAATATTATGTTTAGATTTATAATATTACGCAAGGAAAATAAAAGCAATTAATATTAATATTTATTTAATTTTAAAATAATTTATTTTGTTGAATAAAATGTTTTCGCTTTTCCACCTATCCTATTTTATTGCGGCCCACAGTAGCTTTCCATAGAGTAATATGGCCCTCATCACATATAGAGTTGTGCAGGCCTGCACTAGACACAGTGGCATATACGTGATTACTGAAACTGTGTGATATTAACGAATGCGTCAAGATGGACTACAGAAATTTTCCCTTTAATAGCATTGATGAATGAGAAAATATATATCTTTCTTTGCTCTGTAATAAAAAATTAACGACTATATATATATATATATATATATATATATATATATATATATATATATATATATATATATATATATATATATATATATATATATATATATATATATATATATATATATAAAATCAACAATAGACGAAACTTAATTTACTAACAATTTTTCTTAATTCTATCAGTTCATTTGATAAACATTTAGTGACGAATCAATCTACGTTCAACCTTTCTCGATGATAAAATTATATGTTAAACTTCCTGGATCTAAAATAAATATATAAAATGAACAGTGTTGTATTTCTTAAAAATTATAGCACACATGTTGTATTTAAAATTATTATAACAAAGCTACTCTTGAGATAGGATTGGAAACATTTGCTTTATTAATTGGTCTGTAGTTTTAGTTGTGTGTGTTTTGAATACACTTGATGCAATTTTAACTCGGAAAGTTCCACACGGTGCATTCCTGACCATAAGATTACATTTCCCAGACTTTTCTTCAAGTAAGTGACCCATCAGTAACTCGGATACAGATCATGACCACACGCATACCGTAACAGAGGGGGGTAAGAATGTTCAAAGCATTTACTTTGAAAGGTAAGAAAAAATATTAGTAAAGGAATTTGTGATCCCTTTCAAACTGCTCACATTTTCTGTCGCGCATTTACGCTTAGAGAATTTTAGGTAGTGTTTTGCAGTAATAAATCATTATTACTGGTGAATCGTGAAGTCAAGAGAGATTTATTATTATTATATCCTATCTGTATTTGCATTGATTCTTTTATCTCTGTGCTCAGTAGCGTAGCCAGATTTATTCTTCCGAAAGGAACGAGGACAAAAGGTAAAGGCACCTCTTGCCTTCATCTGAAAAAAATATATTGATATTTACGTGTGCGTTTCTTCGCTTGTAAAGTGGCGAGATAAAATCCGCTATGCGATTGCCTCTGGTTTTTATATTACTTTGACTCATAAAAATTTAAATAAGATAAAATTTTTGCTATCACCACATTTTATACTTTAGAGATTTCTCTATCCCTGCGGTTTTAATGGTAATTTTACAATGCATATTTCTAACTGTCTGCAGGCAGTTAACCTGTGATATGTGCAAATATGATATAAGGATAGCAAAATCTATAGTTTGGGGCATAAAATGTATCAAAACTAAGGGTCAGCAATTTTTTTTTTTGGTTTATATTTTGGTATTATATTTTGAGATTTGCATATTTAATTCTTGCTGCTGGGTCACGTGCGTCAAATTCCGCAAGACAACTTTGGGTATTTACCCTGGTCTTTCTTTTGTTTTGAAGATTTGTATTGCATTTGATTATGTCAAAAATTGTTGATCAACTTTTAAGAATTTAATTGATTCCTCTTAATGCAATTTTAAGGACTAAAAAAAACGAGTAAGGACTAAAACACGGACGACGACCCGTGTGAGTCGGTTAGTTCAACTCTATGTACTGCCTGATCGCAACTGTGGTGCCGCAACGACACCGGATCTCTCGTGTGCACCGAGCCTTAACTGTTAAGTCTCGGTCTAATTTAGCCCTCATGTAGAGTTGACCGTAGCGCTCCAAACCAAACCAAACCAATCTAGCGCGTTTTCATGCTAAATGTTTGATGCTAAAACTGTCTGATCTCTTTTGTGTGACCCAGAATGTAAATCCTATCACTGCACCAGATTGTTTTAAACTTCTGAAAATAAATATGAAATTGAAAGTAGGATATGTGCTGTTTTTGTTTTTTAGTCTCAAAGTTGTCTTTATTTTTTTTATATTTGTTTTGTTTTAAAAGAATATCTAATTTTGTTATAACTTAAAATAGAAAATTTCAAAATTTTAAGTTGAAAATTAAGTAAATTAATTTAGGATCGTTTTGGCAAATAAATGCCTTCATCTTTAATTTCTTGTTAGTTTGATACAAAATTGTTAGTGTTTTGAAATTGCGGAAACTTTTGCCTTAAAGATTTGTTGCAATTCCGATTTACATTGTGCTATTTTCTGGCCTCTTTTTTTTTAAAAAAAAAAATCCATCCTAAACTACACTTTCGAATGTTTTTATATTTTTTGACTCTTATAAATAAAAAATTCTCCTTACAGAGTATTATTTCAATGAACGAGACTAATTATTATGCATAAAAAATAATACAGTCAAAAGTTGAATAGCCTTTAGTTAATTTAAATTTCAAACAGCTATTCCCATTAATCTTATTCAAGTCTGTTTTCACATCACACATCTCAAAGCAAAATAATAGTTCTCCCCATTAAAATGTTCTATTATCAGCTTAATATAAATTTATTTCTGTGATGACAAAGAAGCCGCGATTTAAAATATTTCCGACACACATTTTATAAATTCTTCTTTTAATCCTTTTACCCTAATAAGAAACCTTTGCGTGATTCAGTGGGGTTTTTTTTCTCTTTTTCTTTTTGGTGTGTGTGTTTGTTTAATTTTATTTCCTATAATTTTTTAACCTTTTGGTTTCAAGTTTTTATTTATTTCCTAATGCAAACCCGAGATATCATGGCCTATTTATGGTATTCTGTTGACACACTGTTTCATAATTAATGATGGCTTGAAATTACAAGTTGTTATCACGAAAGCTCGTAATTGGTCTGTAAAAGATATCCTTGCAGATTAATATTGAGCCTATGCTGATCTCATGTCAATATTCGAACTGACAATAATCGATGCAAATCAGTTGTAATGGTTTTTTTCCGGTAAGGGATAACAAATCCAGAGGGTAAAGTAAATTATTTAAACCTCCTTTTTTATTCTTGTCTTAATTATTCCTATGTTATTAGTATTGCCAAAAGAAAAAATAGATCAGTTCTCGGAACTTGGCTCGGCATTTCCCTGATATGGTGACTTGTATGCTGTCTCATAGAAATTAGCCTCTATTTCGCCTTAAAGTTGTAAAAATTATGTCGAAATAAGGTACTGGAAAGTATTTCAAGGAAACTGAGAAATAATTGAGCTATTGGTGTTTTATTTCGCGATTCCAATAAATTAACCAAATAAAATTTTAAAAACTGAAAAAAAGCTTAGTAATTGGAAAATATTGCATCGTAAGAATAGATAGTCACATGTAAAGAAACTGCGGTAATTTACGTAATGCTATTTGAGTTTCCTGTAATGTTTCATAAGGGTTGTCAATACCTTCGTCATACACCTTTTTTATCTTAGTTTTAAAATTTTAATCTGTTTTTCTCTTTAAAATAATTTGAAGATTTCAAGCAACAGGAAGTAGATTTGATAATCTACAATTGTTTTCAAAATCTTAATTTTTGTGTCGTATATAAGAAAAGTAATTTTGCTTGTCTATGCGTGTACAATTAAACTAAAATTTTCGAAATCCACTCAAAAGCCTTCTCAAATGCCCATGACAATATGTGTTTTGCTGTATGTAATATCTGTGTTGTCGAAAATGGGTCGAATTTGGTTTTTAAATGATATCTGCCTGGTTTGAGTATCGGTAAGAATTCGATATCTATATAAAGTAGCAAGCTAAAAACAACCGGAACATAAGACAGTATTATGAAGCAAAGCTCATAATGGATCACCTTGGACCTGAGTCGCTTAGGCCGAGCGCAAGTTGAGACGCAGCTGGGTGAGGTGGGGTGGGGTGACTCACCGTGAGATTCTGTGAAACAAAGAAGTGAATACTACACCGGATGTTGGAACGCAGGGTCCGGTGACACAGCTTGAGAGCGCCCGTGAGCTGCGGAGGTTTGTGGTCGTGCCGCAGATTGTCACTAGTGACTACGACCTGCGAGTGAAAATTTGTGCTGAAATCGAAGTCTACGATGGAGGAACAATTAATTGAGGCAGTTCGAGGGAGAAAATATTATACGACACGTCACATGCTGACTATTTAAAAGTCAAATTAAAATTGCTGCTTTGGGAAGAAATAGCCCAAGAAATTGGAATAAAATGTGGTAAGTTTTTATAATTTTTTAATTAATTAAGATAAATTTATTTGAAGGGTACATGGGAAAACGGTTGTTTTTTTCAATCAAAAGTGTTTCTTGAATTAGTTTACTTACAATGTATTCAATTTATTTTCGTGTAAATTTATTTTTTTTTTGGACTATTGCCGATTTTCGCTGCACTCTTCATTTGTTTTAGATAACATTTTATGTACAGCAGATTTTCGGCGAAAACAAAACTGCTTTGTAGGTATATTTGTATATTTTCTATACAGATGTGGGCCATTTTGTCGGAATGATTTTATTTACGAGGAACTACCAATTAGTTACGTTCCCCTTTAACATGCTTTTCCGTTCGGAGGTAGGTATTAAAATTTTTCCGAAATAAACTTAGTATCTAACCAGAATTTGAAAAGTAACTTTAATTTAAATATAAATGATTGAGAAAAGAAAAGGTGTTACAACATTAAAAAATAAGCTTAAAAAGTATTATATTTATTAAAAATTATAAATGTATTATGCTTTAAAGATTAATTTTTTATATTCTAATTACAATACATTCTCAGTACTTTCCATTTAACACGCAATCTCTCTGCCAAGGAACTGAACCTCCTGGTGAATTAAAGTACTCCGTGAACTTTTTACGAATCCAAAACGCTTGAGATCCACTTCGTGCATTGGTTTGATGCAGTGGACGTAATTGGAACTGTGGCAAATCCTGTTCGGGGATATCACCTCCAGTTTGCACTACTGCAGAATTTCTCAAATAGTTGTGCAGTACGCAAGATGCTTTTACAATTTTCACAACAGTGCTTACTTTACATTCAAAAGGTGAACGAAAAACACGAAAACGTCTTTCTTTTCTTCAGATAATTGCTTTTTGGAAGCTTTTCACGAAGTAATGTTAAAATTACTTGGTCTTCGAGTTCATCGGAATCAGATTCCGAACTTAGTAATGATTGTATATACATTGCCATCGCGCACATTTTGTTAAACACCCTCACTGGCACGCAGCTGAGACGGAACTGCTTCCCAACTTTCGCTCTCCCTGCGCGCAGTTCATTGAATCCTGCTTCCCTGTTTCACCCAGCGTCGCCTCACCTCACTAAGCTGCGTCTCAACTTGCGCCCGGCCTTACAGTTAGTTGTTGAGCAAAACGTAGCCACCGATTGTATGTGTAAGTTTAATTCGCTGCTATGGGCTGCTCTATTTGAAATACTGACAACCATGAATTTGTTGAGCTGTAGTGATTTTCTATACCTACGTTTGTGACTGGGCAAGGGCGTGTGCTTGTGCTTTGTTTTCATTAAAGTGACCAAATTTAAGTGAAAAAATATTTATGATTATTATTACGATTATCGATATTCTTCGTTATGAACCAAGCTGTCGCCACCGCTTCCCAGGCGTGTTATAAAATTTTTATTTTGTTAAAGTTTTATTTTGTCTTTTTTCTAAAGTTGCAGTTTCAACCGTAATTAATATTGTGAACTGAGATGAAGCTGAAGTTCGTGTACTAGTATGCACACCGTTGTCAGTCTGCAATATTATGCTCATCTACCGCTTTGCAAAGATGCAATTGCCTCCTCTCAGTCTAAGACATCTTTAAGGCCATCATGTTTTTCATGTCATTTATATTTCATATTGAGGGAGTGAAGTTAAAACTGGGAAATAAATTTTTAAAAAAAGAATTTCTCCCGACTTATTTCAGGGGACAGAAAGACAAAGAAAATCATACCCGGATATAAAATGCTAATTAATCATACGAAAGATGTTTACGTTGACTAATTAAGTTTACTACGGAAGCATCGCAGATTATAGAAATACGTGTAACCATCAAGAATTGATGCGAAATAGATTATTGTATTATTTTTGTAACAATGGCATGGTCACTGCGTTAGAGGATAATGTTAATTATATATACGCAGCAGTTTGTAACTGAAAATTTTTTTTTTAAACCAGTCTTAGCAAAAGAAACACTGAAGAGTTATGAAAGCATTCACGCACGCACAGTTCGATGATGTAATGATGGAAATTAAAAAAATCCTTGAAGGGCTAACAGTGTCGTAATGTCATATTGCAGAAGAGGAGAGTCATTTAAAAAATAAGGTTTAATAAAATAAGGTATATTTAACATAAACAAATATCAAAAATAGATTATCTATGCATCTCTAATGAGTCAAGTATTTGGATTTAATTTGTTTTCCCTTCGTTTCTGCCCTGAATTCGGTCGGTCATCTGTACTTCCATTTCTTAGTGTGTATTTATAGCGCTCTGTCATCCCGCCTCTCTAAATTAATCAAACCCACAAGTTACTAACCATTAAAGCCACCTCATCAGGAAGTGAGGGGTATCCTTTTAAATTCTGTCCGGATTAATTTCGGCGACTTGTGATACCCGATCTCTTCCCGTGATCGTACTCCTAATGATTTCTGATTGTCAAGAATAGTTTCTGTTAGCCAGACGCACGTAATGGGTGAATAACTGGCTGGTTTAGCTGCTTATTGTTAGCCTGAGGTGGTATTTAACTGTCTGTTCGAATTAGGCCTCTGTGCAAATGGAGTGTCTGGATTGTGCCTTACTTTTCTTATCTGTCGCTAGTGTTTTGTTTTTTTTTTTATCTTAACACCTTAGTGGGGTTTGGATTTTAATGTTTGTTGAAACATAGCGCTGAGATTAAACTCGTTTGATTAAAGAAAAAATTAAAATATATTTTATAAAGAAACGGGAAGCTAGTTTCATATGGGAAGGGTTAAAAGTTACTCTTATTTATTAATGAGTGGCACTTACGCTGCGAATGGAAGGAATACACATAAGAAAAAAGAGCACCTTCATTATGCGTTCCTCCCTTATCGGAAACTTCAGTCATAGGGTCGGTTAAGAGACTAGTATTTTATCATCGTTTGTACTAATATGGATTCTATGATTTGCTATTTTGTCATTTGCTTTCGTTAGTCACCATAGTAGCATTTTCCTGCTTTTTCCATTTAAAAATCTGGATTGAGGAAATACATGCTAATGTATCAAAGAAAATAATATTTTTGTGAATACGAGTTTCCCGAAAGTTTAGTTGAATAACGTATAGAAATGTTGCGAAGATTGTAAGCTGTTAAGTGCGATTTTATTTGAATGAAAACAACTTTGTGACTGTTCCATGATCATCCATCAGCCGTGGATCGATGTCAGCCTTGTAAGACTTTCCGATAACAATGTTGCAGTCACTTCTAACCTATTTTTCCTCTATTTCTCGGAGTTTTTACTGCAAATCGGGAAAATAGCCCTTGGCAACAAGATGGGTACTTTAGATGTGCAAGTTCGGTGCGCTGTGAAATTCACTCTCCGTGAACACTTTGCAACGAAAGGAAATTCGGTTCCAACCCGCACATGTGTGAATATTTCCGCAAATTAGTATAAATTGCATCCCAAGCTTATCCGTTCTCCCATTAGCAGGAAATTATGTCTGCTTTTAACCTAGAAACCCTTTTGCATCTGTACCTTTTTTGTATGTTGTTTTCATATGTTCTTGTTTCATATATTGTTGTACATCTCCTTGTCTTTAATATTTTACTGCTCTTGTGAACACAGAAGATTCGTTTATTGCCTCACGTCAGTATGAAAAAGTTTAAAAAAAAATCCGCAATACATTTCGTAGTTTTTCATCGGGGCAATTTAAAAAAAAAAAAAAATTTGGGGGGAGGGGGGGGGGGGAATTAGCTACATTGTGAAAAAAAAAGTGAAATAATTCAGCAAATATTAAATTGTGGATTTTGTTAATTTCATTTTAAGGCGTTCTGTATTCTTCTATTAATATAATGTATGTATGTAAAATTCAGAAGGAATCTTCAGAAGGAGTATAGACTTAATGATCAGGTACTAACAGAAATGAATGAGTATGAATCAAGTACTAACAGAAATTGAAAGCCGGACTCTGTCTTAACATTTCTCTACTACCGCTGCTATTGTACTTTTTGAAGTACTGCCCAGCATTTTTGCCAAAAATTACGAAGCGAACTTTTCTCGATCAAAAATTTTTAAAAAAGAGCAAAGTCTGGTTTATGTCAATTCAAATTCCGATTAATTTTTTTTGTCTCCTCGTCTTATGCGGATATGTATGTCATATTCACATGTCATATTTACGGCTTCTAACAAGGCCAAGTAAAGAATTTGTCAGAATTCTTAGAAAAGGAAAGAAAGGAAAGAGCATTCCTCTGTAAATCACTTACGTTTCGCGTATCTTTTAAATGCTTTATGTCTAGATAGATTGTTTTCATTGCTTTGACTTAAATTATTAGTTGCAGTTGGTCGCTTATGCGCGAAATGCCACCGTTTTCTTCAAGTGGGCATGTGTGACCGTTAGCTCGGTGGTCAGTAGAGTGTCAAGGGCGAGCAATTTATCAGCTGCTGTCTCCTTTGCCTTAATCCCCATTAAATACGTTACATCGCATTATTTTGGGTGACGTATGGATTTTGTAATCCGTGCGTAACTAAGTGAAACTTATGTCAGGATGCCCCGTTGTTTATAATACGTCAAATTCCAGTAAGTTATATGGGGTCGGACTTTTGATCTGCTCGCTTTATAGAAAAATTCTTAATTATTCCAACTTAGATTGTAGTCATCCTAGAATTAAACCCAATTAAAAAAAAATATTGAACATCCATTACAATTATGTTTGCTTCAGACTTATTGCTTCTTTTCCCATGTGGAATTTCTTTTTCCTATTTGTGGTTAAGTACGCAATTTTGCCAGTTTTGCTGTTACCAGTTTTGAATAAGGGATATTAAATTCGTTTAATCCCAAAAGTTCATTTTTTTATTCTCTGTGTTCGTAATGGAAAAATTCTTTTGTGTCATAAGTAATTTTAATCAAAAGATACTTACATAGGCCAATTCTACCTTACTGACCACTTCCCCTCTCCCTGCAGAAATTTTAATCCTTGCGCAAAAGCTCGCGTAAATTAACGAATTTTCGCGTTTTGAAATCTTCCAATGCTTGGTTTGTGACTAATTTGTCTCTCTTGCGTGTCCAAGCATAAGTCTAAGCAATATCGTATCGTAGATAATTTTCCTATGTGTCAAAATCTTTTGTTGCAGTTCCTTATCAAAAATTAACATTCTTTTGTAAAAAAAAAACTCTTCCTTCAAGCACTAAGAAACAAAAAAAAAATTTTTTAATCAACTCTATTTTGTTATAGTAATTAAAATTTTATTTTTGAGTTTCTGGAAATAAAAACTCAACGTTTCAGTGAAGACGATCCGGGACAAATAACTAGTTTTCCTAGAACATGGAACATAAACCTTGGCACTGTTTGTTCTCGGTGAACTTTTAGCTGCAAACAGGTTTATATGATGCTGAGAGAGCAGAGTCGCATCGCGACCATTCCAAAACCTTGTTGAAGTTCAAGATAATGTGCATTTTAGAAATGGATTTTGAAATGCTTTAAAGGCTTTTTTTAGCACTGATAGGGAAAAAAGACTATAATAACTTCAATATTATGTTGCATTAATTTTAAGAATTTTTTCCCCCTCGTGTACATACCACTTAATGAGTTGTTCCCATTTACTGAGTAATAAATTTTTGCAATCTAGCAAAATTGAAAATAACTTTTTTCCTCCGCTACAAAAATAGGCGATTTACGATCCAGTGGCAAATCAAAATAAATTAGATTTACGGTACTGCTTTACAAGGCAAAAATAAATAACCTCAAATCGAAATCCGAAAGCAATAAACCGCACTCTAGAGAATCTATAAGCGAACTGTTTTGTGGTGACAGCAGCAATGCTCTGCAAAACGTGCTGTTCTCCTGAAAACAAAAATTCATAATGCTTTCGAAATTCGAATCCATTGATTATTTTACATGTAAGGATTTTTCAAGTTGTAATTTCTATATTCGTTACAGTTTTCATCAGTTTTTGGTGTTTTTATTTTCCGTTTTGTTTGCTGACCCTTGGAATCTCGAGGAAATTCAGCGAGGTACACGAAGTATATTATAATATGCAGTATCCGTACCTATGTCAATTTATTTCTCGTAATTTCATATTACGTTGCCAGGTGCCTCGTTGTCCTTTGTGGAATTTAAATAAAAATTCTAAGGAACCCAGCAAAAACTGAAGAGTAT